>CM060962.1:172063817-172261317 GCA_030765045.1 Tenodera sinensis | reverse complement strand
CTCCTCTCTCAATTACCAAGACCGTCTATTTCAATCCTTTTATGTAAGTGGTGCTTCCCTATGGAATAAAATATATTATTGATGTGTGCCGTATTTCTATGTCTTCCAGTAAAACCTGGCAGCCATAATTTGTATGCTACCTTCATATGACAAGTTGCTTCTGTGAGCAAACTTTCAAGGTAGGTTATAGCATGAAGGGCTTGGCACTTCCCTTGTTGGTTCCAAATTAACAGTGAGTATTATCAGCATACGTGACATTTAGAATAGGACAGAATAAGGTAACGGAGGGGACACCTATCACCTTGGATCTCTTGTGCGTGGAGGAAGGGATGAGATGAAGAAACCGCAGGAGGCGTATGGGATGCAGCACCGACAGGCGCAGGCATCAGAGACCCGCAGAGCTTCATAACAGCTTCAAAGCTTGACCATCCGGCCGGAGGGTGCTCAGCGGCGACTCTCCCAAGCCGCTCGAGGTTGGCTAACAAACGCTTCTCCAGCAGTGAAAGGTCGATCCAGCAGTGGAGGACCGAACGGCCACTCTCTGACGAATCCGGGAATTTCCAAATCAAGCGCAAGTGTCTGCACCATCTGTCCACGCCGACCGACACACAGCCCCGGTCAAACTGTAACATGACAGAAGGAGATGAAATGAGAGGAAATGGGAGAGAGAGCAGATCTGTGATAGAATGCACTACCTAAGTATTCCCCTTGCGGACTAGGGAAAGCCACCAAAAAAAAAAAAAAAAAAAAAAAAAAAAAGACATGATCAGGGTAGGCGGCCACCAGGAAGCGAACTCGGGACCTCCCGTTTCCGCGCAGCCTTCTCGCTCGGTTACGTTTTGAGGTACGAGATTTATTTACATTTCTTTAATTCTCTTAAATAGAAAGAATATAAGATTTTATTCAGCTACACCAGCATTTCTCAACCTTTTAAACACAACGACTCCCTTTTCTTGAACTTACGAATAGGACCGCCACCCCACCTCGTGTTGGCAGCAGTGTGAGCAACGGCTTCATTGTTGATGACGCAACTATAGTGACATTTCGCGGGGTTTATAACCCCTGTTAGTGACACTGAGGAAAGTTGAAATTTAGTCTAGTGTTTTTGGTTCTGATATACTTTCTCAGCTTCCAAAGAAGGAAAGGAGGGAAGCTGTAAGAACTGCTGAAAAGATCTGTAATTAATCATTTTTACTTCCTGAAAATTTTAAGCGATGTCTTATTTCTGTGATATTTAAGACTCTTTGCAGAAATGTTTGAACTAATTTGCAAATGTACGCACCGCAAGCACTAAAAATAATATCGAAAAGAAATTACTGCTAAGGGTAAATGAGTGATTTTGGACTCTTGCGGTGATTGGCTGTTCAGAAACCATACAGTACGCACTACTATGGATCTATCCCTCCTAAAAGCAATAAAACTGATTACTAAAAAAATCTGTAATAATTTTCTGAATTTTTGACAATTTTCACAGATTGGCCCCTTTTAAGTGGACAAGTGGCTCTTTGATGTGTTTAAAATACTACTAACTAACGTATGCTGATATTGTTGGAAGCTGCGTTATATTTTTAGCATTATTTAACATATTCAGGTATGTATGAATGTATCAATGATTTCACAGGAGAAAATAAGTAAGAGAATATCTTAACAGAGTAATGAGGCTGAACTTTGAGGCAATTTGTGGGAAATGCAAAGATCTGCTACTATGATTTCTCTAAGAAGTGAGTTCAAATTCCACGGTAGCTAAAGTCAGCGGCCTATTACATTGTAAATGTAAGGGTATGATTTGTTTAGAAGCGTTTGGAAACCTAAAAGGACGAGATTAAGTAGAAAAGAAAGAAGTGTTAATTTTGGGCGGATATTTGGTAGCCCTCATTCCATATAATTGTGGAAATGGGTGTAGCAGTGTCGGTTCAACACTAAGCATGCATCTCCGCGTGACCGGAAGTTCATATTGCGTTCCGTCAGCTACACCCTCTAGACGTCACTTCCTGTTCGTGATGCTCTTCTCCTCCCATTGCTGCTCCGGTCATGGCCTCCAAAATCCTTGAGACAAGTGAGAAACAACGCCCATCAGGAAAGCATTGAATGCGAAGTTCGAATATAAGGCAGAGTAATTGTTTAAGGCTTCCAGCACTAGACTTCTTTAAGCATTCGAGATGATGTAGAAACTTACATTTGGAAATCTACAAGTGGTGGATGAACTAATCTTGCATTCCAGTGTTTGTGCAAAAAATTACTAAATAAAGGGTGCCACTCTATTGGTTTCGGGCCCCTTCGGTTGCATCACTTAAATTTATCAAAGTGGATGTCTATTAAACGAGAAGTATCGATCCACTGTGTTGATACAAAGTTCAAACAAAACGTTGCGTAAATGTGGTTGTTACAAAGATGCACTATTAGCATTTGGAAGAATAAGCATTTTCAAATAAAGCTTCAAGAACATCAAATTAGGTATAATTAGAATATCTTTGGGGTTTCTGCACAAATTGTTAAGAAGTTATGAAGCATAGAAATACTGCTATGTGCTGCTTTTAACCACAGTACCAAAATGGACATAGGTTCTGAAGGAATGCGGTATTTATTGTTTGGGATATGGACCTTGAAATTTAGCATGCCAGTATAACTGGTGTTTTAACAACAAGGATTCCATTCCACAGGAAAATTGCAATTTCTGTAACTTTACTTAAATAATTATATGTATCTAGCCTAGCTTTTAAATGGAGCAGAAAGCGTTTTCTTTGAAAGCTTCATATCATTATAGCTTACTGAAGATACAGACTGTAGGCTTGGAATTAACGCCATTAGTATTTTAATGTGACATGCTTTCTTGAAATCAATAGGCATTGTGATGTTTGAGAGTAAGTTTATCATAGAAATCCAGTTTCTGATAATGCGATCTTTGTATGAACTACATCATGGGAGATGTTTTCTGATCTTCACGTCCGTAAAATCAGAGCCTCACTACCACCTCTATTTTGAGAAACGCTCGCGATAGTGGTTTTCTAAACGTGTACATCGTACATGTTAACTCTAAGAGCAAGATCTTTGCTGCTCTCAAAATCGAGATAGAAAAGTTAGCTATCATTCCAGAAAATATTTATTTTTATCTTCCCTAATACTTACCGGTAATTATCAGTGAAGTATTATACATACATGCGTTGTTTAAAAGCAATAAAATACTAGGCGAACGCGATCTAAGTCCTCAAGCCATATAGAGAGTTCACCGACTCTTTCTCCTTTCATTCCCTTCTTAGGTTTTCTGTATCAGGTATATCATCTCTTTACAAAATAATTGAATTTCTTTAAACGCCATACACACACATTGGCACTTGTATCTTTGTGCTGTAACATTTATTCTGATGTTGCATAGGAATCTTTAAGCTTTTTATAACAATTCAGAAGGAAAATGCAATTGTGCCAAAACGTTTTGTTAATTGCTGCAGATTGCAGAATAAATGTAATTTGAAGGAATTCAGATATGCTTTTGATACGCAAAATTGGACATTTTACTTTGAAAACCTCAGGCGAATTACTGTGAGAATGTAATAAAAATATACTTTGCATGGCATTAAATTCATGCAATAGTTTTATTCTTTTCACAATGAATACTTTCCAAAAACGAAAGTTTTGAGTGTATGCCAACTTTTATGCTGGATGGAACTGTTACAGAGCCTTCAATTTGACATTTTATGTGATGGCTCAGGCGATAACGTCTGTGTCCCGCATTATGGATGTCGCGGGTTTGATCTCTGTTCGATTTCTGTGGTTTCCCCATGTCACTTAGGCGAATGCTGGGGTACATCATTTCATACCACGGTTTCCATTCCTCATTTCACTTCATTCCATTACCTTCTCATTTTCCAGCTGTACTTTCAGGTGTGTAGTGTTGGCAGTGCCGGGCAGATGGCGCGATGACAGCGTATGGTAATTGCTGTTCTCGGTACTAGGTGGCGTTTGACTGGCCTTGTCCTCCGTCGGGGGAAGGGACGCTGAGTGCGACACCAAACCGCTGTGTGATGGCTGCTTGGAGGAACCTGTCGCCGGGATGAACAGATCTCAACACTTGTAAGGTGTTCTCGAATGCTGGAATGCTGGAAGGTACTTCCGCGCGTCTCTGTGGCCTGTCTAGCTGCGACCCTGTGTTGCAGCTTCGGTTCCCTCATTTCATCCCTGCCTCCAGGGGACTGGTAGCCACAATAGGTTTGTGTAGGTCTAAGTGAGTGAGGTGTCCAGTCTGTGCCTGCACCCTTTACTCTTTTCCCACTGCATTAGCCTCAAGTTTTGAGCATAGGGTTTGGTCACTCTACTGCTACTGAGTTCGTTGGAACGGTCATTTTGCTTATAAAATATTGCATACCCCAATGCTGTTTACACGAATTGTTTTTTGTAGTCCTTTAAACTCTTGCCGTGCACTCTTGGGTTACTGTCACTACATTTTGACTGTTTTCCATCATAGGTGAAAGCTAAAACGTCGTGTTATTGATGAGAAGAGATGAGATGCTAGACGAGACTGCGGAACATAGGTCCTCGTACGGAAAAATTGAAAGTACAAAGTGAGAAATTTACTCCTTATCAAAACAACTGATAAGCGTAAGTAATATTTTCCAAAAAAATTCAGAAAATGAGTAGGTGTTGTTGGACAAACTTTCCAGCAATTTCTATCATAAAGTATCTAGATACTTGGGTGATTAATGTTCTCATCATATTCAGTTTTCACGACAGCTTCACTTTTCTTTTCTGTGGATGCAACTTTAGTTGCTGGAGTATCAAACACAGGATTGCTCCTCCCTTCTCCAATTGCTTACTAAGTGTTGAACACAGGACTTCTCACGTCGATTGCTCACAGAGCAATGCTCTACATCTCAACAATTCCACTGACTCACAGTCGCGAGCACGACCCCATATACACCATATATACAGAGTATCATAAAAAACACCGACAATGCTTAGTATGTTGTACGGTATGGCAAACGGATCAATTTTCAGATAAGAACTCCTCTCCGGAAATGTACGGTTTGGGCGCTGAAGCGCATCGAAGTATGAGATGGGTCTACGTTCACATTTCGTCAATAAACCCAACATGTGCTGTCTACATTACAAACGGCTTCGAACTCTGTACCTCCTACGTCATTGCAGAGCCTATATCGGCGGTGGTGAGCCTCATGCACATGTCCCAATACGTGCAGTTGTCTTTGAAGATTTTCAATCCCTCTGTGGACTCGACGTTACTGGGGTGCCATACATCATACTCTTCATACTACTTCACAGAAAACAGTCGAGAGGTGTCAGATCTGGTGACCAAGCTGGCCATGGAACTGGTCCACCTTTACCAATCCATTGATTTGCATATGCGACGTTGAGGTGACTTCGCAGATTTACATCAAAATATGCTGATGTTGGCCATTTCAGCAGCTGTGGACTGATACGTGTAGCACTGCTGTTAAAAAGGCATTACTGTACTGGAAACCACGCAAGTAACGCAGTAGGATGCGTACCAAGGTCTTTATGGAGGAGTTTAGCGCACGTGCAGGAATGTTATTATGGTCAGGTTGTTCATCCCAGTACAGTGATGGCTAAAGGGTTGCACACTTTCCATATTAAGATGCCGAAATCAATGTTAACGAATTGTCACAACCGTTCGTTCTCAAACTTCGACGCTCTCCAACGTCCAAACCGTGCATTTCCGGGCAGGGCCATTTGAGAATCGACCAGTTTGCCATCCCATACAACATACTAAGCGTTTTCGGTGTTTTTGGGACATCCTGTATATAAGGGGTCGTGCTCGCGACTGTGTTTTTTTGGGACACCTAGTATAGTTGCAGAAGCTTAGAGACAGTTCATGGGAGACAGGGGATCATCCAGAAATATCTCCTTGGGTCTTGATAGCACTTCTACAATTTACGTTGAGTGAGAGTGCCACCATCTTTTTCTTCAGCTAATTTAGCTGCAGTCTTGACTTCGTCATAATATTCTATTTCGGTATTGAGAGAAGGCCAGTTTTCGCTGTAATTTACCTCTCTGACTGCCATGTGGGCACATGGGAAACTTAAGAAAAATCCTGTAAGTTTAGTTTTGGAGAGAATAACATCTTAGTACGTCTAAATGCAATGGCTTAAAATCAATAATTTGAAAGTTTCTTACAGTATAAGGAAATTCTATTGCAGTGTATTGCGTTACGCAAATTTCACAGAATTTTAGAAACAGAAGCTAGGTCTTTGGAATGGTTTAACTGAAAGACGAGACAGTGAGAAACTACAAACTGCTAATGGTTTGAAACAATAAAATTCTTATTCAGGTCATTTAATGAATTATGTTTAATGAAAGTAAGACAGGGAAAATTTTTGTTTAAAAGAATGAATTTCAGTATTATTCCTTCAGGATACAGGACAATTCTCAGTGGTGCATTTCGTAACTTCACCTTTTAAACCTCAAGACTTCAGGATATTACATTGCCTACCGATAGTAATACTCAGGGCTAGATTTTTCACAACGGAGCACATATTTTTTATAGTACTTATGATTGTTCTGGTCAAAAGAATAATAAAACTATAGTAATTTTAAGCCATATTAGTACCTATATAACAATTTCTTCCTGATATAGCATATTTTAATAATATTCGTCATAGTTTTACTTCTTCAAGAAATAACTTTTCTCGTGTAAGTGTTTTCTTCTGTGCTCATTTGAGTAGTCAGCTGAAGTACAAAGAAGCTTTTCGAGGTACTAGGCTTTGTTGGTTAACGATATAAAATATTTTTAATTTAAAAATTTGCGCGTTATTAATTTTATATTGAAACTCAGGACTCATATTCTGAAGTAAAAAGGAGCATGGAGAAAAAATCACAGAATAGTTAACTATGTACTGATATCCTTAGTAAAATGAAAAGGTTACTGCAACATTGCGTACTCTTCATGTGCATGTGTCATAAACTGACTTAATAATTTAATTTTGCAGCTGAGAATCTACCCATCATAATGTTGTTAAGTCATAACAGCGTGTTATATTTGCATGTTATAGTGATGTTTAAGTTATGAAATGTCTAGCACTAGCAATAATAATGCATCAAACAATGGTGTTTCTTGTCATGTTGCAGGAACATGTGCACTCTAATATGTGGCCCAGCTACTTGCTAAGGAGGTCGTGTCTCTGTCTTCCAAGCTGGAGGATTCTAATACGAATATCGGTTGAATTTGTGCAGGCAATTTATTAAGACGGAAATAACACCTGCTCTGCAAATGACAGGTAAGTAAGGTATTTACCAGAATATCTTGTTTTCTGGATTGATATGTCGATGTGGTGGTGGTGCTGCTGAGTTTTAAGCAAGTTCCAGTAGGCTATCTGTGAACGCAACGCGAGGCAATGTGGTTAATTTAATTTCAGTTGCACACTTCGCGTTTCAGTATGATTGATTGATGTAGTCATCGCTGCGCCTTATGAGGTGAAAGAATCTCAAGCAGTTATCTCCATAGTAGTGCTTATAATTACTCTTATAATTTCTATTACGAAAACGTCCCAAACGGAGGAATTCCACAACAGATAGGGAATAATGGCAAAACACTGTAACATTAATGCAATTATTGGTGTCAAATGTTCCGAAGACGCCCTATCAACACCAAAATAGTAAGAAAACTTTAAGTGAACATGGGTCTGAAAATCATTTGTTAGAAAGCTATTAAAGGATTTGCCCCTTCATTGACTCCAATAATTAATTGAATTGTTGTCCGCTGCTTGCTTGATTCTTGTAGAGCAAATAATAATTAACTGAATTAAATTGCTGGCTCTGATTATTTGATTGGTTTTTGATAACTTGTTTGTTGTAGAGCACAAAAGCGGAAGAAAATGTAGATATATTGTAAGTGAACAGGCCGATATTCAATACACATATGGCTTTGCAAATGGAAATGCATCACGAGCACGAGAGATTTATACAGAAGGGTACGGACCCCGACAGGCAGTTCACCTTGTTCACGAACATTCCCACAAATACACCAACGCTTGAGAGAGAACGAGAGATAGAGAGGGGGCGTTCATTTGAGAAGAGTGTTTCGGATTTTGGAAGACCAAGAGAGGTACGAAGCTGTGAAAAGCAAGTTCTTCGTTATTTGGACGCAAAACCATCAGAGAGTACAAGACACATTAAAGTAAGGGAAGGTGTTAGTCACATGACTATCCGGAAAATTTTGCATGAGAATCTTCTATATCTGTAACAGCTTCAGAGGGTGCAAGGACTATGACTCAAGAAGAACCTTCTGCCATCGGAAGAATTTCTTAGCATGCACCCTGTTTACTCATGGGGCTGGTTTACTCGCGATGGAATCATCGATTTTCAAAATTATCATAACTGGGCCTAGGAAAACCTTCATGATGTACGACAGAACAGACATCATCAGATGTTTTGCCTAACGGTTTGATATAAATTCATTCATGATCACGCTATCTCAGAAATGAGTTGCATCGTTTTATCGATGATGTGCCTCTGGATATCATCCAACGAATATGACTTTTACATGATGGTGCGCCACTTCATTTCACTCAGATAGCACGTAATTCTTGAATGATAAATTTCCGCATAGATGGATTTGTTCGAGGAGAATTCACTAAATGGCCTTCTCGATCTCCTGATTTGAATACAATATATTTCTTCGTCTCAGAACATTTAAGGTCCCTGGTTTATGTGACTGCTGTTCCGGATTCTGACACTCTGACGAGGCATATCCACATTAGATTTGACCAAATACGAAACACTCCAGTAATTTATAACAGAGCAAGCGATAGCATGGTACGCGAGCTTAGGGCATGCATCATAGCAGGTTGAGGTTGAGGTTGAGTTGGTACGGAGGGAATTCCACATTGAGCACCAAACGGGCTATTGTATGTCAGACCCTTAGGAGGAAGGAATGAAATGGCAGTGAGCAACGTGCCTGAGGGAACCCGGGCAGCGTACCAATGAGCGGGTTCCTAATGTGTGCTCAAGAGTCTTCATCTCGACAACGGTGTCCGCCAAGTAGTCAACAGCTACATGGGGTTCGACAGCGGCGGAAGGCCTGGTGACTGGAAGGCCGCCCATTCTCAAAGACGCAGTTACCAAGCGCAAATCCCCCACATGGCAGCGCTAACCCTCCATCGCCAAAACTCGGAAAGACTGGATTAAAGGAAAGTGAAATGAAATGGGGGTACGAGAAATTCCGGGGATATAATTATCCTTCCCAGCATTCGCCTGGTGACCAGGGAAAAAAAGCGGAAAAAACTAATGGGTCAGGAAGGTTGGCCACGGGATTCGAACCCACGACCTCCCGAGTGCGAGCCTCACACGTTACCGTGGAGCCACCTCGCTCGGTATCGTAACCTGATGAACCCCCTTCCAGTGATTGTTGTAAATTTGTAAATTTCAATTCTGTCTTCTAACACAGCAGTACGTTATTTTCTGACCCATGTTCATTTGAGTAGCTTTCACTGTTTTATGTTGGGATGGCGTCCCCAAAATATTTGAAGGTACTCTCTGTACTACATTTGCATACGAAAGACATGTTTGAAGCATGTTCTCGCCGAATATTTCGTCGATGACAGCCTCCTTTGCAAAATTTCCAGGTTAATTTTTAAGGAGACCGGACAGCATGTGCATAGTTTTAAATCCCGCGGCTATTAGCTGAATAATACTGAATTAGCATAAAGCTGATGACTTAGAAGTGGGCAAAATGAAAAGCCGGGGATACTGAAGCCCCCGGTGAAAACCTGCCCGAAGACGCTTCTTCCGCCACAAATCCCACTTAGGTCGCTGGGATCGATCGCCAGTCACCTTTACGGGAGGCTGTTGGTCTAACCACTGAGCCACGATGCTATCGCTCATTAATGTGTTCAGTGTTAGTGTTTAACCTACTAATTATACCCAGCATATGGACTTTCCATTACGTATCTAAAGAATGAAGACTTTTGTACTACATTTTTAACTGATGCCAGTTTCTTAAACATTTTGTATATGAGGCGCTTTGATATTTATAATGATATTTCTTTCTTTGAAAAATAATTGTACTTTCTCTACCACATACTTAGAAGTAGAGAAAGTGTATTCTACCCTAAAAGTCGTACCAAGCTTTCACCATATGCCTATACACAGTTTTAAATGTTCGTATGTGTGAAATTCAACACCATAACTAGAAAGGAAACATTGGATAAATATCAAACTTGGTATTCAATTTCAGTATGTTTTGAAAAATGCGACACGAAGAGTTACAAGAATATTCCCGACTCTAAAATACCCTTTAAGGTAATACATGTCTATAGTTTTGATTTTCTATAAAAAATGACTAACCATTTGGGTTAAAATACCATATGTTAAAGACATTTGCATGACAAATAGTGTGTATCTTGCATTTCGTAGAAATCGCTTGTTAAAGTTCTCTTTATTCGGATGAAATTATGTAGGTATAATTTTCTATAACGATAAACCATAGCAAACTTTAATAAACAAAAATTGTAGATGTCTTTGGAACATGCAATTTATTTTGCATGACTTGTTATGTCACTATTCATTTTAAAGATATCCCATTAGCACTGATTTCAATTTTTTAATACTTTGCCACTTTTAAAGTTCTGTCGCTATTCAGCTCTTGTTTGCGTTGTCATGAAAATAGTATTAACACGTGAAGAGATAGAAGAACAAACTTTTTGCAGAATAATTCATAGAGGTTATAAATTAATACACAACAAGACGTAGAAAAAGTCATGCAAATTCAACACATCAGACATTTTCTGTTTAAAACCACAAACTCATTTTACATTTCTAAAATTACGGTTTGAATCCAAATAAATACATCCTTGCTATGAGGCACGGCAACGAAATATACTGAAGTCACGTGGATGCCGTATTTTAATTGTTGCTTCTTTTTATCAATGTTGACATCTCTTCTTCGATGTAGGAAGTACGGTGGCATCTTTCGTTTCAATTTTTTTCCTGTATAAATTAAATAGGCCATATCGACTTCGTTTCTTTTGCTTTGTCTACTATTAAAATTATATAGTTTTAAATGCACTATATATAAGGACTTTTCAACTTTTAGAATTACCGCATTTAATCATTCCTTCAACACCTGATTTGTTTAGTTTTAGTAAATTTTTGGAATTTACAATTAATTACAAATCATAAAACTAATAAATGTTTTCCATTATATTTATCAGCACTATTAAACATAAGAGATTAAATATACATATATTACCACACATAACTGGACAGAAGGTATGTAAGCTTCCCAAAACACAGGTGTTCCTAGATCACCGTCCACTTTGTTCCAATAGGCAACCCACATGACAATGAGGGATGGTAAAGTGCTTCTGTGATATTATATAGACGAATATTTGCTTCTGTTTCAGTTCTTTAACGTACAAGCTTTCCAGCATTGCTAACATTGTCACCATGTACGAGACAAGAGTATTTGGTGTTCTTATATTTATCATTGAATGTTACTTCGAATAACCAAGATACTGCATTTATTATTAATTGTTTTACTAGCAAGGTATGTTTATAGTACTGAATATTAGTTCCATAATAATAATAATAATAATAATAATAATAATAATAATAATAATAATAATAATAATAATAATAATAATAATAATAATAATAATAATAATAATAATAATAATAATAATAATAATAATAATAATAATAATAATAATAATAATAATAATAATAATAATAATAATAATAATAATAATAATATTAATAATAATAATATTAATAATAATAATAATAACAATAACAATAACAATAATAATAATAATAATAATAATAATAATAATAATAATAATAATAATAATAATAATAATAATAATAATAATAATAATAGTGATAGTGATAGTGATAGTGATAGTGATAGTGATAGTGATAGTGGTAGTGGTAGTGGTAGTGGTAGTGGTAGTGGTAGTGGTATTGGTAGTGGTAGTAATAGTAATAGTAATAGTAATAGTAATAATAATAATAATAATAATAATAATAATAATAATAATAATAATAATAATAATAATAATAATAATAATAATAATAATAATAATAATAATAATAATAATAATAATAATAATAATAATAATATAATAATAAATCACTTCTGTCTCTGTGGCAATTTGTGATCTATTACCCCGGCATTCGCCTTGAGAGACTGGGGAAAACTAGAGCAAAACCCCAGTCAGGGTATTTGATCAATGTCGGACGCCAGTAATATGCTCCACGTAGTTGATAAAAGAGACTTGAAAATTCAGCACTTACCTACCATACAGCTTTCATGTAACATGCCACATGTTATAAACATTCAGCCACACAAATTCTAATTTTTGGGTTACAAATAACCGTACTCAGCAGAAATTCTTTGCTTTGGAATCTCCCTGTGTCCACCCCTCTGCGCAGTACCCTTTCGTGGTGAGAGGTGCAACTCACATTTGTTTACCTGATTCAACCAATGTTCAGTAAATTACAATTAATAAACCTCTCTTTGGTATTTTAACGACTTTTATTTTAAAAGTATTTGCTCCTTTCGCATGGCCTTCTCTGCCCATTTTCCATCCCATCTTATTACTAAAGCATTTTCTTCTATGTACTCTCTAAACAAAATAAACATTTTTTGAAAGTGCTCTTCCATAATGCCTTGTAGATACAAGGTGATTAGGGTAAGTGCTAGTCAAATCCTTAAGGAGAGATAATTATTCTGTGGTGGCTTTGAAATCCTGTTCTCTTTGCATGACAATGGGAAAAGACAGAAGAAGAACGAATAGCGAGTTTCCATTTAAGTAAATACAAGTAAGCATATGAAAAGTCAAACTGGTAAGTAAAAATCTGTGATGCACCCACATGACTTTCTCTACTCCTGTACTAACCATTGTTACAAACTCTTAGTCCTATATCTTCATCGTATTAGTTGAGATACACATTTGTACAAATTATCTTATTGGTTATTTCCGTGTAGGTGCAAGGGGAATACGGGAATGCAGTAGACTTTGAGCGATAGTAAAATCTTTTAAAGCTTTGGAATCCCATTCTGTTTGCACGCCTAACATATAAAAAAATGAACGATGTTCAATTTCACTAAAGTGTCAAGTTTTCCGAAACTAACACAAATAACAAGGTATATCTTCGAAATGGTTCACTATACAAAAAAAAATTTATTCAGGCATAAATTCTGTGTTTCAACAAGACCTACATTTTGTCTATCTCTTACGGTTTACGAGTTATTCCAAAGTCATCCTGATTAAATAGGACTAAATAGCCTATAGCCAGAAAATTTAAAACATACATTTCATTTGCTATGCAAATATCTTAAACATATGGCATTTTAACCAAAATCGTTAGAGCCATTTTCAAGAAAATCAACATTTTCGAAAAATTTTCCATGTACATAAAGGCTGGTTTCGGGAGGGGCTATTTTCTTCAAAACCTTCGTGTCGCATCCTTGAAAGACATTAAACTTAAATACCAACTTTGGTTTTTAACCGACTTTTCGGGTTTGATTTATGCTGTCCCCAGACTGACAGACTGACAGACACACGCACTCACACACACACATACACACACACACACACACACACACACACACACACACACACACACATATACACGCGGACTTTTTGTAAAAATGTCTTTTTTGGATTCAGGGGGTCTCAAATCATATATTTGCAGTGAAATCTCGATGTCGAATTTTGGGATGGAATACAATACTTCGTTCTACTTACCAGTAGAGAAAATAAAAATATCTCAGACATGGTTAATGCCATTAAAAATCGCACAAGTTGTGTCCTTTATGAAATCTACACCTTTGTATGGTAAGATTTTTTTTTTCTATTTCTTACGGTTTAAGAGCTATTCAAAACCCATTCACAATGAGGATAACTTCACATGCTAAAACCCGAAAATTTGATATACACCTACATTTTCTCATTAGAAATTCTTAAACATACAACATTTTAATCAAAACCGTTAAATCTATTTTTGAGCTAATAAAAATAACTAAAACTCTTCCACGTAAAATGTAGTTAGGGTTTGCGAGATTTTGTTGAAAATCTTCATCTCGCATCTTTGAAAGATACAGAACTGAAATATCAAGCCTGGAATTTATCGGACACTTCATTTTTACTTTTTCTACTACGTAAGGTTGAGGAAGTATGGTATTCCACTCAAAAATTCGATGTCAAGATTTCAAAGGAAATATATGTTTCGAGGTCCCTGTATCCTCTTCGTGTTAGTTGAGATAATAATCTGCAGAAATTATTTTATTGTTTATATCCTTGTAGGTGCAAGAGGAATATGGGAATACTGCAGGCTTTGAACGATAGCCAAATCTTATAAAGCTTGGAAATTCCGTTCTCTTTGCACGGTCGCCATATAAAAAAATTAATAACGATGTTCCATTGACAGAAGTGTAAGCTCTCCAAAACTCATACAAATAACAAGAAATATCTACGAAATATTTCACTCTAAAATATTTATTTAGACATAAATTGTGTTTCAGCGAGATGTACACTTTTTGTGTAGTAAGATTTGGTCTATCTCTTACGGTTTACCAGTTATGCAAAACTCATCCGAGGTAAATAGTACTTCACGTGCTATAGCAAGAAAATTAAAGATATATATTTCATTTGTCATAAAAATATCTCAAACATATGGCATTTTAATGGAAATCGTTAGAGCCATTTTCAAGAAAATCAAAATTTTCGAAAAATTTTCCGTGTAAAGGACAGTTTAGGGTGGAGCAATTTTCTTTAAAATCTTCCGGTCGTATCCTTGAAAGACATTAAACTTAAATACCCATTTTGGTTTTTAACCGATTTTTCGTTTTTGAGTTATGCTGTCCACAAACTGACACACAAACACATACACACACACACACATACGCGCGCGCGCGAGCCATTTTCTAAAACTGTTTTTCTTTTTTTGACATCGAATTTTTGGATGGAATACAATACTCCCTCTACTTTACTATACCTAGTAGAGAAAGCAAAAAGTGTGTAAAAAAAGAATAAGGAGAAGATGCAGGCATTGTTATGTTACAATAATATTTTGTTGCCATGCATATTTCCATGTGAATTTAATTTGCTGATAAGCTTTAAAAAGCTGATATCCCAGAAGTAACTTTTTGAGACTTAGAATGTTCTTTCTATGTGGTCTTCAATTTGTTTTGTGAAAGAAGGCTAACAATGTTGGTGTGAGCTTGGCAGTTCTGGTGACCGGTAGCAAAGACAAGCAACCACCGTTCTATCCCTTCATCCGCTGATGCTAAAGATTCAGGGAAGCAGATACTGGAAGAGGAAGCTGGTCGTCTGTTTTCTCCACGGACAATTGCGCCGCCTGATAGGATCGCTGCAGCCGATACGTCACCGCCAGGTCGCGAGAGAATGGCTGTGGCGATCAAGATGATGAGGATGAGGAGAGAGTCCCGGATATCACCGACCTCTTTACTGCTCTTCTCCTTGCTTCCCTTCTTCGTAGGAGAAACACCCTCTGCTTGCATTTCCTCAGAAAACGTAACAGCATTCAGTGCAGCTTGTTCTTGCAAATATTGTACACTCATTGTCAAAGGAAGAAGTTCCCAGAAACTAACAATTAAAACCATGCTTTTAAAGGAGAAATGAACATATATGACATCAATGTTCAATCTGCTAAATTTATGACCCATTATTTCAAATTTTTTAAGATAGACAAAGTTTTACACGGTGTAAATCAATGCCTTCATAGTTCACAGATTTACTTTTATCCAATACATCTGTTTATAAATAAATATAGATTACTTTGTTATTTTTGCCGCATTTTCATTCAAATTCTTCAGCAATTATGACTGTTTTAAATAATTAACAATCTTATTAACACAAAACTAGATTCACAATACTACTTAAGGTTGAATTTTACCATCCCAAAATCTATATATAAATGTTATGTTGGTTCGTGTACGCTTCAAAAACTCAAAAATTTCTGCATCGATTTAGCTCAAATTTTGACACTATATGCAACCCGCTTCAACGATTGTTTTTATCTATTTCTTGCGTCAGTAACATACCTGCGAAATCAAGAAAATAGCGCTTTCAATAGTCGTTACCGCTACTTGCCAATAGATGTCGTTGTTAACAATAATGATTTTTTTTTTATTTGTAATTTAGTAACATCGAAAGAAGAACTTAGCGAAAAAGTATTTCCTAATATTGAAATTAATTATAGGAATCACAACTGGATCAGTGAACGAGCTGTTTTTGCCACGAAGAATAAAGATGTCTATCAACTTAATGATTTTATACAATCGATCATTCAAAGTGAGGAAATTATATACAAATCGTTAGACACCGTTGTGGAAGCAGATGTAGTAGTTAATTGCCCATCAGAGTTTTTGAACTCTCTTGATCTGCCAGGAATGCCACCACACACATTAAAATTGAAAATGGGTGTGCCAATTATCATGTTGCGTAATGTTAATCAGCCAAAACTCTGTAACTCTGCAGTTAAGAAATTAATGAAAAGCGTAGTGGAAGCAACGATATTAACAGGGCCTTTCAAAGGAGAAGATGTCCTCATTTCTGATCCCGATCGAAACACCATTTAAGGATACCCATCTGTGAAATTTTGAAAATCTACAGTTATCATTGGATGGATTTGAAATTTTAACACACTGTATAGTGAGGAGTAACTGATAAATTTCATACATTTAGTTAGATTAGTTGCTAACATATTAATATTTTATTACATTTTTTTAGTATTTATATAAATGGTTCCCCCATGATGCAATTTTGATTTGAAAAACTTAATAATTTTCAGTTATGTTCTGTAATAGAATGTCAGCAAATTGATGAGATAACTTCTTAATCTTGTTATTAGTTTGGATAAAAATAAATTTTAAAGTTTAAAATCATTATGTTTTTCATTTAAATGTCGAAATGTAAACTTTAATATTTAATTGCTCAGCAGTTATTCACTTTATGAAGAAATTATCTCATCATTTCTTTTTAATATTACTTCTAAGCAGGTACACCAAATTTCATGCATAAGTACTGCAAATTGCGTCATGTGGAGCATTTTAAAGAGCAAACAGTGCTAAAAATAAAAGCATGGAAAAACTAAGTTTGAAGTCATGGCAAATATAATGGAAGTGTATTGATTTAAATGGACATGACCACTTACAGGCAATCAGTTAGACGGCCATGTGACATCGTTAAAATAGTCGTAAGGCTATAAAAAGCATATCAAAATAAAGCAGAAGATTTATACTATTTGATAAAACAAAAATCCATTTTTGGAAATGTTTGAAATTTTAAGCCTTTTTTCACAGATGCGTATCCTTAAATTTAAAAGATTACAATTCCCAATTCGATTGGCGTTTGCAATCATAATCAATAAAGCCCAAGGTCAATCTTTAGAATTGTGTGGTTAGATTTAGGTGTGGATTGCTTCTCACATGAACAATTGTATGTTGCGTGTTCCGTGTACGCAAACCAGATGGCCTTTATATCTATGCAAACAATGGATAAACCAAAAATATTGTATACCCACAAATATTGCAAAATTAAACCTTTTTGAAACGTACGCTTTGTTTCGTGCCACAGTGAAGCGTGTGTTACCTAGTGTATTATAACTATCTAAGATTTTCTTTGAAAACGGGTTATTTATATCGGAAAATGTTATTCGCAGTAAAAAAGCTGGTCTAAGAAAAAATGAAGACAACAAACATGCGTACATTTGAAAGAAAGGATCCACTTGGTTTGAACACATAGCAGCTGATAAATTTAATAGTGATAAACTTGTAGAGAAAGCTTTCCCGGAAATACTGATTAAAGTTTACCACCTTACTCCAAAGTGACTAAGATTTACGAATTTGTTCTGTGAAGTGGTACAGAATCCACAGCACAAAATGGCAGACGCAGTGCAGTTTTTAAAATTATATTAAAATGAATGTTTTGTCTACAACGATGAATTACATATACCTAATTAAAAAGAGAATTCCAATTGGAAAGACTGCACAAAATACTAAAAACCTTGTGTTTGACTGTTTTTGTCCTCAGATCTCCCCTTAATAAATTGACATGAACCTGCTACTTTGCAGATTCAGTATCATAATGAAGTTTCGAAGCATGCACAAAACAGGCAGAAATGCAAATATCAGTTTAACGTAATGCACCAAAAAAGCAAAAAGGGAATAGGCTCCTCTTAACTCTAAGTTGAATACGAAATTCCAGCAAACAATTCCAAAAGCAAAATAGTTGCAATGAATGATGGTCATAACTAGAGACTGAAAGTTGGGCATAAAAAATCAAAATAGGCCAGCAGAAAGTTCGTGAAAATAGCCACCAGAGTTATTTTTACTTTCTCTACTGGTAAGTAGGGGAAGTGTTGCATTCCACCCAAAAATTCGATGTCGAGATTTCACCGGAAATATATGTTTTGAGACCCCCTGAATCCAAAAGAAGCACTTTTGGAAAAAGGTCCATGTGTGTGTCTGTGTGTCAGTCTGTGGACAGCATAACTCAAAAACAAAAAGTCGGTTAAAAACCAAAGTGGGTATTTAAGTTTAATGTCTTTCAAGGATGCGATACGAAAATTTTGAAGAAAATAGCCCCACCCTGAACTATCCTTCACATGGAAAATTTTTCGAAAATTTTGATTTTCTTGAAAATGGCTATAACGTTTTTGACTAAAATGTCATATTTTTATGACAAATGAAATGCATATCTTGAACTTTCTGGTTATAGCTCATGTAGTCGTATTTACTCTGGACTACTTTTGCATAATTGGTAAACCGTTAGAGATAGACCAAATCATACTGTACAAAAATGTAGATCTTGCTAAAATGCACAATTTATGTCTCTATAAATTTTCTTGTAGACTGAACCATTTCGGAGATATTCCTTGTTATGTGTGTGAGTTTCGGAAAACTTAGAACTTTCGTGAAATGCATCATCGTTGTTCATCTTTTTTATATGTTAAGCGTGCAAAGACAACAGAATCTCAAAGCTTTAAAAGATTTGACTATCGCACAAAGCCTACTGTATTCTAATATTCCCCTTGCACCCACAAGGAAATAATCAATAAGATAATTTGTACAAATGTTTATTTTAACTAACACGAAGGAGATATAGGAATAAGAGTTTATAAGAATGGTTAGTACAAGGGTAGAGAAAGTCATGTGAGTGCAACACATCAGGTTTTTAAATTCAGTGTCCTAGCCTTTAAGGCAATTTTGTAATAAGGCCTACCAGATTCAATATGTGTGGAACATATTTTACTTACTACCAAATTAAATAAATCTTTAAATAATGATTCATTTAATGAGCTAACGTTTCTTACTACTTGCTACCAAATGAAATAATCCTTTAAATCACGCTTCATTGAATAAGTAATACTTGAGCATGGATGACGTGAAATCCAAATAAAATATGTAACTTTTTCTGGACACTATGAAAAGAACCCATAACACTTAGAGTACAGAATAATTCTTGGCAGTCATGAAGAAAATAAAATGGCATTCATTGCACATAAGATAGTTTTCCAGATGTTTAACTTTTATATTTTATCTTCTGGCACACAACGCATTTTTACTTTCTCTACTACGTATAGCAAGTAGGGGAAGTACTGTATACGACCTAAAAAATCGATGTCGAGATTTCACCGGAAATATGTTTTGAAACCCCCTGAATAAAAAAAAAAGCATTTTTAGAAAACAGTTCACGTGTGCACGCCTGTGTGTGTATCTGTGTATCTGTGTGTGTGTGTGTGTGTGTGTGTGTGTGTGTGTGTGTGTGTGTGTGTGTGTGTGTGAGTGTATCTGTGTGTGTCTGCCTGTGAACAGCATATATAACTCAAGAACCAAAAGTCGGTAAAAAGCCAAAGTTGGTATTTAAGTTTAATATCTTTTAATAACGCAACACAAAGATTTTGAAGAAAATTCCTCCACCTTGAAGTATCCTTTACACGCAAAATTTTTCGAAAACTTTGTTTAGTCTTGATGAATTTTATATAACTGCTAAACCGTAAGAGATACACCAAATCTTACTACACAAAAATGTAGAT
This sequence comes from Tenodera sinensis, assembly GCA_030765045.1. Taxonomy (NCBI): domain Eukaryota; kingdom Metazoa; phylum Arthropoda; class Insecta; order Mantodea; family Mantidae; genus Tenodera; species Tenodera sinensis. The sequence goes on along the minus strand of CM060962.1, from coordinate 172,241,286 downwards.
TTTGTTAAAACACACAATTTATTTCACATTGATTTTCTTTGTGGAGTTTACCATTTCCGAAATACTGCTTGTTATTACTTTCAAGTTTCAAGTTCTTGTAATTTTCTCTAATTGGAATCGTTATCCTTTCTCTTTTGTAGCTTCTGCTTTCATTCATTTCATCGCAAAAGTTTGTTACCACTATGGAAACACATGAATAACGTTTTTGCAAGATATCACTCTGACATTTCCTGTTACATTCAACGAGCTTAAAGTTCTGTAGCAAGGCAATTAAAAGTACATTTTGGGAGCTGTCCATTAGCACAATGAATTTAGAGGGATTACCATGTAACCAAATACGTATGACTATTACATTTTAAGTTTAATTTCTATGTATTCTATCTCTTAATCATTCAAAGAAAATGGAATTTCAAAGACATCACATAGCTACCAGCTGTAGAACTAAAGATTTGACTCTCGCTAAAAGCCTAGTGTTTTCCCATATTATCCTTGCACCTACAGGAAATTTAGCAAAAGTATAATTTCTGCCAATGATTATCTCGATTAACATGAATTAAAGGAATAATCGTTTGTATGAATAGTCTGTAGAAGAGTAGAAAAAGTCGTGTGAGTGCAACGCATAAGATTTTTTAGAACAGAGAATGATCTCTCTACTTCTTACGTTACTGGGGCATATTTGATTAGTGGCACAGTGTTTGATTCAGTATCAATTTAATCATTATTTTTCCTTGGAGAATCATTGACTTTGAAGTGTTGAAAGTTCGGATTGTCAGTAAGAACTTCATCACAATTTCCGCGTACATTTCGGCCTACATCACCTGGAATCGCGTAAATTTTCTTCACAATATCGACCACGATATTCAGGGCATTCCCGAGTGTTTTGTTGCTCTCCTCTAGGTTCTCGATTGCATCAGACAATGCAAAATAATTGGCAGCAATGAAAGTCAAGTGCTTTCGCTGAACTAATAGATGACGCACTTTCTTCACGCAAATTATTTACAACATCCTCCATGTTGGTCAAGTTCCTGGCTGCGGAAGTGAAGGTAGTTAAGGAGCAACTTTTTTGAGCAACTCAACTCTGTTGGTAGATTTAAGAAGAAATATTTTCTTTGCCTCTATTTCTGGAAACAGACCACGAATTCCTTCTCAAGACATATGACGTGAAGCATACTAAGAAGCAGGACTTGCAAGAAAACCTTGCCAAACTTTTTGGTCACATAGGAGGAGAATCACATATAAACAAAGGTTTTCATTTTGCCATACTACATTCAGTGAAGTAGTAAACACTTGATCTATAGTTGTACTGTTTATTTATCCAGTTGTTCACATGGAAACAGATATATTTTGGATAGTTCAAGTTTTGTAAGAATGCTTGTGGAAGAATAAATAGAGAAAGTCGTGTGAACTCAAAACACGTTTTTATGAAATGCTCAATACATCTCACAATTCCATTTCATGTTTAACGGGAGTTCATATAAAAATTTATGATCCTAAAACTAAATCAGGGGAAAGCATAGAGCTTCAGTTGATGAAATTTACATGATTAAAATTTGATTATTTACACGTTTAGGTTTCAATACAACCTCAATATCGTAATTTTACTGCACATTTCTTTATTTCTTTATATAGTATCATGATTCTACAGAAGTCCTTCGCTTTTGGAAATAATGCATAACACATTTATCAACTCCAATAATTTAAGAACATACAAACCGTATGTAGTAAATATATTACAGCTAATAAAACATTGTTTACAGAGTTATCTGCTATGGATACTATGGATATAATATATTGAATAATGCTGTGACTTTGGGCTCGGCGCACAACAAAGGACGGACGGGGACGAGCTACTTCACAGCATATGTTATGCTGACGAGCGGGCAAACACTCGAGGCGGCAGAAACAAAAGGGGTTTCAAGAACGTTAGCGAGACTTTCAGCTGCGTCATTTGCGGTAAGTGTGTGGGACTCGAGAAACGTCCGTGTGTGTATATAAGTAGGCCAGAGAAGAATAGAGCAGTGAATTTTAGAGTTGAATTATGGACATGAGTCAGTCAGCGAGTGTGAGACAGCTGTGCGTGTGTCGTATTGGCACCTCGTAAAAAGATTCAACGAGCGTCGCAAGTGATTGTAATGTAATTAAGGTATGTGAGACAGGAAGTGAAGAAAGACACTAAAAGCACTGAGCAAGGTTATGAGAAGTAACAATTGTGAGTTATAATAGCCCGAAGGACCTTAGACTGTCTTAACGACAGAAAAAGCTGTGCATTTGTGATTACATTTTAGTAGACAACAAAGTTATAGAAAAGTAACCGGACTGATTTTTGTCATTTTTCACAATATGTACGTTTTTGGACCACAAATGCCTCCAGAATCATGGATCCTGCCGCTGGAAACGAACACCACATGGCAAGCGAGATTGTACATATGCAAATTAAAATAAAAGCACTGCTTTAATAACCTCACAACCCGTAATCGATGTACATGGACTTATATTTTATGGTCCTAGGTTGTGGTGTTTCATACACGAAATTAGTTATTAGAAGGCAGATTTTCATTTGTGGTATTATACTACTCTAGTGTAAGGCCTTCTCTTGTGGATTTCTAAATCACAAACGGTAGATCTGTGTAGCGTTTCTTCAGTGTATAGGGAATCTGAAGCTATAGCGGAGCTAAATCCGGAGACCGGATTTGATAGCCAGTGTTTCAGTCAGCAATCCGGGTTATGTGTGTATGTGTTTTGCGTGCGCGCGCAGGATGGGAAAGAGGGAGCATTCCTATCTCACACATTTATCTGCGAGAGGCGTCTTCCCCAGCTTGTGACGTCACTTCCATTTCTTTATATGTTGGTATAGCCTCAGAATATTCAGCTCTTTGTGTTCGATTTCTATCCTAGTTGAAGCAGATTTTACTCATGAGGTATGTTAAGGCATATCAACAAAACGTAAAATACAGATGTTTACTAATTTACAACGTATTCTTCTGTTTCTTCCAATAGTGGTCAATCTATGACTGAAAATTCAGCCATTTTTACTTGAAACTCCTGCAATACTTTAAATATTATTAGAGTTTTCCGCGAGCAAATCATTATTATTTGTTCCGTGAAGTGTTGTAACAGGAGTATATATAATTTATACAGACATTACACATTATACATTTATACAGGTTACTTCTTTAAACATTGGAAATGATAGAGTGGGACCGAAAAATTCAATGCCTTGGCCGGGATTTGAAGTGTGGATCTACCGGTAACCATCCGGCTGCTCTAACCAGTAATCTACCATTGCCAACGTGGGTCACGTTGTTAAATTCTCCAACTCGCTCCCATTTTTTCCGGTAAACAACACAAAGAGATCTCAATTCATAAGAGATAACATACCTTAATGGCGACTTACAATATTGTAAGTACTTAAGTCCTGGCAATTGACAGCGTCGTTAAACAACAAAATATATTTTTTTTAGTCCGGGCTACTAGTTTAACTAACTACAAGGTCAACCAATGCAATTAATCGTTCTTCCACATTTAAGAAAGGACAAAATACGAAAACGAAGAAAAGAATGAACAACAAACATGTCTTTGAACTCATATATTTTTGTTTCAAATTTGGCTCCAATAATCATGACTAACATGCCTATAGTAATAAAATCTTCCGGGAAAGACCGCATCTTGGTTGTGTTGTTGCCAACATTTCGCCCTACTATGTAGAGCTTCTTCAGGGCTAATGCTCTTCTTGACAGCACCACAGGAACTTGGCTGGCTTTTTTTTTTTTTTTTTTCCCCTTTTTTTCCTTTTTCTTGGCTAATAAATCATACTTGGACTTATGTGTGAATAGATTGTGGAGTCACAGACATTCTAAATTAGTTTTGTGTCATTTTGTGTAGCTTGCAAACCCTGGGAAACACGCAAAAATCATGGAGCTCATTATTATATAACTATATAAACACACACACACACACACACACACACACATGCACACACACATAAACACACACATGTTGGGGTCTGCGATTGCGAAAATGTTAGTGGTGTATCAGATGTAAACAAAATGCACTCTTGTACGGTACTGATCATCGTCGCTAGCTGTGTCCAATGTTTTCAATGCCACATTTACATTGTGGAACTACTGGATAGATAGGTATATAGAGACAAGATAGATTAGGAAACCGGGGGGACATCTAGCACCTCCACCCACAAGAAAACTTTTGTGCATACACCCCAAGGAGGAAGGGATTTGATGAAGGAACCAAAGGAGAGGTATGGATTGCAGGACCGGTCAATGCAGAAAACAGAGACGCGCAGGGTTCCCTAGCAGTTTCAGGCTTCACCACACGGGTGAGGAGCGCACGGCGGCGACCCTCCCAAGCCACTGAAGGGTGACTCATAAGCTCCCGTACAGCGGAAACCGGGAAAAGCTCGACCCACCAGTGGGAGATGACTTAAGAGAAAATTGGAGAGAGGTGGTCCGTGGCAGAAAACACCACCTCAGTATTTGCCTTTCCGGCCAGTGAAAACCAAGGATAAAACCCTTGGCCAGGAATCGAACCCAGGATCTCCCTAATGCCTTAAGCGTTACCGCGGAGCCATCTCGCTTGGGTAGTAAATGGTACGGTAATACCGAACGTTCGTCTCTTCAGTACAAAGAATACATTACAGCAGGCATCGGCAAACATGTACTCAATGAGGCCTCGCAACTATGACGTGTTAGGGGTAGCGCTTACTCTGTCTCCCCTTCCCTCGCAGCCTTAACTGGCACTGCATACACACCGATCAAGGGCGGACTGTCCTGTTGTATTTATCTGCACTTCTAAACATGTCTGTCAAACTGTAATTTAATACTAAGACTTAAAGATAAATTTCTTTATTTATAACTTTGAAGGATATTAGTTTATTTAACTTAAAGTCTAAGTATACTCATAGAATTAGAGTGCATCTAATTATTCCTCGCCTATTAAATTTGATATCTAGAATAGCACTTTGATTATTTCTTCTCTCATCATGTAAGGAACGTAAGGTGTCCGTTGTGCTCTAAAGTTCAAAAAGGCATTCATCAATGAAACATCAAGCGGCATTATGATACATGTCATAAGATCACCATACAATTATATCTAGACAAGCATGTATTCACAAATTTACACCACGATTTAAAGTAGCATAACAATGACTTAGTGTCCTTTATTCATTTTATTTTTTTCAGGTGTGGATTGGACTAACCAACTGCAACAGCTCAAAGAGCAATATTCAGATAATACACCTAACATTAATTCAAATATTACAACTGATAGGCAACTTCACGCCAGCTATGCTGTTGCTTTGGAGATTGCTCAGTCACTGAGGTGTTTAGTGATGGAGATTTCATAAAATGTGAGAGTAAAGTTGCCAACATAATTTGCCGTGAATAATATGATATTTTTAGTAATTTGCATTATCACCATGAACCATACAGAGAAGGATACATCAAATAGCAGAAATAACCGAAAAAAGACTACAAACCGAGGTCCATGAATTTATAGCCGTTTCTCTCGCGTTGGATGAAAGCACTGACAACGTTGACACAGCACAATTGGTAATTTTCATTCGTGGAGTTACTAACAACCTCTCGAGACAAGAATATATGCTTGAAGTCATTCCACTTAGGGAACATAACAGGGACAGAATTATTTCAAGCATTTAAGAAATGTGTAGAAGAAAAGAAACTGAATACAAAAAAATCTGGTATCGCGATTAGCAGATAATAATTTGCGTGCTATACTGAGAGTGGCTACTTGTGATATATCACTAGATTTTCATGGTACATTGCAAATAGATGTGAATTGAAATATATTGCTCAAATATCTAGGACCACCTAAAGCATCGTAGACCAAAATAGCTGGATTCAAGTATGTGTACTATTCCTTATTGTACTCTCTAGTGCGCGAGTCCAGCACTGACTGTGAACGAAGGTCAATGCCATCCCCTGTTCTACATTACGTCATGTGCATTGCGGGTTGCATGTTGAGATGTCATACTGATACCTCATTGAGTACATGTTTGCCGGTGCCTGCATTACAGTACACAGATATAATGTTTAGTTTTTCATTGTACACCAGTACTTATTAGTCGCAGACATTTGTCATGTGAGTTACATTGCATTTTGACTGGCAAATGAAAATGTTAAATAAAGCCAGATTTCAATGCGCATGCAGCGCACCTATACTGGATCTGCAACTTCTAGTTTGCTTTATTAAATAAGTTTTGGCCTGGTGCCGGTGCAATGGGCCCGGCTTACAGGCTACAGTAATCATGGTCTTATAATTAACTTAATTATAAAATATATACAATTTTTGGGATTATAAAAATACCTATGCGGTGACCACCTTTAGGTCACCGAGAACAGTTTCAGTTCCAAACTCCTAACCTCAAAATGCTTAGCTTAAGTACTGCGTTTCTACTCCACAATTTACTGCACAGTGTTTCTCCGCAGAGCATGCGCACATCCCGAACGCCGGCCTGTGCTCACAGAGATTTTCTCCGTTCTACTCTCTTTAACCTGTTTGGCTGGTGTTGCCATCTGTCGAAGTTTTGATGAATTGTTTGAAAATGTTGAAAAGGCTCTATTAACCTATATTGAGCATGTTAGATGGGTGGGTCGTGTTTTACAGTTTCAGCTAGTTTTAGAGGAATTCGTTTCAGATTAGGTTGAAAATATGACATTTACTTGAATTTCGCCTTCAAAGGAACCTTAACACATGGCTAACAAGTGAATGGCATAAGAGAAGCGTAATTTTTTTTTTGGAGATCATGCAATTTTCAGATTTATGCTTCAACTGTCAGAGAGGAAAGTGGAGAAGAGGCAAGAATGACGATTTCTGGTTTACAGTGAGGAACTCTACTTTAGGTAGAACGCTGTAAAATTGTTTATTACTTTCTCTACTACGTAAAACAAGATACATAGTAATCATGGAAAATATTGCATTTCACCCAAAAACTCGATATCAAGATTTCACCGAAAATATGTTTTGATGCTCCTGAATGCAGAAAAAGCATGGTGTGTGTATGTGTGTGTACGTGTGTGTGTGTGTGTGTGTGTGTGTGTGTGTGTGCGCGCGCGTGCGTGCGTGTGTGTACGCGTTCGTGTGTTCGTTGACTGTGTGTCTGTAAACAGCATAATTCAAAAACGAAAACTCGGATAAATACCATAGTTGGTATTTAAGTTCAATATCTTTTAAAGATTCAATATTAAAATTTTCAAGTAAGTCTCCCTAACGCAAACGATATAAAACAGAGAAAATTTTTCCAAAAATTGTAGCTATGGTATGAAGATGGTTTTTCCACAAATATTGCTGTCATAGGAATATTGTATTCTACCAAACAATTCGATATCAAGATTTCAGCCGAAATGTATGCTTTTAGGCTCCTGAATGCAAAAATAAAGACATTTTAGAAATGTGTGTGCGAGCGCGCTGGCCTGTATGCCTTTGAGCAGCATAACACAAAACGGAAATGTCTGATAAATATTACCAATTTTCTTTGATTTCTGAACAGAACGTAAAATTGCATACGAAAACAAAAAATAGCATTCTGGTTGGATATGAACAGGTGTTACTAATGGATTTGCTTTTATCTGATAAAGCTTTTCCTTAAATTGTTCTTAATATTTGCAGTTCGCATGCACTTAATATTTGTTCTGTTTTGACTGCATCTGCTCTGATTTCTGCTGCATAAGTTACGATTGGTCTATTGTTTTATAAATGCGAACTTTACTGTCTACCATCATATACTTATTTTGCCAAATTATGTGTTTTATGCATCGTGATATTCTGCTTTATCAGCCTGTGTTTTTACTACTCGATTTAAATGTTTGGTTACCTAAATAATTAAATTGTGAAATCTGTTGAATAATATTTATTTCCAGTTCTAATTTGCTTCTCAATGGTTCTTTCGATATTATTTTGCATGTTTGTTTCCATATTATATTTTTTGCCTTTATATTAGATTGGTGTAGTAGCCTTTGCAATCCATCTTCTGATTCCGCTAAATTGAATAACACCACAATTATTATTTATGTTCAGTGGCTTATAACGATGCGCCTCGAAGATTTTTGAGAAAAATGTTCCACCATAAACTACCTATTACATCAAAATGTATTCGACATTTTTAATTTTTTTCGAAAGCGGCTCTAAGGCCTTTGGCCACATGCATATAAAGTAAATAAAATGTGTGTCTTCAATTTTCTGGAAATAATCTTTGAAGTTTTCTTGTCTTGCAGTTTGTGTTGATCTCTATTATTGATCTAGTCAATTTCATGGGTACAACTTTTTCTTGCAGCATATGTACTATATCTTTTAATTTTATAATGTCAAAGGCTTTTTTTCAAGTTCAAAAAACACAAAAAGACTGCTTCATTGAATTCCCATGATTTTTCTATAATTTGTCCGGGACTTACGGCAGTCACTACTAGGGTGTTGTTTCACATGAATTTGAGATATACTCGTGTGGTTTACTGGGAAAATGTGAGTCATTTGGAGAATTTTAGCATTGCGTTTTTCAGTCTAATTGTATCTTTCCAACATTATTATTAGGTTCCATACCAGTCCCCCACCGCCCCAGGCGGCGGATCGGGGAATGCCTCGTATAGGTGGTGCGTAGGAAATTAAATACTCGGAGTGGACCAAAACTGGCATAACGGGTAGATGTGACTCGAACTCGTGATGAACACAACACATCTAGGGTAAGTGCCCGAAAAAGCATCTGCGAGATCAAGACCAGCAAAATGGCAGCCCAGCGCAGCGGCCGTACTAGAAATTTTAACATACCGAACAGCCTCAAAGGAAGACCAGTAAAAAGACGGGAAGAAGTATGAGGCCGGAATAGCAGGATTCTCCTAAGCCATGATGAGGTTATCATCATCATCATCATCATCATCATCATCATTATCATCATCATCAGCAGCAGCACCACCACAACAACCACCATCACCACCACCATCACCACCATCATCACCACCATCACCACCACCACCATCACCACCATCACCACCACCACCATCACCACCACCATCACCACCATAACCACCACCACCATCACCACCACCATCACCACCACCATCACCACCACTACCACCACCATCACCACCACCACCACTACCATCACCACCACCACCATCACCACCACCATCACCACCACAATCACCACCACCATCACCACCATAACCACCACCACCATCACCACCATCACCACCACCACCATCACCACCACCATCACCACCACCACCACTACCATCACCACCACCACCACCATCACCACCACCATCACCACCACTACCACCACCATCACCATCACCACCACCATCACCACCACCACCACTACCATCACCACCACCACCATCACCACCACCATCACCACCATAACCACCACCACCATCACCACCATCACCACCACCACCATCACCACCACCACCATCACCACCACCACTACCATCACCACCACCACCATCACCACCACCATTATTATTGTTGATGTTATTCTTATTATTTATTATTACTATTTTTACTGTTATTATTGCTGTTGTTACTATTATTATTATTATTATTATTATTATTATTATTATTATTATTATTATTATTATTATTATTATTATTATTATTATTATTATTATTATTATTATTATTATTATTATTATTATTATTATTTATTTATTTATTTATTTATTATTTACTATTACACTTTTACCCAGTTTCTTTCTGTTTGCAGTTAACCTGGATACTCTTAGTCTAATACAATAATAGAGCAAAACAAATATCGTTAATTATAGCCATATTTCCCACAATATACAATTTATTCCTACCTCTTGGAGTTGCATATACTTATTATTTTGGCTCATATTTAGTATTTTGTTATATATAATGGGGTAGTTTATTTTGGTCACTAATTACCTTAATCCCTCACTACCTTTTTTCCATTTTCTCCACATCCTCATAGTTCTTTTAACCATTTCAATATCAGGTTTCCTAAATATTTTTCTGCTTTCCCTATGTATTCGTCTGATTTTTAATTAAAATTTTTTCTAACTTTTAAGTGTAATGAGAAATGATTCCAGTTTTGGAATTCTCCAGATTCTCCTTTCGTTTATACGTAGCATTACAATCCAGAATATAGTGGCCGTTTTCATACAATCTACCGCATTTTGTGCATATCTCCCCCTTTTGTCCTTATCATACCACTTAGGTTCATTACCCCCGTCTTAAACCATGCATACCCCTTTCTGGCCTCTTTATTGCATACTTCGAAGAATTTATCTCTCCGCCATTCCATTTTTAAAAATCTAAAATCTATTAATGACCTTTTGTCGTTAAAGCTACTCAGAATTTCTTGCTTTTCGATATCCTTCACCCTCGTTCTAATTCCCCTCCAGTAACCCTTACTTTTATTGTTTCTTTCAGCCCATGTTACCCCATATCTATTTCCTGTAATATATTATCCGTATTTTGTGCATCTAAGTTTCTGGTTTCCCTATTTTCTCCTGCACAACCATGCATTGTTTTAATACATCACTTTTCTTCAATGAATTTATTCTAAACCAATATTTGACTGTTCTTCCTACTATTTTACCTTTTGCTGCTACTCTCCCTAGTCCTGTCTGTGCTACTCCATTTGGTGAGTTGCTTGGTAACCCCAATATTATTTTACAAGACTTTCTGCCCCCCCCCCCGAGGACTATCACCTTGTCGCGGTGGTGGGGCTTAGTATCCAATGAACCAGACGATTATACTGGGAAAGTCTAGCCTTGGTAGCTTGCTAGTTGGTAAGGGGGGAGGAGAACCAAGTATAGTCCACAACGAGGGATCCAACGACTGTGTCCAGATTGGGCGGCCGAAAAACCTCTTTGAAGATGTAGAATCCTTCACATGACTTACCCATCTACGGGCTGGTAACCCGTAATGGGAAAATTTTCTTACTCAGAACCTCCAAAGAAATCAGCCGGATGGAATTACTGGAAGACGACCCCAGCGAGTAAAGGATAAAATATTTGGAATAAATGATAGATTAAAATTAGCAACATGGAATGTAAGAAGCATTAATACAAAAGAAGAATTATGTAAAGATTTAAAGGAGAAAAAATGAAATATAGCCACAATGTCAGTAACATTGAAACTGAGAGGAACTAAAGATTTAGATGGATACACAATGATATATAGTGGAGTAGATCAGCACAAAAAGCGAGCAGCGGAGTAGCAATATTAATAGATCAAAAGTGGAAGGCAAAACTCGAAAGCTATACACATATATACGACAGAATAATAAGCGTAAGACTTAAAACATGCAGAAATCATCTTACAGTAATAGGAGTATGTGCCCCAGAAGAAGGTCGGAAGGAAGAAACAACAGACTTATATGAAAACCTACAGAAGGAATTAGATAAGTGGAATAAAACTGATCATGTAATTAGTAGTGGGGATTTGAATGCCCGAGTTCGGAAATAATATGATCCCAGAGGTATTAGGGATGTATGGAGAACAGCATTAAATAATAATTGACACTCACTTATATTGTTTGCTAATAGTAATGATTTAAAAATTACAAATTTATTTCTTACGGAAGAAGATATCAACAAATATACATAGAGTGCTAGAGGTTCTAGAAGCATAATAGATCATGTTTTAGCAAACAAAAAGATTAGCAAACAAGTACAAGATGTGCATGTATATAGAGGTGATGAAATGTACTCAGACCATTATTTAGTAGTGGCTAAAATTGCTTTATTAGCTTGATGGAAGAAAGCGAAGAATTTTACAAAAGTAAATGAATAAGTATTTAAAGTATATTTATTATAGGATGACAGTATCAAATACTTATATCAGAATCGCTTAGCTCAACGGCTACAAGAAATAATAACAAGTGATGACATTGAAGAGGAATGGAGGAATATAAAGGGTTGTATAAAAGAAGCTGCCAAAGGAGCAATAGGTAAAACGAAAACAATAAGTAGGAAAGGGCTAAGAATGTGGAATGAGGAAATTGCAAAGGCAGTTAAGGAAAAAAAGAGATCTTATCATAGATAAAAGTAAATACTGAGGAAGCTAAAGAAGCATATAAGGCAAAATAAAATAAAACTAGAAGTTTGGTGAGGAAGTTAAACAATGCATCTTAGAGTAAATTCATAGGAGATGTGGAACACGATTTACATGGAACACAGCTTATTGCGTATAAACTGCTAAAGCATTTAAACCAAAATGACAAAGATAAAGCACATTTAAGTGTAATACCTGAGTCTAAATGGTTAGAACATTATAAAGCCTTATGGGATGATGAAAATGCGGAAATAAATCATGAAAATACAGAAGGCAATGTCGCATATGAAGGAGATTTAATTTTAATTAAAGAATTACAAGAAACACTCCTAAAAACTAAAAATAGGAAAGCAACTGGCCAGGATGGATTGAATACATCCATCAGTATGGAGGGATACTGCTTAAGCTCCGACTGCTACATTTTTATAATATGTGCTGGAAGAAGCAATGTACCCCAGAAGATTGGCTTACGGCCCAAATCATCTCTATCTTCAAGAGAGGGAAACGTAATGAGGGTAGCAACTACAGAGGAATATATTTACTGTAAATATAAAATATGTGCCTATAAAATATGTGCAAAAATAATAAACAAAAGATTGCAAAATATAGCTGAATGTCTTATCTCAGAAGAACAAAATGGATTTAGAAGAGGCAGATCCTGTGCCGATAACATCTTTATCACTAAACAGCTGATTTAAAAACATAGGGAATTTAATAAAGAATATGGCGTTTATTGATGTCGGTAAAGCTTTCGATGGAGTAAATCGATGCAATATGTCGCAAATATTGGAGGAAAGAGGATACCCACAACAACTTATAAGAATGATACAATGCTTCTACTTTCAAACAAAAATAAATGTGAGGACCAATGGTAACATTTCCGCAAAAATTCTTACTGATCAGGATGTCACACAAGGGTATACTTTATCACCTACACTTTTTAGTATTTATATTGAAGATCTGGTGAGCAAATAGGAAGCAACTGGTGAACGCAGGTTTTAAAATTTCAAACAACAACTTTTTAAATATTTTATTGTTTGCCGACGATTTGGTTGTCATACAAAAGAGTGAGTCTGCCCTGCAAAAATTTATTTTTAAACTTAATGAACTATGTGAACAATATAATATGAAAATTTCTTTTATAAAATCAAAGGTAATGGCATTCAGTGGGAAAGAACGCATTAGAACAAAGATAATTATAAATAACCGTTGCGTAGAACAGGTGAGCCATTTTAACTACCTGGGAACTGATGGTAGTTATAACAAGGAATATGACGTGGACAATAAAGTATCCAAATGTCAAAGAGTGTGTGGAACAATAAATAGGACATTCAAAAACAAAGTACGTAAAGAAACAAAATTAAAGTTTTACAAAGTTATGGCTGCACCTATACTAGCATATGGAAGTGAGATTTGGATATTAACTAAAAAGCAATAGAGTAAAAGCATTAGAGTAAAATACAGGCCTCAGAAATGAAATTCCTAAGAAGTGTGAAGGGAGGTACGAAGAGAGACCTAATAACAAATGAAAGATTACAAACAAAAAATGAAAGGAACTTATCGAAAGAATGCCAGATACCAAATTTCCTAAACAAATAATGCATTATCATCCTAAAGGTAGGAGATCGGTGGGCAGATCCAGGAAACGATGGCTGGAGTGCTTTGAAGGTGGAACAGGCATTTGACTGCCTATGCCATGAAGTGAAGAAGAAGAAGAAAGCTTTGTGTTTTATGTCTGTGTTTGTTTTCACAACCTTTTTCCAGCCCCCATATTCCTGCTGCATGTGGCATCCTTGCTTCTACCACTGCACTGTATGTCCTTTCTAGTGACGTAATTTTCATTTCTGGTACTTTTTGACACATGCTGCATTTACCTACATTGATTGTTTCCCCTTTGCCAATACATTTTTCTTCTCTTCACCCCAATCCCCTAAACTGTTGAGCCTAGCCCCTTGGTACTCAATTTTCCTCGCTATTTCCATCTCTGTTCCCTTCCAATACCATATTTCAATCTTGCTTAATTTATATCCTTTGTTGAAAATTATAATTTTTTTTATTTCTGTTTGTTTATTTTCAACCCCCAGTCTTTAGAATATTTGACAATAGCTTTACTTAGCCCTACAGCTGAAGCGGAACCTGCCACTAGATCATTTGCAAACAGCAGCCCTAGTATTTCCTTATTGCTAATAACTGGTGCATGTTTATTAACTTTTCTTATCTCCTCTATAATATAATCTGTAAATAAGTCAAATGACACTTTACTAAGTTTATATCACTGTCATATTCCAGAAATGCTCTGTACACATTCCGTTACTTTATTGTCTGGCAATTTCACACAGAACGCATTATCTTGATATATCTTACGCAATAATTCAATAAATGTATTGCTTGTCCCTTTTCTTCTTTATTTTATTCCTAGTACATCTCTTTTAATGGTATCAAACGCCTTCTCTAGATGAATGAATACCATGCACACTTTCCCCTTTTATTGCTCAGATATTTGTCTACAATTGTCTTGATTATTAAAATGTTATCATATGTTCTCCTACCTGCTGTAAATAATGCTTGGAAATCTGATAAGCTTTTCTCCTGCTCTACTCAGTTTTGTAGCCTATTAGCTAAAATTCCTGTAAAAATATATCCAAAAATTGAAAGTAAACTTATCCCCCTCTAATTAGCCAGATTATTCTTTTCGCCTTTTCCTTTATATATCGATGCTATCATAACCAGTTATCTCCGATTCTTGGGTATCCGTTTTGTCCCCCGTATTTGATTCAACAGTTTTATCATTATTTTTCTCCTAGTTTCATCCTTTGCCCAAGCTGTCCAAAATCCCCCAGGGATATCATCTATACCACTTGCTTTGAACTTCTTAATCTGTTCACATATTCTGTGTCAGTGATTTTCCCATCTAAGTCATCAATAACTTGATGGCCCTCCTGTAAAAGCAATTCTACTCTCAGGTTATCCTGACCTGACAATGATTTAAAGTATGTACGCCATTTTTCTGGGTTTATACTCCCATCCATTCTTGACCTAATTTGATAAAAATATTTTAATATAGACCATATTTTCTTTACACTATGTGCTTTTGCTGCCTTATTTAGCATTTTTCTTATTTGTATGCCCCATTTTCGCTTTTTCTCCTCAATAAGGCACCTATATGTCCATCTAAAAGTTAAAAAGTTTTCCCTCTCTTCTCTTTTCCCTGATTGTCTCCAGTTTTCGCTCTTGTGTCACTCTTTTCTTTGCCATTTGATAATCTTCATCAAAACAGTTCTTTTTGTTGTGATTATAAATGCTAACTTTCATTTTGCCACTGGAATGTTTTAAGCTAATTTCTACTAATTCTAAAGCTTGCTCAATTTTTCCTATGTTTAGTGAGCTCTCTATTCTCTCTTGTAGTTTTTTGCTCGTTCTGAATTTAATTGTTTATAAAATATTTCATACTCTTGTTCCCTCCATCTGAAAACGTGTTCAAATCTATAGGATACTATATATTCTTCCTTCCTATATGTATTTGCTTCTCTTAATTTTAATCTCAGAGGGAAATGGAGGCTAGATGTTACTGTGTTCGTGACCTAAAATCTAAAATCCACTTTTCAATATCTGGCGAACATATTATATAATCTACTACACTTTGGCCATTCTTGTTAGGAAATGTAAAATCCCTTTTTAAATTTGATCTTTACATCCATCGCAAGTCATGAGATCATTTTTCTCACAGAAATCAGAAATCAATAAGTTTCCTTCTTTCAATATTTGTAACTTTATTCTTCCTATGCCTGTTCTCTATTTCATATTCCTTATCATGCTCCTCATTTGGGTTGTTCAGCCTAACCTGTTGTTCTCCTATCCTAGCATTAAAATCCCTAATAAGTGTTACACCCACTTCTCATATTTAGCTTTAAGCTCCTCAATATCCCTACTAATTTTCCTAAAGACATTTGCGTCATAGTATCTGATGTAGCAGGTGGTTACAAGTAAGTTTTACAATGAAAAAAAAAATCATTCACTCTTTTTATGAGACACTGGGCAACAAAACGGAAATATTTCCTCTGCCACAGCTCTATTTAGAATAAGTTAAATATACCTGCCACAACTAGGTTAAAATATTTCACATGTATATGTAAATTGCCTTAACGCTGCATAAGATAAAATTAATATTTACAGAACTGTTCTTAGTAGATTAATGTTTAAGACTGAATGTATCACTACATTGATTTAGAGAAGTGCAATTAATATTGTCTTATGTTCCATACAGCACCTTTGCAAAATTGAAATAATTTTGTTGTGTTATTCTTGGCAGAGAAAAGTTAATCATATTTAAATATGATTAAACATATTTTTTAACAACTTACATTATCTCCCCAACAGCGTAATTCAATCTCCGCTCTCACCAGGGAAAACAAACGATCGAATTCATCTCCTTAAATATCTGCCCCCTGGTTCACATTTGAGGTGTCGAGAATTGTCTGTCTAATTCAAAAATCGATATTCATAATCCATAAGTTCTCAACAGCTGATAGTTGAACAAACTTTAAGACAGTCTCTTTAAGGTTTGCAGAATTGAGGGTGCAAAGAAAAGGATCAGAGCAAGAAGCTTACAGCATGAGAATGCTGCACCTAGAATATTTAGCATCTTCTTATTAAGGGAATATGCCACACATTTCGACTCGGCTGGAATACGTTTAACGCTCGGGACTCCACATGAATAAACATGTAATACTCTAGCCTACTTTCTCAAGGAGTTTTGTAATGTGTTTGCTTTCGGTACAATATACATTTGACGTGGGGTTGTGCTTAGCGAGCATTCTTACTATAGGGCGGACCATTAAGAACGCCGAGTTTTAATTGTGCGCTGTCTTACTCTCATGTGAGAATTTTGATTACGTGTTTTCTAATCAGTTTTTCTTGGGTTATATATCATGAAGCTCCTTACAACGGAGCAACGGATATTTATGGTGAAAATAAATCCAGTGAATGTTACGCAGAAGCTATATGCAAGCTTGGTACTGCTCTCAGCCGTCACAATGCACTTCATAACTCAACAGTTCGTAGGCTAATGATAAAATTTGAGACAGCAGGTTCGATTGCAGACATCGAAACTACAGTGCGTTCTCATTCCAGCTAGTCTGATGAGAAATTTGCAACTGTGCGTGGTAGTGTTGCCGTGAGTCGACAAAAATCTATTCGTTCACAACAGTTGGGCATTGCGAAAAGCTCCCTCTAGTGAATTCTTACTAAGCATCTTCATATACATGCCTACAGAATTAAGTTAACTCAGCATCTGAAACAACGGACTATTTCCAATGGAAAAATGACTGTCGGAACTGGCCAGTAAGGTCATGTAACCTAACACCAGTAAGTTTCTCCTTTGGGAGCATTTAAAATCGCAGGTTTATAAAAATAATCCCCAAACAACACCACAACTGAAGGAAGAGATTCGAAATTTCATAGTCCAAATCAAGGAGCAGATCTTTCTGAAAGTGACAGCAAATTTCATTAATAGAGTTACAACGTGCAGAGCAAGTCATGGCGGGCATGTCACATGCAATTTTTCAAACGTAATGTTTTCTTACGTAATGACATGTATCCTTCTCATTGATGTTGAAATATGTTACATTTCATTAAAAAAGTACTTTATTTAACAGTTAGAAACCGGCAATGTTAATAGTCCACCTATACATTTGACCCAACATATTGAGGATAATTTGGGACCTTGTGTGCCTATGCGACCTGTATTCAGTGTCAACAAACACCTCTTCCCAAATAAGAGGTACCTACTATCAGTGAGTACCTACACGATGGGTTAGATTTGTTTACGTTATACCTGTAGTTGACCGCAGGCACACCGGGTCCAAGTTCTCAGCCCTACTAATACTAACTACATACACATAAAATAAAACAAGTGGAACGGAAATTTGGGAGGGAAACTTTCCAGACAGTGTTGCCAAAAGCACTGAATCTTGCTACAGTTCGAATAATATTCCATTACATTCCACAAGAGAAAGCATACATAATCATTTTTAAAAAGTCTGACGTGTCGCACTTTCTCTACTCTTGCACAAATTATTCTTACAAACAGTTATTCCTCGATCTACTTCATGTTAATCGAGATTTAACATTTGTAAAATCACTTTACTGTTAATTTTCTTGTGGGTGCAAGGGGAGTATAGTAGGCCTTAAGCAATTGTTAAATGTTTTAAGAGCAGCTGTTGTATGATGACTTTGGAATGCCATTCTCTTTGCATGACCAAGAGAGAAAAAAATTAATAACGACCTTCCATTTGAGGATGGTCTAGAAGTATTTCCAAATTCTGAGAAATAACAAGGAATAACTGCGAAATGGTTCACTTACAAAAAAGATCATTTAACATAAATAGTGTTTGAACGATATCTACATTTTTTGTATAGTAAGATCTGGTCTGTCTCTTACGGTTTACCAGTTATGCAAGTCCTTAAGAGTAAACAGGACTACATGGGCTATAGTCAGGAAATTCAAAATATACATTGCATTTGTCACAAAAATACCTTAAACATACGACGTTTTAATAAAAATCGTTAGTCATTTTTGAGGAAATCAAAATTTGTGAAAAATGTTCGAAGTAAAGGGTAGTTTAGGGTGGATGAATTTGCTTCGTGTCGCGTCCTTGAAAGATATTAAATTTAAATACCAACTTTGGTTTTTAACAGACTTTTCATGTTTCAGTTACGCTGTACTCAAACACACGGACATACAGACACGTTCCTTTTCTATAATTTCTTTTTTTATTGTATATCACATTTTTAGGTCGAATACAATACCTCACCTACTTACTACAGGTATTAGAGAAAGTAAAAATTATAACATACGCTTCTCAATGAGCAGCCAGATGTCTAAGACGACAGGCGAATAGTAATGATGATAACGATGATGGTACATCTACGCAGGCTAACTACAGTATTTTCAGTCATCACTGTTGCATGATTCTGTTGTAACTGTAGCACTGCTTAAAAATTGTAAGCATATACTCCCCAAATTCATTCACTCACTCTTTAGTCCTTCAATACAGCCCTCGCCTTCCTTCAAAGGTTTGAGATTTCATGTTTAGGGGCGGGGAATTTTACCTTTGCCATCATGAAGAAAACACTTTTTCCTAGTCAGCGCTTCCGTGTGGGAACATAAAGTAACAGTTTAGCCAATTTAAAAATAGTTGAAGAGGTATGCTTTCCTTCAAGACTTATAATGACTCAATGAAGTTTTAATTTTATGGAATATTTAAGCGAAACCTTCTATATATGCAATGTACTAATAGCCATAAATGCATTTTCAAATAAAAATAGGCAAAATTCGCTACACTTTCCAACTTTTTCCTCTTTCACCTCAATGTCTCCCTAAGACTCAATTTCGCTACGCGTAGTGGAACTTCGTACGATTGGTAGCAGTGTTTCCAGGCCTAAGTTTAGGGTACCTCCCCGGTATTTGCCGGTTATGAGATATATTTAAATTTGGCACTGATATACACGGGGAAAGTTAAATTGAAGAGCTACCGACGTTAATGGGCCAACTACATAGGTATGGCATTCCACTTTTGTCCTTACAATTATGTTGTAGATGGAGATTTTAATCTAGGATGAAGATCAATAATACTGAGCAAGATGGCGCCACGGTCACACGTGAGGCTCGCATTTGGGGGGTTCCGGATTCAAATCCCGTGGGCCGACCAATCTGACGGGTTTTGTCGTCGTTTCCCTAGGTGTCTGTTTTCTGCTGTCTCTATTCTTCTCTTGTTACTTTTCAGTAATACCCAGGTTTCGCTGCTATACAAAGGGCTACTTTACCATATTATATGCTGTCTTAGTATGATAGTAAATTATTTTTGTTTCAAATTGGATGTGTAATTTCACAAGAATGTACGAAGATAATACTTTGTTACTAGTAAGATGCGTAGGGTAACTTATTTCTGACATAACTTCGGTGGTATTTATGGGACATAACGCAAGGTTTCGAAATAATTAATCACTTAATAGGATTGAAGGAATACTCCGAGCAGCTTTTTCAGACGTAAAGTAACTCGATAACGTTGCGTTGAGATTGGTCAGGGAATTGAACCGGTTTCTCGATGTAAACAGGTCGGTCGCCTGCAGCGTAGTATAATGTTTTGGGAGCTAACAATTCTGATTGGCCTACACTCGTACAATAAACATGGAAGGACACGGCGAGCTAATTATTTACATTCGTGAGACACCATGCTGCGGCGGTTGTTTATGTACTGACCTAGTGAAAGTGACACCCACACAATCTGCAGTGTTGCCAGCTTGTTTTCGACAAAAACTAAAATATTTCCGTAGGAAATGGCCAGGGACAAAAACGTAAGATACAAAATGTGTTCCAAATAGCAATATCTATCATTCCCTATCATGACTTCCCTATCATCTTGTATACTGTCCTGTGTCGTGGCGTAGTGAATTGGAGAGTGGTGATTGGGCTCTTAGCGCTGGAATCCGCATGGTTTTGGGTATGGATTTTTCGGGCGCAATCAGTATCGTGAGAAGCTGCGATAGGTAGCGGTCTATATGTCACGGAAGCCATGTTTCATCCACAGAAAGCATGGTGTTGGCCACAGCATCTCCTTAATTGGTTGGATGAATGTCCATTTCTGCATTATGTATGTGGGCTTAAGGTCGTCAGCTGGGTTTGTAGACCAAAAATTAAAGGAGCTGTAGCGTAAAAATTTTCACATTTTAACAATCATTTACTGGTCTACTCTAGTATAGAATTATGTACACTTTCAATCATTTCATACATCTAAATATAATTTCTCAAACATATAGAACAGTTAAGGTACCTCATATAGGCCCAAGTTTCATAACTTTCATAAACACTCAGATTTTTGCCTCAATATTTAAGCACGTTATATACTTTTCTCGTAAAAAGTCAGAAATCACCAAATAGTGCTATAATAGCAACAAGTTGCCATAAATACCAATTCAAAATAGGAGAGAGGCTGAAGAGCTAACCTATTGTGCAGGCCCATTTTTAGATCCGTATGTAACGTTATCTTTTAAAATGCTGTTTTCCCAAGTTTGTCTTTCCTGAAATTGTTCTATATAATAAATGTGCATTGAGGCAATTCTGTCACATTCTTTTGAAACGTCGAGGATATATCTATTATGTAGAGGAAACACTGCTTCCTCTGGGTTTTATATTGTCAGTATATATGTATACATTTTGATGAAATACAAATGCATATTATGCAAATCTATTTAGATTTAAATATAATCAATAGAGCAATAAAAAAGACTGCTGTTCATAGAAATCAGCATTTCAATATGCAGAAAATGTTATATAAGTATAAAGTTACTAAATTGTCAGTAGTTGTGAGTACGTCTGAGTAACTCATATTTGGTATACAAGCATAGGTTAGTGAAACAAGTCTATGATAAAAAAAAATGCAGGGATTAAATGGTTCGGTTATCTACATAAGTCAACATTGTTCTATAATTATTAGTTTTCGTCCACTGTAACTATTGACATAACTAAGCTTTATCATAAGTGATTTAATTTTTTTTTTTTTTTTTTTTTTTTTTTTTTTTTTTGAAGAACAGGTAATTTTTATCCTGTTTTATTTCTGTCAGCAGTACCAAGTTACCCAAGTTATATTGGTATATGCCTTATATTCTTGTTGAAGACTGTATTCCTGCCAGAAGAATTCCCGTACAAATGTATGCAATTATACGCCAATTGCAAATATATATGGGAGAGGTGTCGGAGAACGAGGATTCACGATTCAGTCGCAGTCTCAGATCTCGCCCAGCCTGACTGCCCACATGTCACTCAGTGGTATAGCATTTTTAGTCACAAGCACAAGGAAGGCATTTTCGCTGTCCCTACTGTATGCTGTAGACGAGATGAGATTAACTTTCTGTTCATCAATAGCAAAAGCATTGTAAAAATAATACTCATAAAATCATAGAAAGCAGCACTTAAGGAAGTGTGAAGTCTTAAAAAAACTAAATCTATAAAAGATACATTGTAACAAAAGAAAACACCAGTTGCTGCTAAACATTTAATTTATCTTTTAGGCGCTTGGCTTAGTGCAAATGTTACTCTGTACCGTTGCACGCATTCGAAATATAACACAACTGATCCGTCAACAACTTACAACTGAACTGCACTCACTGTCCACTGAACTTTACCCAAATCCACTCAACTGTCACTGTCTACTATCCCGTCAGACTCTAGTCAGCTCCTTATATAGGGATAGAAAGCAAACGTTCTGAAAAAGAAATCTACTCGACACGGCCAAAACGAACCATCTGAACCGGGAAAGCTGCACATAATGGCCGTCCTTCATCTATTCTGAGGGTGACCGGCTATTAGATGCACCTAGGCGGATATGCGCTAGCTGCGGCGGTTCGTAAGTAGCTTCGTGTCGCGATGACATATTATTTCCTATGTTTATATTGAGAAACTGTCTTATTGGGAGACGAGACGTACTTTAGAATTCAAATATCAACGATTTCCTGTTTTGTGTATTGATTGCGACACATTTTCCTTTCAGATTATATACATGTTTCTGATGGCTAATGGGAGTATTTAATTGTTCTTTGCGTAGATTTTTCAAAAGTTTGGGATTCACATTTCTACTTCACTTAATAAAAATGTATGTACTCACACACGCTCTAAATGAGTATGAATTACATATACATGACTGTATGCCAGGGATTTACAAGTTAAATAATGTTTATTATTATTATTATTATTATTATTATTATTATTATTATTATTATTATTATTATTATTATTATTATTATTATTATTATTATTATTATTATTACTACTACTACTACTACTACTACTACTACTACTACTACTACTACTACTACTACTACTACTACTACTACTACTACTACTACTACTACTACTACTACTACTACTACTACTACTACTACTACTACTACTATTGTTATTATTGATGATGTGTTGAAGTTACAGAATTACTTTGGTATTTGCCTTGGGACTTAAACCTCAATATTGGAGTGATACTTGTATATGTATGTACATCTCATTTAGGAAAGTGGGCTATGGATCTGCACAAGCAGAGTGAAAAAATCTGTTTGAGCAGTACTTGGAATTAAATTCAGTTATGCATAACTTGTTAAAGAAGCTTGCTCACTACGCCGCCAGTGGAGCCCTCTCGAGTGAGCTGTTAGGACTGACGATGTATCACCCCGTTGGGGGCTGTAACGGGGTCTTTCTTTAATCATCGCGTTAATTAGGGATGCGCCCCCCAACGCCTTGCCTTGCGAGGAAGGATTCCTTCTTTTCGACAATCCTTCCTTCCTCGTTCCTTCCTTCTTACCTCCCTTGTTTCCTCCATGAGTGACGTGGCTTTTGCTTTTGCTTCCCAAGGGAACTCGTAAAATTATTGTGTTGAACATTGTGAGCCAAAACGCCACTAGTGGAGCTTATCTTTATTCTGGTTTCCAGTTGTAAACTGAAAGGGGTGAATTTCTACCCCAAGGGCTTATGAAGTAACTACGCTATGTGTAGTAGTGAGCAAAGATATAGGCTGAAATTTTATTAAACATTTCGCAGCCCTCGTCTCTTCATAAATTAACTTCCAATTAGTCCCCCAGCATATACAGTGGCACATTAAAGTGCTGTAATAGAGCCAACGGTGCTAAACAAAGGTACACGTACCAGCATAGATAAATCATATTTTACCGCAAGTAACAATGGAATAAAAAACCAGTGCAACAGCCCTTATCGGGCCAACGTCCACCG
The DNA here is from genome assembly GCA_030765045.1 of Tenodera sinensis. Taxonomy (NCBI): domain Eukaryota; kingdom Metazoa; phylum Arthropoda; class Insecta; order Mantodea; family Mantidae; genus Tenodera; species Tenodera sinensis. The sequence goes on along the minus strand of CM060962.1, from coordinate 172,217,465 downwards.
CCCGGCTAATGTGTATCTCGGCCTGAAAGACCGTGGCATAGAGTGCCCAAGCTAAATTATACCGTGATACTATTGCTCTAGTGATAGCTCCGGTCCCAAATCTGGTTTGCAACTATAAGTATATCACACTGGGCCTTCACTTTTTACAGGTTTAACTTGTCATTCCCATTCAGCATTATAAACTTTGGCTAATGAGCCTTGTGAGAACTAAGTGACCCACTTATCAAACACAACAAGGCAGTACTTAGACGAGTCATTAGTTCCATAATTGGAAATTGCAAACTTCTGAAATCTATAGGGTTAATTCAAGCAGAATCATATGTCGTCTGTGTTTACTAATCAAGGAAACGAACACATTTTACTAAAATGCGAAGCTAACGAACGGAAGTGGTTCCACATTCTTGGATTCTATACGCAATTGAACACAGGCAATAACCCAGTGTCACAGATACTACTCTTAATTGAAGATGAAGATGTTTTGATTGAGCATAAAACTAACTGCAATATGCTAGAAACTGACCATTTAATCATCCCGACAGAAGGGTACATTTACTGTCTGAGTATAGATTCGTAAGATATGAAACATCAGGGGGCTAAAAATGAAAATAGTAATAATGATAATGATGATAATAATAATGATGATAATGATGATGATGATGATAATAATAATAATAATAATAATAATAATAATAATAATAATAATAATAATAATAATAATAATAATAATAATAATAATAATAATAATAATAATAATAATAATAATAATAATAATAATAATAATAATAATAATAATAATAATAATAATAATAATAATAATAATAATAATAATAATAATAATAATAATAATAATAATAATAATAAATGCATTTCTGTGTTCTAAATTATTTATTTTTATCTATCGCCCTACCTGTTAAACAAAATTCCTTCCGAAAGAAAAAGACTTCTCGGGTTTTTCCAGAAAATACAAGACATATCTCTTGTTTGTAATGTATTAATTATGGGGTACTTTAACAAAAAGAACTTTGGAGCCATGTTTAAGAAAGGAAAATGTTTGAAAAATGTTCCATGCAAAGGGTAGTTGAAGTGAAGGAATTTTTTTGCAACCTTAACCTCCCTTCCCTACAAGATCCTGAACCTACGAAAATTGGTAGACTACAAACTTCTCGTTTTTTAGTTATGCTATACACAGATATGCACTAGCGTGCACCTGCGCGAGCACGCACACATATATACGCGCGCGCACAAACGCACAGGCACATGCATACTGATGTAAAAACGTTTTCTTTCTGACCTAAGTATAGTAAATAGGGTAAGTATTGTATCCGATCCAAAAATTCAATGTCAAGAATTCACTGAAAATATATGTTTGGGAACCCCCTAAGTAAAAATATAAAAAGCATTTTTAGAAAAAAGGTCAGCATGTGTGTATGTGTGCTTATGTGTGTGTGTGTCTGTGAACAACATAACTCAACAACGAAACGTCGATTAAAAACCAAAGTTGGTATTTAAGTTTAATATATTTTAAGGATGCAACAGGTAGGTTTTGACGAAAATGTCTCTACCCTAAACCACCTTTTACATGGAAACCTTTTCTAAAATGTTTAGTTTATCAATAGTGCCTCTAACGAGTTTCATTATAATCCCGTGTGTTTAAGATATTATTTATGATAAATCAGTAAATATATATTTTGAATTCTCTGGCTGTAGTAGTTCTGTTTACTCTGGATGAATTTTGCATAACTGGTAAACCTAAGAGACAGACCAAATTCTACTTTACAAAAAAATGTAGATCTCGTTACAACACATACTTTATGTTAAATGATATTTTTTGTGAAGTGAACCATTTCGGAGATATTCGTTGTTATTTTTCAGAATTTTGCAATGCTTTTACACGTTCTCGAGTGGGAAGTCTTTATTCATTTTCATTTTATCTCTTGGTCATACAAAGAGGATTGAATTTCAGTCGTCACATAATATCAGACGGTGAGCGAATGAAACGGGTGAAAGGATGCTCAAATGAGCCCGAGGTCCATGGAGCTTTAAGTTACCCGACATTCGTCTTCTCAGGATAAGGGAAAACCTCGGAAAAAACCTTACCCGGATAACTTACCCTAAGCGAGATTTGAACTCGCGACCTCTTGAACGTGAGGCAAACACGCTAACCATCACGCTATCGAGGCGGGCTCGGAGCTGTAATGCCGCTGTGTGGGGTTAATACTAATTCCGAAATGTACAAACAGAAGTAACGTAAAAGTTATGTATCAACAAACCTTGGCTGAGAAAGTGTCACGCACGTGTTAGAGTCCAGTATCTGAAATAATATTTTATCACAGAGTTAATAGGTTCACTTTCGCAGCTACATACCTAGCAGGTAGAGAAGACATTGATTTTCGTATAAAAACTAAATATCACGGAAAATGCACGTTTTGGGACCTCATGAATTTAAAAAAGGCATTTTTAGCACCCTTGTGGTGTGTGTTACGTGAACGGCATAACCAAAAAACAGAAAGTTGCACGAGTATCAAACTTGGTGAATTTAAAGCCATTATCTTCCAAAGATGCAACGTGAAGTTCTTCAAGAAAATTCCTCCACTTCAAACTACCCTTTACATAGGACATTGTCGAAACTTTTCATTTTCTAGAAAATCAATGTAATGATTTGAATTTCTGCAAATGGTGTGCTAAGCCCTCTTCATTCGGAAAAAATACTGTGGAATTTATTTATTTATTTCGAATTTGTTTCAATTCATTTCAAATAACGTTTCTGTGGCATCTTACGTTTTCGAGATATTTGCTATTGTTGCTTTTAATTTTTCAATAATTCCGCATTTTTAAAGGGCTATCACTATTCAGTTTTTTGTCGTGTTTAACGCCCGCTTTTACTATTACGGCACCGCAGGTGGTTACACTGATGATACATGGAATGAAGATGGAACACCGGTGGAATGAGATGGCGGGAGAAAACGGAGAACCCAGAGGAGCGCCGCCTCGTCCACCAGAATCCCACATGTGGTTGCCTGGGATCGAACCCAGGCCACTTTGGTAAGAAGTGAATGGTCTAACCATTCGGCTATGGTGTAGCCGATTGTCAGTTTTCGCGATGCCATAGAGATAGTATGGAATTTCAAGGCCAGTGATTCGCTTTTAAACTTCAGGCTGTCTGTTCAGTTTCTTCTAGCTTCCTTGTATTCCCTGGCTGAGGTTTATGCCTTGTTTTCCAACATCTTCATATCTGGTAAATTTTGGGGAGAGACCACTTTTGGGCCTGGAACTTCCCTTCGCAAATTTCCTTTCCGAAATATTTCATTACTAAAGCCACAATTCTTTGTCACCTTACCGTGTGCATGGGGCTGTTTCGTGCAGTGCTGAAGGCTTTGCCTCTCGGTCTGGGCGAACACACTCACGGCATAACTGATACTCCTACACACGATGCGGCTTTATTCATTACGTATACCACGACTGCCCAACTGTCCGTCGTCTGTGGTGCCATACGAGCTTAAAAGTACTAAACTCCATATCTGCTTTATCTCGATTAATAGAAAGTAGATAGAAAAATTATTTATAAAACAAATCTGGTGTGTTGCATATCTCTACTCTTGCACAAAGTATTCTTACAAACACCCATTCCTCTATCTACTTCATGTCAATACAGATAAACATTTATAGTAATTATCTCATTGCTAATTTTCTTATAAGTGCAGGGGTAACATGGGAATATAGTAGGCTTTGAACGATAGTTCAATCTTTTAAAGCTGGGCGCTATACGAAGGATTTGAAATCCGGTTCTCTTTGCACGGCCAAAAGATAAAAAAGTGAATTACGACCTTCCATTAGAGAAAGGTGTAAGCATTGCAAAACTCACACAAATAACGAGAAATATTTCCAAAAGTGCTCACTCTACAAAAAAGAAATGCATTTGAACATGTGTATTAGTGAGATCTACATTTCTTGTACAGTAAGCTTTTGGCCTATCTCTTACGGTTTACCAGTGATGCAAAAGTCATCAAGGGTAAACAGTACAGCCAGAAAATTCAAAGCATACATTTCATTTGGCATAAGAATGTCATAAACATATGGCATTTAAATCAAAATGGTTACTGCCATTTTTTATCAAATCAAAATTTTCCAAAAATTTCAATGTAAGGGGTTGTTTAGGGTGAAGTAGCTTTCTTCAAAATCTTCGCGTTGTATCCTTGAAAGATATTAAACTTAAATACCAATTTTGGTTTTTAATCGACTTTTTGTTTTTGAGTTACGTTGCTCACAGACACACACACAGACACACACACACACACACACACACACACACACACACACACACACACACACACACACACACAAACACACACACACATGCACGGATATTTTCTAAAAATGTTTTTTTGGATTCAGGGGCCTCAAAACGAATATTTCCGACTTCGAAATGTTGGACCGATTAAAATACTTCCCCTGCTTACTATAGGTAAGTAGCAGAGAAAGTAATAAACAATACTGGGTTGGGAAAAACATGTGAATGAACATTTTGTATTAATCACAAACCACGACTTCTCATAACCTAGGTATTATATCGAGAATCTGCTGCCAATCTCTTTTGACTATTGTTTGACTATCTCCTGAAACTTGGCCATAATATTCCGGTATGTTATACACTTGCTTTAAGACGTACAGTGACAGTAACATTCTTAACTGTACATAACTTTTCAGTGATCAATACGTGATGTTTTGTGTACTACCTCATGAATTTCCAGTTGAATTCAATCCTTTGAAGAATTTGTTTCTTGCAAGAGTATCTCTAATTGCAGCAACATCAAATTGCTTCGTTACCTGTGCAAACATTGAGGAGCTGTCTGTGGTTCTCCCTTAAACGCGTCTGCCGTTTGTCTTTATTTGGCGTTTGTGGGGAGAAGTGGAAATTTCTCATTTAGAAATTCTCACGATACATATGTTTGAAACAGCGATGTCTTTCTTGAGATACGTATGTTGAGGTATTCATTAATTCAATTTAAGTGAGGGTAAAAAACCTCTTTTAGGTTATGTTTATGATGAAATGCCCAATGCGCGCGTCAGGATGTAAACGAAATAACACGCAGGGAAAACAAAGAGCAATCCTGGTACATGCTCACTAATAACTGTCGCCGCACCATGTCACCATCGTGCCTTCTCACACCATAGAACACCACACCACACTTGGCCGCCTTTATTCCCTCCTACATCGCACCATATTAATGTGAGAGCAGGCTAGTACCATTTGTTTAATGGCTGCAGAACAAGAGAGAGAAGGTAGTGTTTGTTGCGGGTTACCGGAGCGGAAGGAAGGAAGCAACATCTACCCCCGTACTTTGCCATTGTTGGATACGCTACGGCAAACGACCCATGGTGTGGGGATTTTCGAGTAATTGTACTTTACGACTTTCCTGTGTTTGTCTCCGGTACTCAGGTCTACCAATCAGTGCAGCTAGTCATACGCAGCATTCCTTGAATGGCTTTTTTTGGCTCTTGCAGCCTGACTTTGCCAATCTCTTAAGGTAAATCACTGCGAACTTTGCTTCTAAATCGCGAATGCCTTCATATTCATACAATAATGGACATGGGAAAAAGATGTGACTCTCCAAAAAACAGTCTTTTCGCACTTAATATTACAAGCATGTAATACTCAAGTCATTCACTTGTCTGAGAAGTCTATGCACATAGAATCTGCTGTAGCTTTTGGATCTCTTGAATTACTTTGAAAGGAAATAGAGTCTAGCTTCTTAAGTACAGTATCTCGTTGGTAGCCGTTCTTTGTGGCAATTGGTCTCTAATAGAACTTCCATTATTACCGTCATACCGCGAAGTATTGATTATTGCAACTCATATCTAGCTACACCAATGGCCGTTATGGATTTCAAGTTTTCAGGAGACTCAGAGATGAACACTGGTCATCTTGGCTAAAAAGGGAAATATAAATTTTAAAATGATGTCATATGCCTAATTTACAAATTTTCAAAGATTGCTGAACTTGTTATAATATTTAGTTTCTTTGGAGACTGCAAACCCCTATTTGCTCACCGAGTTTATGTCCTAATAGAGATGGACAAAAAAATGTGAGTCTCCAAAAATATCCTTTTAGCAGTTATGTAAGTATTACAGTAAGTAATATCCAAACCGAGCTGGATGGCTCAGGCGATAACGTCTGCAGCCTGCATTCGAGAGGTGGCGGGTTCGACTCCCGTGGCCGCGCACTCTGACATAGGTTTTTCCGTGGTTTCCTCATGTCACTTAGGCGAATGCTGGGGCGCATAACTCCATACCACGTCTCCTTTTCAGCATTTCTCCTCATTCCATTTCCTTATCATCTTTCAGGCGTGCTTTCTGACGTATAGTGTTGACAGTGCCAGGCAGATGGCACGGATTTTTGCACACGTTAACTGCTGTTCTAGTCGGTACGTGACGTTGGGGAGGCCTCTGTCCTCCGTCCTGTACCACACTGCACCCGTGGTGTGTGATGGCTGCTCGGCGGGGCCTTGCGCAGGGATGAAGAGACCTCAGGGCTTGTTAGGGACTTCCGCGCGTCTCTGTGGTCTGTCTAGATGCGATCGTCTGCTACGCTGTGGTTCCTTCACTTCACCCCTGTATTCTGGGGGTGGTAGCCACAATAGATCTGCGTTGGTTGAGGTACGCGATGTGTCCCCCTTCGTATTTGCCCTATACTCTATATAGTAATATTCAAGGTAGGTATTCACTTTTGTCTGAGAAACTGTACACGTGGACATTGGGAAAAATTCAAAGCAACACCAGAGTTTTTATCTCTTGAATTGCTTAAAAGAAAACAGAGCTTCCTTTTTAACGCGATACCCCACTGGCAGTCTTTGTGGTATTTGGTTTGTAATAGAGCTCCCTTCACTAGCGTCATATCACAGATTGTTCAGCATTAAAACAGCAAGGCTGCATCGCACCATGTTTCACCAGTAAGTATTACAGGGTTCTCTTGCTTAAAAAGTGAAATAAGATTTTACCATTTTAAATAGGTAGAGGAAGTATTTCATCCTACCTCAAAATTTGGTCCCGATATTTCACCCACTCCCCGAAAAAAAGGCATTGGAAGAACGTCGTGTGTGTGTGACAGAGAGAGAGAGAGAGAGAGAGAGAGAGAGAGAGAGAGGCAGTGTCTATGAACGGCACAATCAGAGCTGCCGACTTGACGGATTCTCGTCAAAATTGTTGAATTTTCAAGTTCTATGACGGGCAATTTGGTTTTGATGGATGACGGATTTTTTGACAGATATTATTAGAAATGATTAATTAGTGTGACATTAATTTTCATTAGAAAAACTGTAATGGATGTAAATCATTATATTACATGATATGTATGTAACTAACTTTTTTGCAACAAGCACAGATTAGATGCGTAGGTATCTCAGTAGAACAGTAACGAGGATTATTTCTACCTATATTGTTCTGGCATATAAATATTTTATTGCATATAATGATGCCGTGCAATGAATTTGACGAAGTAGTGAAGTTTGTTTCTAATTGCACCAGAGCAGTGTTTGAGGGTGGTTAGCGAAAGTATAATACCGCTAGCTCAACAATTTCAAGTACCTGAAACAGAAATAGCGAAAATAGATTTTCAGTGCTCAAAATTAACCATAATAATAGAACAAATCTGATGTGTTGCACTAGCATGACTTTCTTGTAGTAACTATTCTTACATATTCTTATTTCTCTATGCTCTTCATGTTAGTGGAGATTAACATTTGCAGAAATTGCCATAGTGCTAATTTTTTGTAGGTTCAAGGGGAATATGGCAATACAGAAGGCTTTAAGCAATAGTCAAACCTTTAAAGGTGGTCGCTATATGAAAGTTTTGAAATTCTGTTCTCTTTGCATAGATATATAAAAAATCTGATGCGTTGCACTCACATGACTTTCTCTACTCTTTTGCTAACTATTCTTACAAACTCTCATACCTATATCTTCTTCGCGTTAGTTGAGTTAAGCATTTGCACAAATTATCTTATTGCTTATTTCCTTGTGTGTGCAAGGGAGATATTAGAGTACAGTAGGCTTTGTGCGATAGTCAAATCTTTTAAAGATTTGAGATCCCGTTCTCTTTGCACGCGTAACATATAAAAAAATGAACAACGATGTTCCATTTCACAAAAGTTTTAAGTTTTCCGAAACTGACACAAATAACATGGAATATCTCCACAATGATCCACTCTACAAAAATAATTATGTGGACATAAATTGTATGTTTTAGCGATATCTACATTTTTTTGTATAGTAAGATTTGGTTTATCTCTTGCGGTTTACGAGTTATTCAAAAGTCATCCAGAGTAAACAGGACTACATAGGCTATAGCCAGAAAATTCAAAATATACATTTTATTTGTCATAAAAATATCTTAAACATATGTCATTTTAATGAAAATCGTTAGAGCTATTTTTGAGAAAATAACAATTCTTCAAAAATGTTCCATGTAAAAGGTAGCTTAGGGTGGAGGAATGTTCTTCAAAATCTTCTTGTCACATCCTTGAAAGATATTAAACTTAAATTCCAACGTTGTACGTAACCGACTTCTCGTTTTTGAGTTATGCTGTTCACAAACAGACACAAACATATACACGCGTGCGGGTTTTTTTAAAAGTGATCTTTTTTTTTTTTTTTTTTTTTTGATTCAGAGAACTTCAAAACAATTTCCGAGAAAGTTCGACATCGAGTTTTTTGCTGGAATACAATACTTCCTCTACTTACTATACGTAGTAGAAAAAGTAATATTCGAAATACAATAGACGTTTGACAAGAGGTAGCATATAAAGATTCAAGCTCGCAAAATGCATTTCAGGAGCTCTCAAATTTTGCAATGATGCCTTTGGTGTTCTCTTGGTCAAATGTTTAGGTCAATGGAGCATTTAATATGCTAAATAATGTGAAAACCTCCTTCAGGAGTATACTTAAAACCAATATGGTAAACTGAATTCTCACTGTGCGGGCCGGCCTTAAGCACGTGAAAAGTATTTTCATGAATAAGTCCTATCAGAGAATGTTTTAAAATAAATTGGCATGATGGCTGCGTACCGAGGAGTAAAGCAATCCAGCACTTCAATTACAGAAGAGGCAGAGAGCGATGTGAATTATTTTAATCAACATCAGTGAGTAAACTATATTTGAACTTCTTTGTTATTGTTATGTAAAGATATGAAGTAGTTATATTGTTTTCTATTTTTACGGAGTTTGGCTAGCTTTTAAATGTTCGTCCGACGCGGATACAAAGTCAAATGAACGTGTGTCATGTTTAATACGGATTTTAATTTTATTTTGATTTTTGAAAGAAAATACGGAAAATTTTGACGGATTTTGACGGAGTTTTGGGAGTTGGCCTCACGGAAAAAAATAATCTTATTATGGCAACACTGAGCATAACTCAAAAAAAAAAAAAAAAGTCGAATAAATATCAAACTCGGTATTTAAGTTCAGTAACCTCCAATATTTTCAAGATGATTCTCCACAATGTATTACCCTTACTTAGAAAAATTTTAGTTATTTGTTCTTTTGTCAAAAAAGAAAAAGCGTCTAAAAATTCTGTGTAGTATACCTACCGTAAGTTTAAAACATTTACACACACACACACACACACACACACACACACACACACACACACAGACACACACACACGCACACACACACATACACACACAGAGTGTGCGTATGCATCCTAGAACCATTAAATTAATAATGCCTTTTCTATTTTTCCGGGTTGTTAGACACAAATACATACGTAATTCACACAGGAAATAATGAAAGAAACACCTCATAAAAGGGAAATAAAAAATCTGATGTGCTGCACTCACATGACTTTCTCTACTCTTGTACTAACCATTCTTACAAACTCTTATACCTATATCTTCTTCGTGTTAGTTGAATTAAACGTTTGTACAAATTATCTTATTGCTCATTTCCTTGTAAGTGTAAGGGGGATATTAGAATACAGTAGGCTTTGTGGGATAGTCAAATCTTTTAAAGCTTTGATATTCCGTTCTCTTTGCACACTTAACATATAAAAAATGAACAACAATGTTCCATTTCACGAAAGTTGTTTTCCGAAACTCACACCCATAACAAGGAATATCTCCGAAATGGTTCAGCCTACGAGAAAATTTATTTGGACATAAATTGTGTATTTTAGCAAGATCTACATTTTTTGTGTGCTGTGATTTGGTGTATCTCTAATGGTTTACTAGTTATGCAAAAGTCGTCCAAAGTAAATACGACTATAGAGGCTATACTCAGACAATTCAAGATATACATCTCATTTGTCATAAAAATACATCAAACTTATGACATTTTAATCAGAATTGCTACAGCCATTTTCAAGAAAATCAAAAAGGGTAGTTTAGGGTGGCACTATTTTCTTCAAAATCTTCATGTTGCATCCTTGAAGGACACTAAACTTAAATACTAACTTTGGTTTTTAACCTACTTTTTGTTTTTGAGTTATGCTGTCCACAGACTGACAGATACACACAGACTGACAGACTGACACACACACACACACACACACACACACACACACACACACACACACACACACACACACACACACACACACACACGGACCTTTTTCTAAAAATGCCTTTTTTGATTTAGGGGATCCCAAAACATATATTCCCGGTGAAATCTCGACATCGAATTTTTGGGTGGAATACGATACTTCCCCTACTTATAGTAGAGAAAGTAAAAAATATATTAGAACGTAACATTGGGAAACAAAAGAGGGGGTGAATATTATGCATTGAAATGAAATACATATGTACTACTACTACCACTACTACTACTACTACTACAGTTTGTTCACCAGGTCATGGTTCCTGTCAGGAATGCAGCCAGTCAGTACGTCAGTAATGCTTGCGTGTGAAATGGAGTAGAACAGCATAGAACACCTACCTTACAGAAGTAAGACTGACGCATGTGTGACTAAATGTGGTGAAGGTCACACGAGCCGCGTACCTGCCAGCCAAGTTTTGTAGTATACGTACTTTAGAATGTGACTTCTTGTACGTTTTTCATGGTTGTACTACGATAATAGGTACCATATCTCACTGAGTTTACCCGAAAAAGTTAAGGGTTATTGTTTTAGTGATAATAATATCAGTTCTTAGAAATTTGACATTTTTTACTTTTCATGAAAATAAATTTTACACGATTTAATGGACGGGTCGAGCTACTAAATTTTGAAACATTTCACTCAATGGGGTTATAACTTTTAATCATTGGTTTGTAACCCACTCGTATTGTGACTATCTCTATTTAATGTGCATAGACCAAACGTTACTATACATAAAATGTAGAACTCATTAAGACATACAAGTATTGTCCAAATGCATTTTTGTGAAGTGAACCATTTCGGAGATATTCCTTGTTATTTGTGTGATTTTAGAAATACTTAAACGTTTGTCAAATTGAAGATGTTATTCACATTTTTTATCTCTTAGCCGTGCAATGGGAACGGAGTCTCAGAGCTTTAAAAGATTTGACTATCGCTCAAAGCCTACTGTGTCTCCATATTCCCCTTGCACCTACAAGCAACAAGATAGCTTCTGCAAATGTACATCTCAACTAACATGAAGACAGAGGAATAAGAGTTTGTAAGATCAGTCAGTACAAGAGTGGAGAAAGTCATGTGACTGTAACACGCCAGACTTTTCCTCTTTTCTTTTTGTTCTTTTGTTTTTATTGTATTTGTACTGCTGAAGAAATTTCTGAGAAATCGATATAATGAATCTGCTTTCCCATATCAAGTTCTGATTTCATTATGATAGCGGAGCTCGGAGAAATCTAACAATCAAAATAGACACTAACGTTTTAAAAGTGCATTATATTTTTTTAAAAACAAACAACCACAAACAATTACAATAATGATGATAAGAATAATAAAGTTAATCACTAATACCTGCTTTAAAATCATACACTGACAAAGTATTATTGTTGCAAATTATCACAAAGTGTTGTTGTAAGTAATCTCGTGTTAGACCCTTGGGCATCAGGCAAATGAGTTTCACACAACGCTAGTGAAAATTGTGAATGTCTACTGGATATGGTCATGGTCGCGGCAATTAGCCTTATTTTGTTGTCAGCATTCTCTGAGGGATACTGTGATTTCTTGTTAACATGTGTTGATTGATACACTTTCTTTCTACTATTAAGTGTATGTTCATAAATCTTGCAGAATAAAACTGTAGAATTAGTTAAAAACTTATGGACACCAAATTCTCTAACATAACCGTGAAGTTTACTCTTCACTGGTTGACTGAATTTATACATCGAAGCTAAATGATATTTTGTCCACCTTCATGAAGTAGCTGACCATTTCTACTGCCGAGCAAGATAGCTCCGCGGTAACGTGTGAGGCTCGCATTCGGGAGATCGTGGGTTCGATTACCACGGCTGACCTTCCTGACACATGGGTTTTTGTCGAGGGCTTTCCCGTGTCACCAGGTGAATACTGGGACGGATAAGTACATCCGCCTAATTTCCTGTCCTATCATTTCATTTCACCTTTCTTTAATTCAGTTTTTCGGGGTCGGAAGTGCTGGCGATGGATCAGTTAGCACTGGGGATTTGCGCTTAAAAATTGCTGCTTTTTACTGATTGATGGGTGGTCTTCTAGTTGCCGGTAGAAGATGACCACTGTCGAAATCCATGCTTGGCGAACCCTGGTGACGAGAGGAAGAATCTCCAGCACACGTTAGGGACCCTTACCCGCTCGCTGCTCGCCTGGGTTCCCTTGCACCCGTAGATAACTCTCATTTCCGTCCTTCCTCCCAGGGGCCTGATATACTCTAGTCAGCTTGAGTTCAGTATGAAATCACCGCCGTATATACTCTACGTCTACCTGTACCCCTAAGACTATAACTATTCGTCAGAATGTTTTCCATGCAATACTTCTTGGTACTGGGAACTAGCTTTTAAAGGGAATTTGCTGAATCCTTAGCGCATAGCAAACATTACAATATGAAATGTGACCACATTCCAACGTAAAGGAAGTCCAAGTTCCAAGATAGACGAGTGCGTGTCATCTAGAGCTTGCTGACAGTAATAATGCAGACTGATTGAAAATAAATGTAAAATGTTAAAGTTGACTTTAAAACTAAAAAAGTTGCAATTATAATTCAGATAGGCAGCTAGGTATTAAGGAAAGCAATGTGGCAAAATAAAGATGATTCTATCATTTTAAAGTAGCTCAAAACGCCATTATATTTACGTAACGTTTGTTTCACTACTCAGTCAAGTAAATAAATTAATAAATAACAATATGATGATTTGCACTGACGCGAGTTTCTTTACTCTTGCACAAGCTATTCTTACAAACACGTATTCCTCTACTTCATGTTCTTCCAGATAAATATATGTGAAATTAAGTTGTTAATTTTCTTATAGGTGCAAGGGGAATACAGCAGGCTTTAAGCGATAGTCAAATGTTTTAGATTGTTCGCTATCTGATGACTTTGAAATTCCGTTCTCTTTGTATGACCAAGAAAAAGAAAAATAAATAGCCTCAATTCGAGAACTGTAAGTATTGCAAAATTCTGACATACAGTAAGGAGTATCTCAGAAGTGATTCACTTCACAAAAAATATAATTCAACAAAAAAATGTGCATTTTTACGAGATCTGCATTGTTTGTGTAGTAAGATTTGGTGTATCTCTTATGGTTTACAAGTTTTGCAAGTCATCAAAAGAAAACAGAACTACATAGCATATAGCCAGAAGATACAAAATGTACATTTCATTTGCCATACAAGAATTTAAACATTTAAACATTTGGCATTTTAATCAAAATCGTTAGAGCTATTTTGGAAAAACGCAAAATTTTCTAAAAATGTGTCATCTAAAGAGTAGTTTAAGGTGGAGTAATTTTCTTTAAAATCTTCCTGTTGCATCCTTGAAAGATGTTAAACTTTAAATACCAATTCTAAAGTAAGAGCAAATTAGAAACTAAAAACTTCACTTATCTTATTATTTTCGTACTGACCCTGGGGTTTCAAGCTATATCCAGCTGGATATACTTACTTTAGAATCTTGTTGCTTCACTGTTAATAACTTCAATTTTTCCATAATTAATTTAAATACCAACTTTAGTTTTTAAGTGTTCGTTTTTGAGTTATGCTGTTTACAGACACACGCGCGCGAACACACACACACACACACACACACACACACACACACACACACACACACACACACACACACACACACACACACATGCATGTGGACCTTTTTCTAAAAATGTCGGTGAAATCTCGATATGGAATTTTTCTGTCGAATAGAATACTTCCCCTACCTACCATACGTAGTAGAGAAAGTAAAAAGTCATGTTGCTTATCATCCGAGCTTTAGTAACATCAGATTTGCTTGAGTGTATTTGCGTCTATTATTCCTTGCATATGTAAGTAGAATGCATAGTGCGTGGCCTTAATCATAAAGATATGTATTTTGTTTATTCATTAAGATACAGAGGCGAATGAACAGGCTTCTTTGCTCAGATTGGAAGGTCCATAGACGCCACTTCTTACTTAGGTTATGTATGTTTCCATTGCGGCATGCGCATTCCGACATTGCGTCCCGCTTATTCCATTGAAAAAAGGAAGCAGAAGCGCAAAACCAAAAGAGTTCCTGGATTCGCTTTTGCATAATAATCTTCATATGCATGCACTCAACTCGACCGACGTTGAGATATATAGAAAATTGATGTTGACCAAACCGCTTCTATTTGATGGATGCGGTAGCCTTTGAGGTCTGGCATTCAACATATGATCCCATTTTACCCCAAACCGATGCGGTTGTTGTGCCATTATTGCAGATCATTGGCTGGCTGCTTAGCAATGTTTTAAAATTATTAAATATACATCATGAATTATTTCTGGTGGCTGCGCCTGTTAATGTGTGCATCTGGTCGCGTGTTGGAATACCATCATGGACATGTCCATGTTGCACATTCTTCCTTTATGTAAGTGGTTTTTTTTATGTTGTATGGTTAGACAACAAAGCGCAGGGTGTCGCTTGTGCTTTTTGTAGCCAGAGAGATGGTCTACACACATAATGAAACATTACCCTCAACACTTTATTGTAGAATTTTTGGAAGTTGGAGAGATGAACATATTTTAGATACTCGGTCACGACCCCATCAAACCTGAAGCTTTCTGTAGGATTCCTTACCATCTTAACCTACATAACATATTGTCAGTATAGGAGTAATTTAAGTTAGTATTGAAGTGTCGAAAGGTTCCTCTCTCCACTCCTGCTCCTTCTCCTCCTATTACTCTTCCTCATCTTCCTCCCCTCCCCCTCTTTTGTTAAGGGTTACTGCCTGCTTTTGGTCGCGTGGCCGGTTCAAGGGGAATTTTCTTGACACCAGCAACCACGCTGTTTGCCGGTAGATTCGGATATTCATAGCCCCCTAAATTAAAAGCGACAATAACTGTGTGCATTCGTCATGCAGCAGGTATATTGGAATAATGCCTTTGTGCGTCACATACCTCATATCTTTTAAGAAAATTTTCAGTAGCATTCATCATTCGTTCTTCATGGCCATGTAAATAAAAAGCCATGGTACGTTCTAAAAAGAAAGGGTCGCGGTTTCAGAAGAAAAATTGTAACACGAAGCTTTGCTAGAAAATATTCCCATTCCAAAATACATAGGTATTAATTATTGTTGATTTTCTCAAAATCGTCTTTAAACGATTTTGATTAAAATACATTATGTTTACAGAATTCGTTTCACTAATACTATATATGTGTGCGTCTGTGTGTGTGCGCACACGCGCGAGCGTGTGTCTGTGTGTGTGTGTGTGTGTGTGTGTGTGTGTGTGTGTGTGTGTTTGTTTGTGTGTGTGTGTGTGTGTTCTTTTAATAGACTTGCGATGTCCATTCTTAATGAATTTTGTATAACTTTGTTTAGACTGGTAAAGGATAAGGGAATGGCTAAAGCTCAGTGTACAAAAATGACTGTAAATCTTGCTAAAACACAGAAATTATTCGTGGAGGTGAGGACGGAAATCACTTTCACTTTTTGTAAACCAGCCTTTTGGAAATATCCCTAAAGAAAGGGATCTCTCTACTACTATTCAAGGCAAATTTTTGAATAGCATGTTTTTCTTCTTTCTTCAATACTTATAAAACTGTTGCTTAGGGACATAAAAAGAATCCCTGATATAAATTACTGTATCTAATTTTGTATTGAAAACCCCGCTCATGAAGTCAAAACACTTGGTGAAATCTTCTAACAACTGTTAGTCATAAACTGTGCACTAATTAAAAATCACAGTTTAAAAAGCAGATTTGTCGTGTTCATATGACTTTGTCCACTATTCTTTATTTTTAATAGGTTCTACAAGCTGTTCCTGCGAAATATTATTCTTCTATCTACTTCAGATTAATCAAGATAAACTTTTCACACATTTCATTGTAGCTACAAGGGAAATTGAAAGAAATAGTATCGAGTCAGATTTTTAACGACGGGTCGCTATATGCTGGCCTTGAAGTTCCAAAATGTTCGCATGACATCGCGTAAACAGATGAAGAGCAAGAAAACCTTAAAATTAACGAAAAATTAAAACATATAATAATGGATACCTTGCAAATGGCGTATGCCACAAAGAAGTTACTTGAAATAAATTATGTTATTTTAAACTTATTTACGTTTACCTACGATGTGTTATCCGTTCGTCTATCTCTTATGGTGCAAATGTAAAGCAAAATTATACAAAATGCCTTCCGAATGAAAAGAACTTTGCAAGTTACTCCCGAAAAATGTAGTATATACATTTTATTTGAAATTTAAGTACCGTAAAATATATCACATTTATATAAAAATTGTTAGAACCACGTATTTTTTCAGAGAATAAAAAATATTGATACTTCTTCCATGTAAAGAGTTCCTTGATTTGGATGGATTTTTTTTTTAAATATTTGAAAGATATGAACTTAATCCAAGTTTGGTATTTATCCGACCTTCCGTGCATACACACAGGCGCAAACACAACTTTCTTCTAAAATGAATTTTCTTTTTTATTCAGCGGACCTCAAAGCGGGTATTTCCGGTTAATCTTTATCGAATTTTTGTTTGGTATGAAATACGTCCTCTACCAACTGGTATGTAGTAGAGAAAGTAAAAATTAGAATTTTTGGGTGTTAATGTGTTTGCTAGGCCTTTTTTAATTTTGTGTAGGACAGTTTTAATTATTTTTCCTATGCACGATTGGTGTTAAAATGAAATTATAATGCTAATTTCAACCAAAGAGTGTAAAAATCAGATTATTAAAGCATGTTGACGTGAAATATTTGGTAGAAAAACTAACCCCGCAGGGCAAGAGCCCTTTGCGGGACAAGGCCCCCGCCCGCCAGGAATATTTGGTAAATGATAGAGAATGAACTTACGGAAGATATATTACAGAAAGCTGAGAGCTGCAGTATTCACTTGAAACCCCGATGTTCTTTCTTCCATCTAGTCCTATACAAGGAACACAAAAGTTACAGGTTGGGGGAAAGACCGGAAAGTCCTGAGATAAAGGACGATTTTTTAAGTAACGCGACCGATATTTTTAATTCAGGATAATGCTTCTCAGGTTGACTACTAGAGGGAGAAAGAGATGAGCATTGTAAACAGGCGTCCATGCGAGACATTTGACGTTGTTTTTTACTGACGCTCTGTTTACTGCTGTATTATGATGGCTTTTCGTGTCCTCACTTTAATATCTCCAGCCTTACGGTCGAATGCCATTGGATTTTGACGAGGGTTGAAGCTGCAGTACCGTTACTACTTTAAAGATACGACTGGCAGTTAACACAGTGTTACTGGGAAATTCATATGAAAATGTGCCGTTTTCAAGGCTTTTTTATCTCACTGAGTTTAGTAAATGTTACCGAAGAAGTAGCTGGAAACGGAGAAAATAATGTAAAGAGAAATAATGAAGTATAACAAGAGAAACAAATTGTGTGACAGGACACTCTCCAACTCTGTACCATTTACTATGTTAATCTTACATCATTCAAAATATTATTCCTTTGCTAGCAAAGGAATATAGATTTCCAGATGCAGTTTCCCAAGTGCCGAAACCTCCACTGCTTATTAGTAATCATAATGTCGTGTTAAAAAAAAAAAAGAAACATTTAGTGGTAACGCTCCAGCATTCTAACAACGATGGTTTGGCACCTCGCTAAGTTCTTTATATAATGTTAATAATTGAGTAATTACTTAAAAACATTGAAGCTGAAATTTTAAGGTGATGATCATCGTATGAAATTTAAGCTGGCAGCATTGTTGTAAAACTTCATCACTTTCCGTCACTGGATGTTGCGAGCGTTCTCGAAGGCCCCATTGCTTTCATTCTCTGGTCGTCAGCTACGAGGCTTCTTGTTGGTCTTGGGACGATGTAGCGAGTTTAGCAACCTGTCCACCCTGGTAGATGTATCACTGACTAGATGTATCACTCGGAACTTGAACTGTTGACACTGTCACCATGAAGCAGCCCCAGACATAAAACTTTTAAAGTCAATCTAGTTGTCCTCACATTTGGACATTTTGGAAAAAACTTCATTCTTTCCAATCTGAAAATTGCCAATTTTGAAATCGCGCCACTTGATATAATTCTGCAGTCATTAAAACAATTTACCGAACAGAGAAGAAGTGCCATGAGTTCCAGAGATGTCATTAGCTTCAGTTGCGGGTGATACAACACCCACTCACCAGGGTGAAGTTGCTGATCATGACCAACAAGAAGCCTCGCAATCGACAACCAGAGGACGAAGGCAATGGGGCCTTCTAAACTGCTCGTCACATCCAGTGAAGGAAAGTGATTAAGTTTTAAAAGAATGCCGCCACCTTAGAATTTAATAATTGAGGTTTAAGAGATGCAGGTGTTGTAATTTCATTTCTTTTATTATTTATGTATTATGTAACATATTTACTGCGAATATAGTAATAGATTACATAGCTCTTGAGAGTGTATGCACTGTTTTGGCGACAGTTATTATGCGTAATATTCTAGTCCTACAATAGATAAAGCTGTAATACTCTCATAAGGCATTGTTCCGTGATAGACCATAAAACCTGTTATTCTTTAAACTTTTAATTATTTGTATTATTTTACGTGTAATGTCACCTAATATTTAGTTGAATATCCAAATATGTTCTTTCATAAATAACTTTTCCTTCAGATGGTTGGCATTTTCTCCTGTCATCCAAATTATTATTTGTTGGGTACTTACAGGACGTATTTAAAACACCACTTCAAGCCACTAATATTTACAAAAAAAAAAAAAAAAAAAAAAAAAAAAAAAAAAAAAAAAAAAAAAAAAAAAAAAAAAGGGAAATAGAAAAAGGTTTATAAGGAATGCCAAAAATGCGAACATGAAACCATTTCATACAGCATTAAATGATCGACGTAATTCCCACCTTCCAGGGAAAAAACCTTATCATTTCATGATCCAATTTCACTGGAAAGAAATTGCAATGAAATGTATTCCATGGATGCATCGCTGTTGTATGCTTATTTCTGTATAGTCTCACTGCTGATAGCACATTTTAAAAAGTGGTTCAGATTGTTTTATAATTCGTGCTTGCATTCTAATGTTTATACCAACCACAGAAAATCAATATTATAAGTTGAAAGACTTCAAAATTCTTGCAAGAATATCCTTGAGAAACTAACAGTTGAAAGATACATTTTTCAGTAATTGCGGTTTGAAAGTAACTGGTTCTTAACAGTAAGCCTTGATTACACTCGTCAAAGAAACAGGGAATGATATAAAGAAAATGTAAAGAATGGTTCAAAATAACACCTACAACGCTTAGTGTCCTGTGGGATGTTCAACTGATCAGCTGGGGTCCATGAAAATCATAATTTAGGCCCTGAGTGTCATGAAAGTTGGTTTCAATGAGTGGGCAAGAAAACTCCCGCAACCTAACATCGGCATCAGATTGTGCTCCAAATTACAAAAGGGTTCAAAGTAGTGGTATACATACCTGATCATGGAGATGAGTCACTGCACTGCTGATGTAGAAGTAGAGAACTGGAGCCTTTGTAATTTTATGCACGACGTGATTGATCTTTTGTGTTGGTGAAAGTTTCTCGATATCATGTGCAATGTATAATTATCACCTATAAACATTCCATAGTGCCCAAATCGTGCTTTTACAGACATAGAGTCCTCTTTTAAAATATGACCAATTTGCCACCTGATCTATCGAAACCGGTAAGTGGTGTCGATGTTGTTTTGAATCATTCGGTAGACGATTCTACTTTAAATTAAAGTAATTACTGCAGTAGGTATATATACATAAAATTAGACTTAAAGTTTTTGTATTTACCTCCCAAGTGTGATAAATGCCTATGTGATTTTCCACAAGCCCCAATTAAATGGGATTCCATATGAAAAAGTAGTAGGGTGAACATTTTACCTTGCACAAAAGCACTGGAGTTATTTCTTCTTCAATAAAATAAACCTGCCAAAAAAGCCTATATGACCGTTTTAAGTCATTCTTATTACCAGTGTTATCTGTTAAACTTCAAAGCTATACCTGGAGATTATGTAGCAGATATTTGTGTTACGATGTGCAGTCGAGTGCACGGAAACGTGTGGAGGCGTATGGTTTCGTTTTCTTTATTTCATGTTGATTGTAATTTCTTCTCTGTGTTTTACATAGCCGTGGTGTGAATTCAATCATTGATTTGAATTCAAGTCCAACAGCCACACATTAGTCCATAAACAACAGTCAGGCCTAAGTGTGCAACAAAAGGAGAGGAATGAGGAAGGAGAGGCATTCTTCTCAACAATAGTCCACATTAGCCTTCTGAAAGCCTGTCACCCAAGCATTAACCCATGAACTCAGATCGGTTTTCTGCCTCAGGAGCGAAGGAAAGCAAGGAGTAAGACTGACATTAAATGTAGTACTACATCCAGGTAGCAGAGGCGGTTTAATATGTCCTTACGAATATAAACCACTATACATTTTATGGTCAAGATTTAAAGTATTCAACTGTATCTCTTTCCCGGGGTTAGAATTTTGAGACCGTGCATTGCAAAAATTACGTTTTAGCTAGAAAACTTGCGAATGTAATGGTAATGTAAATGGAAGAAAAGAAATGCTCACAAAGAAAAATATCTCGTGCGTATTCCCCATTGATATGATGTTACACATTTGTGAATTGCTTGTCTAAAACAGGAATGTATACTGAAGACAATGGAAAGAAACCAACTAAGAATGACTGGGACACTTAGTAAGGATGAATGAAGAAAGATTACCTAAAAGAACATTTGAAGCATGAGCGGAGGGGAAGAGAAGAAGGGGAAGAGCTAGGATGGAATGGAAACAATATATGGAAAGAGTGGCCGTCGGACATGGGATCACAATGAGAGGAATATACAGGTTGGTGCATGATAGGATCGAATACAGAAAGTAGCTGAAGGAACCCGACGCCTAACTGCAGCAGGGAAAGTGGAAGAAGAAAGAATCAGAACTTAGTCATTTTCACAGAAAAATGTACTGAGTCTAATGATTTGCTCAACTCTGTAGCTTACAATCGTATTTATTATTTCAGAAGTTTTCTGGTTTTTTTTTTTTTTTTTTTTTTTTTTTTTTTTTAAACATTATATCATAGAAGTCTTGCTCCTGCAATTGAAAGTGTATCATCATGACCTCCCATAGGAATTAGCCCTTTTAATGCTTTATATTACGTCTGATAAAAAATTTTAACTGAACAAATGCCGAAAGTTTTCTAATTGTTCAGGAAAATAACCACTTAACTAGAGCAACAAATTATATACAAATTTAACACTAGAACTGCTGTTTGGGTTATTTAAACTGTTGGATTCTTAGCGGTCTCTTTTCTCAGAATGTGGTGTTAAATGCTTTCTTCAAGTTTAATAAAAAAAGAATCACCTCCAATATTTAAAACCTTTACATTTCTAACTGGAACTGGCATTCGCATCCTTTTGAACCGTTGAATTAGCAGTCCTAGATTTCCACCAAGAATATTAAGAAATGTATTGCTGACATGTTTTTGTGAAGGTTATTGTTGCATTTACACACATTGTTCTACAATGTCGCATTTTTATGCAAGTATAGAACATAGAAGTGCAGCAAACATCAGTTGTGCAAGATGGCTTCAAGGTAAAGGTAAATAGACTTAGAATTACTGGCTAGAGTCAAAGTCTCCTAAATAACAAGGCCATACACAACTAATCCTTCCTTCGTGTGTGACGTCATAGGCAAGCGGCGATTCTCCACAGAAAAGGAGCCATTGTGGTATCTGGTAATGCATCTGGCTTTTTTGTTTAGTTGCGTTAAGAAGAGTGTGTGAAAAGCAAATAAAAGTACATGTGAACTGTTGTTTATAGAATCCCATAATGGTTCTGAAATGCTGTGTCCCTAATTGCAGAGGGAATTACGATACTAAGAACAAGGTTCCCAAAAAGTGAAGCTCTGAGAAGAAATGGTTAACAGCAATCAAGAGAGACCACTTTG
The DNA here is from genome assembly GCA_030765045.1 of Tenodera sinensis. NCBI lineage: Eukaryota > Metazoa > Arthropoda > Insecta > Mantodea > Mantidae > Tenodera > Tenodera sinensis. The sequence goes on along the minus strand of CM060962.1, from coordinate 172,194,959 downwards.
AGCCCACAAAGAATTCAGTGGCGAGCATTAATACTAGTATTACATTTTAATATAATCAATATTTTAAAATAATCTTTAGTTACATTTTACACATAAATCAGTTAGAACTGCTGGATAAGTTAAGGTTATGTGACGCAATGCTTTCGGTCTTACAATGCATTTCAAACGATCACAAACGATCTTGTGTATGTTTATGTAGTGCTATACTCAAAATAACATTATGCCTCGTATAAAACATGTGCGGGGTATAATTTTCTAATAAATAAAATAATCATATGAACATTGTTATTAACTTCTGGCAGCAGAAAATGCATGCAGATATAGGTTAGGTAAGTCTGTGCCTACTCAGGATAGCTGACTTTAATCATGAAAAGGACTGGATTTATGCAATTTTCTGCTGTTACCTATACTTTTAATGATTCCTGAACATACATATGTGAAATATAGTAACAGTGTTCATGTTAATTTTTTTTTTTTTTTTTTTTTTTTTTGAATTCTTACCTTTAGTCAAGCTATGAATCCACCAGTAATAATTAGTAATATAAACTAATTATTTTGCAGTGACAGAAAATGAGTCTAAACCATTACTTCAGTATTGATTACAGTAGAAAATGTAAAACATTCACATTTATTTGCATGAAAGATTATAGGATTACATTCTATGGTTGGGTTGTTTAAGCTACAGTCAGCAAATGGAGTGCAAAGAAGCAGCATTCTTAGAAAATTGTGTGCTTAGGAACTAAAAGCATACTAAGCAGAATGAATAACTCACAACTACCACACACCTATAACTAAAACATACATCCGTTGTGACTATGTCACCATGGTTTTAATGTCATGCATAATGTAAGAGGGGCTGCACAAAGAAATAGAAATTTGCAGAGTACTGCTGTTTCAGAACATAGGTACCTACCTATCCTTGAAAAATAATTTACCTATTACTTGATATGATATTAAATCTTTACATGTTATATAGGGAGCAATTACTTCAGAATTACTAATTTCTTTTTTTAAAGTATTACGCTACATTGAATTTTGATACATACCTAGCTTCAAGCACTTGGGAGGTACATCGAGTATCTAATAAAGATTTAAAGCAAATAGTGGCAATAATCATATTCTAATTTGCCATAGTTCTTAATATTCTTAAAACTTTCCAGTCTGTATTCTTTTTGCACTTCTTGCTGAAAATAACTATACATTAGTGCCTTGTGGGTTTATTATGAATTTTTTCACTATGGAAGTTTTAAAGAATTCTTTGAAAACCCCATGGTGTAGCACAGTTTGTACACTGAAAATGCTGCAAAAATAGTTTTTGAGAAAATAAGCTTTAAACATTTAGTCAATTTGTTTTTTAAAATTTTTCAAATTTGCTTAGCTCAAAACTGCTCTACTGAATACATTGGACCCTCTGCAACCCTCTTCTACTGTTGTGCTGAAAGCTTTATCAGTTTTAGTCTGCTGCTAGTGGTTTTGCACCCTTCTGTCATAACACTGAAATTATTAATCGTGCGATTCGATATAACCTTAAATTAATCTAATTGTTTTATAAACTGTCATTGATTATTAAATTTTAATTAAATAAATTTGTACGTCTCTCACAACACATTTTTTTTTTGCCCAGAATTTCGTTTATGTATGTTTATTGTATGTATAAGCAGTAAATAAATTATACATTAGGATCTTACAGGAATTTTAAAATTTAGACTTGCACATTGAAATTGATTTATTTAACATTTAAAGATCAGCAAAATACATTGAAGTGACCGTTGTCATGTTGTTGCTGGTAATAAAAAATTTCAGTTTTATTGAAATGTTCATAATTGAGGCAAATATTACCAACAAATTTTCATGTAAAAGTTTTTTCTTTCAAACCAAGGATCATAGGTGCACCAAACTTGATGTAGTGGTATATTGTACAAATTTCAGCCTTATGGGATAAAACTTAACACATTTAATGAGCTAGCTACACAATTGCATTAAATAGAACCATGCCCCCCTGCGCACAGACACACACAATCACATGACCCATTGACTTAGTAAGAAGCAAAATGAAAATGGAATATGATAGTTTAAACATTGAGCTTTCTAAAACAAGAAATAAAAAAAGAAAAACCACAAAAGTGACATTTCCATATTGTGGGTCAATTTTCACATGTGCATATTTTGAACCAGTGGAGCTGTTGTGAATTGTTCACAAGAAGAAATTTATAGCTTGTTAATAGTTGCCAAACATTAGAACTGATTGTCAGCATCTTACCTGTTTCATTTAAATACTTTGCTTTTACTATGTAAGATTAATTTATATGTAGCAAATTAGGAACTGTAAACTATCCAGAGAAAATGGAAAAAAATTCTTTGGTTGGTATCAGTTTTTCCCAAGCTGGTGGATAAAAATTACCTCTCAATCTCAAACTCATTAAAAGAACATTGATTTGCTTTCTTGTGCCAAATTCATCACTAAGCAGTGTTTAGATTGCTTTATTTTACACTGCAGCCAAGTAAAAGAGTTTACATACTTGCTTTCACTTATTCAAGAAACATGACATGTTTGTTCAATAAATAATTGTTCCTTTTTGATGAAAACATACTTGTTGTAAGATTTGAAGCTTTCACGGCGAAAGTTAGTGATAAGAGCTTCACGGGTGACTAAAGGACTAAAATTAGTCCTGAAGATGGCCATGGAGAGTATAATGGCCGAAAGCTCGACCTTCTTAAATTTAACACGGCTGATCACCCGTGAAGCTCTTATCACGAAAACATACTTATTTCTTAAAAATAATGCTATATACTAAAATTGTTGAATAACAGAATATTGGGTTTTAATATGTTTTCAGCACAATACAGCTGATAACAAAAATAATGCTTCTAATAATTAATATACCTAATTACTTGAGTGGTAATGTAATTTATTGGTGTTGTGCAGGTCTGCCATTTGCATTTTATGCAAACAGATATTCTGTGGGAATCAAAAGCTGTAGATTCCAAAAGTGGAAAGACTCTGACTTCCAAACTGCCCAGTATACTTGAGCAAAACTTCCACATCCCATCGAGCATCTCCATCAGAAAAGAAAGAAAAAGAAGAAGCAAGAAGTTTACAGGTAGCTGTTGACAATAGTTTACAGACATTGAGTGAATTTAACAATAAATATTCCTTTAAAACATTTAAAGGGTTAGTAGATCGTCTAAGTAATATAAGCATTGGTGAAAAATGGTCAGTTATTGTTAGAGAATATTGTGTTGTTTTAATGTACATAGATTGTGAAAACATTCCACATGATATCATGTATATAGTGATTAATAGAAATTTGAGTGTCAGTTTCTTTGTAAGAGGTCATGAAATCAATGCCAAGAAGATGTGACAGTTGTTCTGAATTTTTGGTGCTAAACAGAGAGTTACATGTGGCAAAGAACACTCTTTAGTACAGAAATTAGATAGGGGAGGATTAAAATATCCTCAGGAACTGCCTCTAAAAGTGGTGTTGTATACTTATGTGCTCATGCAGAAATTCTTAGCTAACGAAAACGCTACTATGTTTTTGAGACTCAAAAACCTAAGATTCACTGATCTCAAGTTGATTTGCACACAAATCTGGTCTCTTGAGGATTTGATTTTGGAGGAATTTTGTTCTCAGCTTCCAGTAAAGATATCTGGGAAAAATTTATTTGGATGTGTGCAAATATTTTAATGAACAATTATTGAAAAACGGTGAACAATGGTACAGATTAAAAAAATTAAAATTAAAATTTTAAAAAATGAAAAAAATAAAATAAAAAATAAAAGAAACTGTCTACTATTTCTAGAAAAGTTAGCTTTGATGTCAACAAAATTAAAAAAAGCCAGATTGTGTTGCAGCACTTGGCATTATTTTAAATGTTTATTATTTTGCATTCTAGTTTATAGATGTACATACATAAAGAAACGATGAGTTGTAAACAGTTTGATAAAACTGTGGGCAACTATCCCACGTATATAAAAGGAAATTTAGATTCTGAAAATGCTTGAAACATATTGTATATGTCCATAGGCAAATAAATGTATTATTATTATTGTTATTATTATTATTATTATTATTATTATTATTATTATTATTATTATTATTATTATTATTATTATTATTATTATTATTATTATTATTATTATTATTATTATTATTATTATTATTATTATTATTATTATTGTTATTATTATTACTATTACTATTATTATTATTTTATTATTGATGATGACGATGACGATGATGATGATGATGATGATGATGATGATGATGATGATGATAATGATAGTAAATGTTCTCCACTATTAGGTAATACAAAATTGCACAAGGTTTATGTCATGTATTTATGCGTAATTTTTCTTTAAAAATGTTTATATCATTAACACTACTTAAGGCAACATGTTGAATAGCTCAATAGCTAAAGAAGTACGAGAAAGCCTGTATTTAAAAATATCTAAGTTGAACTTATTTCTAATATTACATGATAATGTGAAAATGCTCTTATTTATATCAGGTATAGATACTGAACCATTTGATGATTTAATTCCTACGATACATAATGATACAATTGTACAAAATGCTATCTAACTCGTGGATAATCTTACTATGACACTCCTTTTTTGTAGCGTTTAATGCCCGCTTTTACTACATACGACACCACAGGCGGTGACACTGATAGTGCCTGGAATGAAGATGGAGCACCGGTGAAATGACATGGAGGGGGAAACCGGAGAACCCGGAGGATACCCACCCCAGCGCCGCTTGGTCCACCACGAATCCCACATGCGGTTGCCTGGGATCGAACCCGGACCGCTTTGGTGAGAAGCGAATGGTCTAACCACTCGGCTACGGCGCGGCCATTACACTTCTGGAAACAACGAATGCAATATTCACTCCTGCTATGATCATCAATAATTGTTGCATAAATTGCTATTTTCATAACTAAATTTTTTGAAATTGGCCTTCTAACGAAATTAGTCCAACTGCACTCTTAGGTATACAATTTATACAGCGCTTCTACTGTTAACAGCAAATGTTATATGTTTATCTGACATGAAAAAGGAAATGTGTATTTTTATCTTCTCTACTATATATAGTGAGTAGGGGAAGTATTGTATTCGACCCAAAATTTCTCTGTCGAAGTTTCACCGGAAATATGCTTTGAGGCTCCCTGAATAAAAAGAAGTATGTTTAGAAAAAGGTCTGTGTATGTATGTGTCTGTGGTGTGTGTGTGTGTGTGTGTGTGTGTGTGTGTGTGTGTGTGTGTGTGTGTGTGTGTGTGTGTGTGTGTGTGTGTGTGTGTGTGTGTGTGTGTGTGTGTGTGAAATTTCTGGCTATAGCTAAAGTAGTCCTGTTTATTCTTGATGACTTTTGCATAACTAGTAAACCGTAAGAGATAGACCAAATCTTACTGTACAAAAATGTAGATCTCGTTAAAACACACAATTTATGCCCAAATACACTTTTTTGTGGAGTGAACTATTTCGAAGATATTCCTTATTATTTGTGTGATTTTTACAATAGTTAAGCTTTTCTCAAATGGAAGGTTGTTATTCATTTTTTAATCAATTTGCCCGTGCAAAGAAAACGGAATTTCAAAGCTTTATAAGATTTGACTATCGCTCAAAGTCTACTGTAATTCCATATTCCCCTTGCACCTGCAAGAAAATCAGCAGTAAGATAATTTCTGCAAATATTGAGCTCGTCTAGCATGAAGAAGATAAAGAAATAAAGAGTTCGTAAGAATAGTTAGTACAAGAGTAGGGAAAGTAATGTGAGTACAACACACCAGATTTGTATATTTTGCCTTATAGGTAGTTGAGATCGACCGCACCGTGCCAAGTCTTCCTAAACACGGAGTGTTCCTTAGTGCTGGAAACGGCCTCATCAACATGAAGTTCCAAGACGAAGAAGAAACTCTCTGGAACAGGGGCGATCAAAAGTTTGCCGGAACTGGTCTCATGCTTTGTTAATGACCTGCCTGCAGTCAGCAACCCTTCCTCTAATCCCACAACACCCAGTCCTCAAACTCTTCCTCCCACAACGCCTTCTTCCTGAGACTTGTGTCTTATGCATAAGATAATCCAATGTTAGGGAACACCTTCCCTTGCTGTCCTCGATGGAACTACCTGTCTTCCAACGTTACGCTTTATAAATAATGTAAATAGTGTGAGAGTAGCGATAAGGAGAAATTATTATTGGCAAGTATGTAGCAGAGGTACGAAACTTGCAAGGCAGGATAAAACAACCTAAAATCTCATATTTAAGTTCCTTAATGATTTATGAAAGTTAATGTTTCTCAACCCTTGTTCTACTTGAAATATAATACATCATATTATGGATATCCTTTAACGGTAACTAGCGTTTCTAGTAATTTTCAACATAATTTAACTAGTGTAATGGTTATACCACAAGCCACAGTGACATTATATGCCTGTATCTTACCTCTTTTCACACAATAATGGCATAACTAATACTTATTAACAAATTATATTACTTATTCAAAGGAGAGGTTTCTAATGAGGCAGAAGTTAAAAAAATCCAAATATGTATCTTATTTTTTGAGTTCCCTATTTCCTACCTTTCATTTTTTAATTTTTCATGTTTGTATGTATCTTTATTTTCCTTCTCTGTCTCGTATCTTAAAGGAAGCATTATATTTCACCCAAGAATTCAATACCAAAATTTTCCTGGAAATGTATGTTGTGAAACCCTAGAATTAAAACCCATTTTGAGAAGAGGTTGTGTTTGTGTGTGTGTGTGCTTGTAAGTGTGGATGTGTTTGTGTGTGTTGACTCAAGAACGAAACTTCAGATAAATATCGTAATTTGTATATAAGTTCAATATATTCAAAGCTGGATCTTCAACAAAATCCCGCTCACGATATGCCACCCTTGGAAAAGCTTTTGCTCTGATTTTTTTAAAGGCTGTTCTAAAGACTTGAATCTACCATCGATTTAAGTTATTTGCATGCCAAACGCTTTGCATTTCTTGAATTTTCTAGTATTAGCCTGTAAAGATCTATTCACAAGGAATTTTATATAGTTTTGTATAACGTCTAAACCATAAGAGACTAACTGCACAATAAATGAAAAAATCTTTTAAACACATAACTATCTTAAAACAATTATATGTGGAATCCTATTTCCAAGGTATCTGTGTTTGCTTTTTAATTATTTCATACTTTTTTAATTTTCAAAGTGCGCTATTCAGTTCCTTCTCGTCATGTCATGGAAGGAGTATGAATCGATCAATTGTTAACATCTGACTGTGCTTTTCCTTTCCTCTAACGCTCTTCTACCTGCAATGAAATATATAATGAAAATATTTCTTGGAAGGTTTTTCTTGTTCGACATGAAGTAGATAGAAAAGTGAACGTTCGTAAAATAGTTTACAGATGTCACAGTAAAATAAAATATAGTGTGTGAGAATTTCATGTGAATAACAAGCTTCTTATAAGCATAACGATTCTGAAAATACTCATTATAACAAAAACTCAACAGCAAAATGAATTACAAAAAGCATAGTGTTACTTTATGTAAGTGTTAGATTAACATTTTATAGCCCTAGAATTTAAGCAACGTCCGTATTTCATGCGTAGTTTTTTTCTTTAAACTGTTTTGGAAGCACTAAATTTTAGAGCAGATACATCATATATCAGTTAAACCAACGGTCTTTAGGTTTCTTTGTTTGTATTATATATATATATATATATATATATATATATATATATATATATATATTTTTTTTTTTTTTTTTTTTTTTTTTTTTTTTTTTGAGCTTATGCACATTTCTAAGAAGAAGCTTCACTTTGGGCACAAATTTGACGCACATTTCTGCAGTTTTTCAGCTCGCTTATGTATTTAGACGAAAGCCCTAAACTCAGTAGCACACCTCAATATTCATTTTTACTGGAGCTACTATTTTATTGTTGATTTTATAAGCTTTCAGTTAGAGATTGCACAAGTAACGAACTCCTGAACTTCCAGTGTCTAAATCAGCTAAAATGAAATGGCTGGCCGACGTTGTAAACACCCGCGCGTGTACGACTGGGAATGTTTGCATTTTAACAATTACCTCTTTAAATTTTAGTTATACCCTTCTCTTAGCTGGTGATCAATTAGAAGTTCTGCGTAGGTATATGAATCAGGAAACTTAAAAGTTGCACGTCTGCCTTCAGACTCAAGGGCTCTGGTTGTCACCCACCCTTTAAATATTATCAATATGAAAAAAGAATATTGTTTATCCGGTAATAATTTTAGGTAGTGGAATGTCTCTTCTGTTTAACTTCTAATTCCCGTTAAGGGAACTAGGTAGGCGTTTATCAGTGACAAAAAATGGAAATTTTTTTATTTGCTTACATGGCAGAGCATAGTTTCCTGAACATTTTGGTATATGATTGATACGTTTTAATTTATTATTAAGCACTTTTTATGCCTGGATTTTAATCACTACATTCTTCTCATGTTGAAACGCCACGCCTACTCCAACTCAAGATAGGCTTCCATTTGTGAAATAGGCTTTTTACTTTCTCTACTACGTTTAGTAAAGTAGAGGAAATATTGAATTGCACCCAAAAATTCGATGTCGAGTCTTCACCGGAAAAATATATGTTTTGAGGCCCCCGAATCCAAAAAAAGCATTCTTAGAAAAAGGTCCGTGTGTGTCTGTGTGCGTCTGTCTGTGGACAGCATAACTCAAAAACGAAAAGTCAGTTAAAAGCCAAAGTTAGTATTTAAGTTTAACGTCTTTCAAGAATGCGACACGAAGATTTTGAAGAAAATTACTTCACCCTAAACTACCCTTTACATGGAAAATTTTTCGAGAATTTTGATATTCTTGAAAACGGCTCTAACGATTTTAAAGTACTTTGTGTGTGTGTGTGTGTGTGTGTGTGTGTTAGTGTGTGTGTGTGTGTGTGTGTGTGTGTGTGTGTGTGTGTGTGTGTGTGTGTGTGTGTGTGTAAACTCGTTTGTCCGAACTAACTGGGACCAAAGGCTATTCGGAAAATTGAAGATCTAGATAATTCGGGTTATATGGATATGCTAAACAGAATTCTTAAATCCTTAAATAAGCAGATTTGCCGTTTATAACGATAAAAATTATGTCTTGTAACAAAACTATGTACAGTACACAGTATGTACTGTTTACAAGACATTAAAAATGTAAAAATCTTAATCACATAAAATTACATAATTTCTTAACAAAGAATTGATCCACTCTGTTCTTTCAACCACGTGTGACGTTTGAACGAAGTATGGTCACGCAAACGCTTTATCATTAATAGTTCAGCTGGACTGATGTCGGACTGACGCTCCAAGTACGCCATAATATTTGCCAGCTGGTGCCCAGTTCTGCAGCTATTTTCTTCAACGTCTCCACTTCATCAACTCGATTAATAGCATCCAACTTTGTATGCACTGAAATCACGACTTTCTTTTGCTTTGACGTTATTTTAAACCTGGACACTGAATTACACTCCCAAACACAGAAATAATCCGGTTGAAACGCAACAAACTTAATGACACTTGCAGTTTGAAAACAGTAGGAAAACTGGTGACGTTGAAGTATAATGACGGGTAGGGACCAAGGTCAACAGCGTTATTTACAGCTGATTAGACATACCGCGTCAGCACCGTGTCACACTACTAAAACTTTCTTAAACTCAACAGGTAGCATTTTACTGTACATTACAGTACGTATTGCCATAATTTATTGTACAGTTTATGCAGGAACCACACACTGAATCAAACAAAAAGGCGAATATTTGATGTACTTATAGTTAGGTACTTGCTATCATAGTTAAATTTATTATCTAATGCGATCATTAAATTTAAAAAAATAACTACAAATCCAGATAAACGAGGGTTTTACTATATATTGATTGAGCGGTCAAGCTTTCAACGGCACCTTCGCCGCGGTCGTGCCCCTTTTACTTCTCCACACCTTTTCCCCCCGAACGGATCGTCTTCTCCATCGAAACCATTGGCATAGGGTGAGTTTAGGTCAAGCGTAATCTCTATGGTCTACGCCGTCATCACCGCTACCAGACCACCACCAACACCATCACCACCACCGCCACCCCAACATCACCGCCACTGCCGCCACCACTGAAGTTATACCTACAACAGCATGCACGTAAAAATATCTGATATGTTGCACTCACGTGACTTTCTCTACTCTTGTATTGACTGTTTCTGCAAACTCATATTCCTCTATCTTCCTCATGTTAGTCGAGATAAACATTTACAGAAATTATCTTATTCCTTATTTCCTTGTGGATTCAAGGGAAATACAGGAATACCGTAGACTTTGAGCAATAGTCAAATCTTTACAAGCTTTGAAATTAATAACGACCTTCCATTTGAGAAAAGTTTAAGTATTTCAAATCTCACACAAATAACAAGAAATAACTCCGAAATGATTTACCCCACAAAAAAGTGTATTTAGGCATAAGTTGTGTGTTTCAGCCAGATCTACATTTTTTGTACAGTAAGATTTTGTTTCTTACGGTTTACGGGTTATTCAAAAGCCATCAAGAGTAAACAGCACTACATAACTTTTAACCAGAAAATTCAAAATATACTTCTAAAATAAGAACAAATTAGAAACTAAAAACTTCACTTATCTTAGTATGTTGATATTCTTTTTCTATTTTTCTGACCCAGGGGTTTCAAGCTATATCCAGCTCATTCTCAAAGTCATATAGCTTGAAACCCCTGGGTCAGAAAAATAGAAAAAGAATATCAACATACTAAGATAAGTGAAGTTTTTAGTTTCTAATTTGTTCTTATTTTAGAATCTTGTTGCTTCACTGTTAATAGCTTCAATTTTTACTTAATTCAAAATATACCTTTCATTTGTCATAAAAATATCTTAAACATGCCATTTTAATCAAAATTGTTAGAGCCATTTTCAAGAAAATCAACATTTTCGAAACATTTTCAATGTAAAGGAATAGCCCCACCCTAAGTGGGGCTATTTTCTTCAAAATCTTCGTGTCACATCCTTGAAAGACATTAAACTTAAATATCAACTTTGGTTTTAAACCGACTTTTCGTTTTTTATTTATGCTGTCCACAGACTGACTGACACACACACAAACACACACACACACACAACACACACACACACACACACACACACACACACACACACACACACACACACACACACACACACATGCGGACCTTTTTCTAAAAATACTTTTCTTTTGATTCAGGGGATCTCAAAACATATATTTTTGGTGAAATTTCGACATCGAATTTATGGGTGGAATACAATACTTCCTTCTACTTATCAGTTGAGAAAGTAGCAACGGCACTGTCCCTTTCGAAACGGGACGTGTGGTCACTTTACATTAAGGAGCATATCAGTGAAGAACCTCCGTCTATTTTAGGCGAACTGGGGTGTACTTGTGGAGTTGAAAACTTAGTATATGTGAATATAAGGAAAAGTTGTAGACTTATTTAAAATGTGAGTGAAGTGTCTACTACATTGAGAATAGATCATACGAAGGACCTAAAATTTTACGATCGGTCGACATACCAGCAAAACTATGACGAAGATAATTAAAATACTATTAAATGTTTAATCATAATGTAATAATACGTTGAGTACTATGACAATTATATTTTATTAGTAATAAATAGATAAATAAGGTTTTAGATTTTCTAATTTGATTAACTTAAAGGCGCAAGATTAAGGATAGTTAAAAAAAGTCAGTTAAGAAGTGTCCTGTTTTCAACTTTAGAAAATATAGTCACATTACTTAATGGTGCATTTGTGTCAATCAAATGCGAAGTATCTTCACAGTAATCCTACGCAAATTTTCAACTGCCGTGGTAGAGGTTTGGAAGTTCTTATCTTGTATTAATTATCGTTACAATAGCAAAAAGTAACTTTAACCTACGCAAAAGGGAAGTCATGGTCTCTAACATGGGTTCGTGCGGAGGTCACTAGGTGTAAGATTACCCTGTAGCCTCGGACCTTCCCGCATACAAAATCGCCGACTCAGAGTTATATAGTGAATGAGAGAGTACATGGCAACCGTGAGAGCTAACAATGTTTACGAATTATAAATTTGTGCATTGTTATTTTGATTTAGTTGTTTCGTGTTCCGATTACAAGCATGTTGGTTTTAATTTCATATTCTAGCCCTAATAAAGCAGCAGAACTGCACTTGCCTGTGGCTGTTTTCAATCGTCAGCATAGAATATGTGAAGGATATATGCAATTGGGCTATATTTATGGATAAGCATTGTATATAAAGCAAAACTTGTTGCTATAAATAAAACATGTGCATTTATAGAAAACTAAAAATATACAGATATTTTCCTGCACCTACAAAGCTTAAAAATGTACACATAAGGACGATTTTGCTACATGTAAATAGCAGCAGCAATTTCCAGGGGACTTACGGTGCGTAATAGCTTTCCATTATTGTTTTTATTCTTATTTTTATTTATTTGATTTGGTGTATTTTAAATACGTTATGTATTTTTGGAGAAATGTCGAATTTTTGGTTCGAATACAATACTTTCATTAATTATAGTTAGGTGGTAGAAAAGTAAAACCGCAATTAGACTTTTTACTTAGCGTATCAAGCTCATGAGATGGGTAGTGGTTCTGGTAGCTTTAATTTCTGAGTTATCCTGCGTAAACTAATCTTTCAGAAATAATAATTTCAAAGGAAAAAGCTTAAGGAAGGATATCTACTTTTACAGTTCTGTCCACGAAGGCAGGTTCTAAATAACCAGAAATTCCTGTTTACTATATCAGAGAGAACTGCTCGGTTTTCCCAGACGCGTCATCCAAAGCCCAAAAAGAATTCACGTCTGTTTACATCCCTTCCCTCGCGGTTTCCGTCTCCCTTCTCTAATATGGGCAACGTACATCAAAAGAAATGTCTTTTCTCCGCATTGCTGTCAATCAGAACCCCCTGTGTTCCTTTCCTGCAGCTGTTGAACTTTCACGCGGGCTGTTGAATCACTCTTGGGGAGGGGAGAACAGTTGTTAGCTCGCTAGTAATCCGAAAATACGATACCAAGTCCCTGCATTTGCATTTGCTCTATTTCTTCTTACATCATTTTTGTTTGGTTGCAGAAGTTATTTGGAAAACTGATTATGCATGTTGTGTTTCTAGGAATGTGTTTGTTATTTAATGTTTAACACATATGTGAAAAATCGTGTCCGAAATTCTTCTGGTAGCTTTTGAGTTGAAGTAGATCATTAAGGTTAACTTCTGTAAAAGGGCCGCACCGAGGCCAGTAATTCATTTACAGACTCGTGTTCATGAGTTCTGCGGTTTGAATGCCGTCAGGGCAGGTTTTGTCCACGTTCTCATCGGTCCTCAAGCTGAATCATTTAAAATGACCCAGAATTCAACTGCATCAGTCCGCAGCCTTTTCTGTTGCATCTATGGCATTTAAATATTATGGGTATTAATTTCAATTTTTATTCTTTATTTTAAAAAGTATTTGGAAATCATTTTTATTAGAGCAGAGTAAATTAATTCCTAGACCTATTTACCAGAGTATTCTGTATAATACGTACACCAAATTTCAACCATATTTTCAAATTCGCTCCCAAGATATTCTTTTATCTTTTGTCACTATTTCAAAAACTGCTCCACACTATGCATTTCTGATTTTTAAAACAGTATTTTATAATTAAACTCTTTAATTAGTGTAATAAATCCAGAACATTAATTTTTATTCATGCTGCTGGTTTAGCAAAAAATAAATGTCAAACCTTTAGCTTCAAAATGATCCCATTATTTATTATTATTATTATTATTATTATTATTATTATTATTATTATTATTATTATTATTATTATTATTATTATTATTATTATTATTATTATTATTATTATTATTATTATTATTATTATTATTATTATTATTATTATTATTATTATTATTTTTATTATTATTATTATTATTATTATTATTATTATTATTATTATTATTATTATTATTATTATTATTGTTATTATTATTATTATTATTATTATTATTATTATTATTATTATTATTATTATTATTATTATTATTATTATTATTATTATTATTATCATTATTATTATTATTATTATTATTATTATTATTATTATTATTATTATTATTATTATTATTATTATTATTATTATTATTATTATTATTATTATTATTATTATTATTATTATTATTATTATTATTATTATTTAATAACATGACAATTAAGCACGTTAACAAATACTTATTTCATTCTTTATTTCGCTATGCATGAAAAGGTATACACAATTTCATAAATTTATACTGAAAAGTATCGTGTGGAGCAATTTGAAAATAAAAATGTGCCCTCAAATAAAGTATAAGAATAGACAGTTTAAACATTGTTTCGCTAAAATAGCACCGTTTCTGATTTTATGCTGTTTAAAAGCACTTAGTGCGTATACAGGCACTCCTTTGTATTTTTCTGCTTCTCTACAGTTAATTTACCACTTAAGGAAATTTATGACTAAAGATTTTAAATTCTGAACTAATAATGTTAGGTTTCTTAAAGTCATGCCATACGTGTAACATAATACCACAAGTTACCACCTAAATTTCAGTTATTTCGCCCTGATGTTTTAGAAACTATTATCAAATGTATTTATTACTTGTTACGTTGCTAAAAAGCTACCCTGCGACAAAACATTTTAAAAATCTGGTATATTTTGAGTCTAGGTTCAAAATACATCTAGTTTTTAAAATTGTCCTAGTTTTCTCTGTCTCCTTCAGTTTAGACTCCAAAATTTTTAATCTTACATACTTGCTATTTGTCTAAAAATGTGTAACTTTGTGTTTGCAAATTAAAGATATACCTATGTTTAGACAGATCAAGCTATAAAGCGTAGGGCCGTATTTATTTTTGTTTCTGTGAACATGTGTAACAAATTTCCTTAGTGTAATACAAAAAACTACTCCGCAAGGAATATTTTGCAGGAAGAAAAATGTTGAGCATAACAGATACAAGAAAACAGCGATAGATCATTTGAATGCACAGCTCACGTGAAAATCCACGCAACATTTAAACATTCAGTCGAACATTTAAAAGTGCTGTCCGGAGGCAAACATATGTCTCAATTATTTCTTAAAACTAAACTAAAAAGTTGTTTTTTATTCTCGATTTTCATGAAATTTCAGTCATACTTATCCTTAAGGGTTACCGGTCTCTCTTGAATGGTTTGTTTGCTTCAATTTAGTAATAGTGCGAAACAACATTTAGTTGTCATTTTTCTATACGTGTATGTATTTAATGAACTTTACGTCTTTGTTGCAAACTTGTGTCTCCACTCATTGTTTCTCAGTTGTATAAAACTGAATAGGACTTTATTAGTTGTTTGCACGAAACGTAATTATTAATGGTTGCGTGGAGTATGTGGAATTTAGTAATAGTTATTTACGGAACTTGTTGAAGTGTGATTATTTTTCCAAGTGAACTTCTTAGTGACGAGGATTATGAGTACTGAAAATTCCACTAATAAGTATTAAGAATCTCATGTTCCATAAGTTGCACACATTGTTTTATTTCAAAACCATAGCAAAAATTCACAATACATAGTTTTACAAAATCAAAATGAAAATAGAAGGGTCATACTGAAAGTCGCGAGCAACAATTTTTAAAAAATTTCAAACTTAATCTTTTAGACAAACCAAGTACACCATCTTAATCTACAGGCTTTTCTGTCAGTTTTCAACAGTCTCCGTATTTTACGCACATTTTCCGATTGCTCTGCAAGTTTGAAAATACCCTTACTATAGGACTCTATTTTTATTCCGTTTTATTATACTATACCTACAAACACCCATGCCTACATCTTTTCCAAAACTGCCTTTTGAATGTCTAAGCCTTGAAGTTGGTATTTTCTCTGCAATTTAAAACCGAACTTTTCAGTAGAATATAAATTGAGGCAATTATAAAAAGAGAGGAATGTAAATTAAGGCTTTGCTGTGAAAAATGGGAAATATCGTAAATGTCACTTAAGTTATAGTTATCGTGTTTAGCAAATAAAGCATTTCCATTGTATTTCCAAGCATTTATTTCTTATTTTTTCTACACATTTTCTCAGCACCAGTCTGGCTTCCAGCAGTACTCTTAGCAAGCAATTCATTTAGTTAAATTCTTGTTGTCAATTTCTTTTCCTAGTATGAAGAGGAGTAATCCAAATAAGATTTCCTTAAATCTGCAGGACGCTTTATTTAAGAGATATACATTTAGCTACAGTAAAAGAAATGGTAACCATCCGGTTTTCTTCACTGTCCTCACCGGCAATGACAGATTTGCCTCCTCGGTTCACAAGCTTGAAGAATCTCAGCAGATAAATGGTGTGCAAAGATGAGCTGCTTAGGTTGTTTTAACGTGTCCATTGATTATGAAATGTTATCGATGCTTTTATTGTCTTCTTCAAAGGAGGGAGGAATCCCAGAGGGTGTGTTCTGGACTGTAAGAAGGATGTTCCAGAGGCTTCCAACCGATGCTGCTCAGATAGCTGACTGTTGTTGCCGTATGGAGTATCATGTTGCTCTTAACTTAAGAAGGCCATATTCCTTCGAATAGAAATGTCCATGTCTCCCACGTGCACGATAGAAACATTCGTTTTCTCCAGATCATTCGGATATATAGTTTTCTAATCTTCCTTTCCATGCTTGCAGTTGTGCTTAATAAAACAAAAATGGATGATATTTTCATAGCTGCAACCATTTTAAGACGTCTGTGGGCTCAGAAAAAAAAACTATAGAAGTTAATTTTGCAAATAGCCTTCCTGAATAGATTCGCCTTTGTTCTTTCGTCACTCTTCATTCCTCACTCATATTTTCTTCTATACATTTTAATGCCCTATTCTTCACATTCAAACCTCGAATCCTTTCTTGGATGTCTGCAGTTTTTCTGGAGAAAAATGAATGTGGTAGTCTCTCTCTGCTCTCTCTTTAGTATCCCAAAGATACCCAGAATCTCCAGCGAGGAGGAGAGGGGAGCAAATTTGACTAATTAAACCCTGTGGCACTTGCAGAAATGCACCCGGGAATTACAGGCGTTTACCTGATTCAAGATGCAGGGAAATCCCAATTAGACAATATTAACAATGACGATTGGTGTTCTGCTGAAAGCAAATGTGAGACCATTAGGCTAAGTCGTAGATCGGTAACAATAAACAATACCCCCTGGAGCGTATTGGGATAGTCGTTAATAGGTTGTTTAGCCACAAAATACAGAGTTTCTGTTTGAAACATTGCAATACTGTTACTCCACAAATTTAGGAATATTTTATCGAATTTAGAATTTCAGATTCCAATGATCTAATTTATTAAGTTATCCAACAGCCGGTCTGTCGCTCCTATACTACAGTGATTAAACTGTTAAAGGACTACAGTAAGACCATTGCCTAAATATGTTCAAAATACTGCCACAGACACCTAGTGTTATTGTTTAATGTTTATTTTCTGATGATTTTCAAAGTAAACTCCAGATATATTAACATGTTGCTTTCTGAAATCTTTCTAGTGTATTCATAGTTTTTATGTATATACTTACCATTACCTCATACATATACTTATATTTGCGGAAAACAATAGAAGCTTCAACATATGTGTCTGAAAGCACGCGTCTCTTCTCTGATACACTGAATGATTGTGTTCAATTTTTCTGCTTTATTTTTAAATGCTTGCTTTTGTTTGCCAGAACAATACTTAGGGTAGAAATGGGAACAATGCTTCATGTGTGGTTTAGATTTAGAGTCTTATGGTCTAAATGTTGAATTATCATCTCGTAGTCCTCTTAAGCAGCATCAGACTTCTATTTTTCTTTTAAAAACAGAATGTACTACTTCTGGAGTACTGGCGGTTGTGCCTTACTTCCTTATGCTTGCAATATTTTGATACTCATTTAGAAAAAGTAACAAATTGAAATGCCGGTACTCAGTACTAAAATTAAAATTCAGCATTATTTCTAGACTTAACCGAGCGGGATAGATCAGGTGGTAGCGCATGTGGCCCGCATTCGGGAGGTCGCGGGTTTGATCCCCGCGCACTCAAATATGGGGTTTTCCGTGGTTTCCTCATGTCACTTAGGCGAATACTGGTGTGCATTATTTCATACCATGGTTTCCTTTCCATCATTTCCCATCATTTCATTTCCTTATCATCTTTCAGGTGTAGTTCCAGGCGTGTAGTGTGGGCAGTGCCGGGCAGATGATGTGGATGACTGCGCATGGTAACTGCTGTTCTTGGTGCTAGGTGGCGTTTGGAGGCCCTTGTCCTCCGTCGGGTGGGGACGCTCAGTGCGTCATCGGACCTGCGGTGTGATGGCTGTTCGGTGGGGCCTGGCGCCGGAATGAAGAGATCTCAGCATTTGTTAGGTACTTCCGCGCGTCTCTGTGGCCTGTATAGCTGCGACCTTGTGTGGCACCTTCGGTTCCCTCATTTCATTCTTGCCTCCTGGGGAGTGCTAGCCACAATAGATCTGTGTAGGTCGACGTGAGCGAGTTGTCCCCCTCTGTGTCTGTACTCTTTACCATTTTATTGTTAGACTTCTGTTACTGCTGTGGTTCTCAGAGCCCCATTTAATATTGGGCGTGAGAGACCGCTTAATTTTGCTCAGAAGCCTCTTTATCAGGCTTAATATCTTTTCAGTTTGGTAAATCCTGTATTCTGCAACAAGGGATCACCGACTTTCTTTGGAAGGGAAATAAAGCCGGTGGTTCCGTATTGTAGATTTATGGGACATAAAAGAACTGCTAAAGAGGCGTACTGTGGAATACGTCTGGTAATATAGGAATAAACTAGCATTATAAACATCGAACTATGAACCTAGAAGCAAAGTGCCCCATACTTAAAACTCCGATGTGCATTCACATGACTTTCTCTTATTATTTTGTATAATTTTCACAACCTCACTATGTTCATTCTTCTATCTGTAAGTACTACAAATTAATCGAGAAAATCGTTTCCAAAAGTAGTTAAATTACACATATAGTTGTAAGCAGAAGGGGAATGGAGGAAAGTGAAGCGATAGCCAGATGCTTAAAAACGGGTGGCTATATGCTGAATACCTGAATAACGATACAGCTATGAGCAATTCACACCAATAATTGCGGTTATCTCGATAATGGAATTACATGTTTTAAAGACAGATAGCCTTTAAAAAAAAAAAAAAAAAAAAAAAACATGTATTGTCTATCTCTATGGCTAACCTGCTATACAAAATTATACAAAGTACCTTAGGATGAAGAGGACTTCATAGGCTACTCCCAGAAAATATTAGGCATACATTTCGTTTTATCATTAAATATCTTAAACACCTATGCAGTATTTTATTAAAAATCGTTAGGGATATTTTTAAAAAGTCTAAAATCTTGAACATATGGAAAGCGTTTAATTTAAAGTGTAGTTAGCGGTGGGAAGATTTTTCTCGAAAAAATTCTTATCACATTTTGGAAGACATTGAACTTAAATATCACGTATCTAGCTTTTAGATGTTTAGTTATGCTAGTTACACACACAAACATACACACATGCGCGCGCAGGTGGTAGTAATTTGCATTGAAAAATATAAAATTACACCGGAGTAAATTGCACTGAAAATGACGGAGTTTATAAATTGCACCAAATTCAAAATGTTAACTGCACTGCAGCACTGAATTTATTATGTGTAAATAGCACTGATTACCATTACTATTTTGGGTAGTTTTCTAGGCTGTACTCAATGCTCATCACCAGATGTCGTGGTGAATACGCGCTGCTAGTGCGGGGTAGTTCTTATTTCCACTACCACGGGTACTTCCAGTGCTGCTCTCTCCAGTATGTCATGGAGTCTAGTACTAGTGAATGAACTGTAATCTCTATCAGTAATGACATCAGTTGTAAGTTGTGCAAGTGAGCGAGGAAAAGAGCTAATTATTATAGATGATGCAACGCTAAAGTTTATACTATAGGGAATAATAGTAATGTTAGAAGCGATTTGGTTCACAACCATAATAAAGATGTATACATAAGTTGCAACGCCAAGTACTAAGTAGTAGTCTATGGAAGATATATCTGTACGCCCACGCAAAGTGGTTCGATCTATACTAAAAGAATTTCCTTAATATAACAAAGAAAAGTGTATATAATTGGCGGAGAAAGAAATACCCTAAATTTCCCGCTGACAGAAATGAAACTCATGACAAGATTCTAGCTGTACATATTAAGACAAACTTACATGAACAATTTGTAATGCATAACGACAAAGACAGTGGGATTGTAATATTCAGCTGTCGCACTAACTTGAACTTTTTAGTAACGTGTCCTTTGGTATACGTTGACAGAGCATTTGGCTATTGCCTCAAGTTATTTTATCAAATGTTTACACTTCACGTTTTTAAGAATGGTCACTATGTGCCTTTGGTGTTCTGTTTGCTTCCAAATAAAACCAGATATTCATATGAAACTATATTTCGCATTACCTTTCACGAGTGTGATGAACAATTAAATACGACATTTGAGCCCAGAATTATAATTTAGGATCTACAAATAGAGCTATACATGATGCGGCGCGAATCATGTGGGCAAATACTGAAACCGTTCTGTGCAGATTTCACTTAACTAATGCATGGTGGAAAAAAATACAGGCTTTAGGGTTGGCAAGTTGCGGCTGGATATACCTCGGTCTAACTGTATTGCCACGGCTGAGACTCTATCTCGTGGGTGTTGAAAGAAATACCACACTTTTGTGAAACCTTTTATTCCAGTCCACATTTATGTGCAATTTTCTTCCTCACAACCATATACCCGGCGCAGTTATATGTTTCCCGGCACTGATATTCACGCGGATGATGGCAGGATACACGCACGTAAGTGCGTAAACGTGAACTTGTGAGTCGGAAGTTCCTGGGTAAGTGCCTATGTAACGCCAACTTGTGGGTGTGTCAGTCGTGTCTGACAGCCAATTTGTGAGGGTGAAGTTAGAAGTGCCAGTGTGTATTCCTGCCAATGTGTGAGTGTGAATTGCCTCCCGACTTAGCTTGTTCGCTTGTTTTGTTAATTCAATCTTCCCCTCATTTTACCATTTCTTCATGGCCATGTGGTTGCCCTCATTGGTGGAAATCCATGTTATGTCCACGACATTCGATTTTCCACCAATAAGCATGCCCTGTGTCGGCGGGTGCGTTTTAAGGGGCTTTTGCTTCACTGCACATAGCGTCACTATTAGCTTTACAATGGTTTCATATCCTTTGATCTCCATTGTCTGGCGACCTTACCCTAATGACGGTCTTTCCGTGGCCTTCGCAAATTTTCGTATATGTAGCCCTTTTAGATGAATAAGCTATATGGTCTATCCGAATATTTTATTTATTAATTTCTCTTAACAATCACTTCGGTTTATCCCGTCACAAAGTGAATACAAAGATAAGGACTCAATCGTTGGACACTGGTTACACTATGTGTTTGGGTTAGTATACTTGGAGAAAATAATAAATTTGTTGTTTGACGACGCTGTCAGGTGCTAGGATCACATCAGTGTACCGGAATTTCGTCCCGCAGGAGTTCTTTTACATGCCCGTAAATCTACTGACATGGAGCTGTCATTTTTAAGCACACTTAAAAACCATCGGTGTGAGCCGGATTTGAACCCACGACATTGGGATCAGGAGGTCAGCGTCTAACCAACTGAGCCACCCAGATCGGCAGTATACTTGGAACCATGTGAAGTAGGTGATTCGTTTGTACACGATTTGATGCCTCTGCAACCCGAAAGTGCAAACGTAAAATGTTGTTCTTAATCCCTAGGGCGTCTCCCCTATACAAAGGTTACTCTCATCGCCCGGCCGCTGCGTCCTCCAGCTGCAGCCAAGGCCACGGAGGAGTGCCGGTGGAGGGTGGCGGGGGTTCAGCATCCCGACTCCACCGACCATAAGGCGACTACTTGACCTTTTAGGGACGCTAACGTTCTATCAAGATAGCTCCTCAATTGGCCCCTCAGGGACCTAAGGAGGCTGAGTGCAACCCGCACCAGACCTCCCAGTGGGAGAAAAATCCCATGCCGGTACCGGGAATCGAACCCGGGTCCTCCGCACTGCAAAAACATGCAACAAACTTGGTCAATGCAATCTATATTCCGAGCTACAATGTTGCAGTGCAGCTTACACGGTAAGTACAAAAATAAGCAGTGCTATTTACCATGTGTAACTTTAATTTCAGTGCAGTTTTCGTAGTGGATTAGAGGCCTTCAGTGCAATTTCCAATCGTCCGCGCGCGCGGACCTAGTTTTCATTGTTTAAATCAGGGTCCCAAAAACATGTATTATATTTCTAGTGAAGTCTCATTATTGAATTTTTGTGTAATACATGTACTTTCTCTACCTACTAGATGCATTGTAGGAAACTTAATAAAAAAAACCTGATTCCCCTGGCAATAGAAATCCAGCAATTTTGCAAGCTAGTCCCCAGCCTTGATACCATACCATTGTGACAAACATGTTAACTAAAATACCAAATAAATGAGTTTTTAGCGTTTCTACGATGAATGAGATTTAAAGAGTGATTTTAAAAATCGAACCTTTAATCCAGATTGCGCCGAAAGAATACATGCATGAAATACGAGAAACGGGCAAAGATTGGATGGTGTATAAGAGAAATGGTGAAAGAAAGAATTACGAGAGCGCAGCCGCCAGTTCTACCAGTAACCAAATAGTTATCTGTACTTAAAACACTTGTCTTTGTAACTGTATGACCTTACTGTTCAATCGTATAGTGGAGTAAAACGGAGGCAGATATTCTTGCTTTCGTAATTTTTCTTTTATACTATCAAAGTGCTGGCATTAATTTGGGCGCTTATTCAGGTGTTTAGTTCAGTACTATATGGTAACTGTAAGGTGAGAGAGCCGAGGATTCTTGCTTTGAGTGCAGGTCATGGTTGAATTTAAGGCTCGTTCACAACCACCGACAACAGTAACGATAACTAGAACGAGGAAGTTGAAACACATGTATTCAACCAGGAGTGTACACAGCCAACGGGAAGCTTTTCTGGGCCACGAGAACGGGAAAGACGACTTGGCCAAGTTTTAACATCCTGTTCCCGTTACCGGGCACGGCACGTTGGATTGATATTGAGCGTATTAGACTTTTCACTGTAGAATTTATCTAGTGCCATGAAACAGTTCGCTAGAGCTCTCTCTCTCTCTCTCTCTCTCTCTCTCTCTCTCTCTCTCTCTCTCTAGTCGCAAGCTAGAAAAAATATCATTGGTCAGCTAGAAATAAATGAATTCTCAATGTCCAACATCGACCTGCACTTTCTATCGATAAGCTAATCGATAGCGTATCTAGCAGTTCCGTTGCCGTGCTATTGACCATTAACCACATGAGAAAGGCAACGGGAAGCAAACAACACTCACTATTTTAAGTGAGTGTTGTTTGCTTCCCGTTGCCTTTCTCATGTGGTTACCGTTGTCGGATGCTTGTGAACCAGCCTTTAGATTTAATATTCCATCTTCAGTTGTGTTTTGTGACATTGTTGTGTTATACTATTGTGGTCAACTTCACTGAGAATTGCTCACAATCAAAACTGCAGAACAAAGAAAGGGTTGGGAGGGAGGAATAAACACAATGTGGTAGCTAGGTTACAAACCACTTTAAGTCAACACATGTATATCATAATCATTTTGATTATCTTTTATTTTCATTTTAGGTATACAGAATGTTTTATGTCGGTCTAGCTCTCAAACCACTCGAGGAAGGTCTTATGATTTTCACACTCTCCCACTCTTCCCCCTTTCATTACACTTTTATTTTCGGAAAGCTTGGATTTTTTTGAGCAAACACTTCCATACATAAATACATTTTTATCAAAGTGGCTTTCCATTCTTATATAACAAATTGTTAACTACGGTTTTGTTCAAAATTAAGCTACTGTGATTAAAAAGCGATACCGTCTTATATTGAGTAAACTTTAATCATTTGGTATGCAAATGTCCTCGAACATAGCCTCAGAAGCCTTGTTCACTATTTCATTTCTCTCGTTCATCCATTACATCCTATTAAATAAACCACATTCGATTTAAAAATGCAATACCGCGGCCACAGTTCAAACTATGGATCATCGGATTTCCTTACGATGCTCCATAGTTGAGCAATCATGGTGAAACGCCAAGACGCACATTAAACATTTCTTATTTGATTTATTTATCGCGATAAACATTCAAGTTCTCTGACATGTCTTGAGATATCATACCTTAGAGTAGGCTTGCTATAGTGAGGGTCTTTTATTTTCTATGTTTTAGGGTCAACAACCAGGTTGAATTTGATTTCGGACATTGGAGTTGCTGATTTTTTATTATTAGGATAGTATTTTACTTACCAATAATTTATTTATTGATTGGTGTGATTCATTTGATTTTAATGTATTTTGGTGCTTTGTTCTAAATGTAAATACTGAATAATTTACTATCAATAACTTTGTATATTAAATAATAGTTTCTTAAAAATAAAAATGTTATTCAAGAAACGCGGAAGACATTTATTCCCTAAATACTTACCTGCCAGTGATGCGATTAGTTGTTCTTCCGCAGAATAGACGGGTGTAGGACAAGGTTGGTTAGGGTAGAATGACACTGAAAAATTCAAGCCATAGCCTGAATTTGAACCATGGATCTTGCTCTCTCCGTCCGGCCATTCTAACCACTGAGCTACCATGGCCAACGTACCGACACAACAACACACTCTATTCAACCTTGTCCTACACACTCCTAGTGTGTGGAGGAAAAATTAATTTCCATTAATTGACCTTATAATTGGTTAAACTAGAAGCCCGGGACTTTGTACTTACAATATTCTAAGTCGCCATTAAGGTATGTTATCTCATATGAGTTTGAAATCCCCTGATGTGGTTTACCGGGGAAAATACGAGGTGTTGGAATATTTAATATCGTGTTGGCACGTTGGCCACGGTAGCTCATTGCTCAGGGTGATCGGGTGGAGACTGAAAGATTCGGGTCAAATCCCGGCTATGGCATTGAGTTTTTCAGTCCCGTTCTACCCTATGCAACTTACCGAAATAAATGTCCGAAATTAAAACTGCACACTCCTAGTATTAATTTTATGCAGTATATTTAACTATTTTTAACTGTTGGCGTATCATCTTCCTTTAATAACATGAAGCAATTATTTACTTTGCTTCACGTTAGTGTGATTTTTGAAGCAGGATTAGCCAATCGTAAATGCCGAATTACATAGTAATTTGTCGGCCATGCGTTGATAATACTGTTTGAAGTAACAATACTTCACGCCGTCTAATAATACCTCGAAGTTCATTTGATTCAGCCCTTTGCCGCCGATAAAGCAATGAGATTTCTCTCCCTGGGTATGCGTAAATTGTTTTGAAAGGATGAGACCAATTCTGATGATGTCTTTTAATAAAGCATCCATTTTTTCACTATTTTCACTGAGGCGTTGCCGACTAATGTACGTCTATTATAATATAATTCACCAGCCAAATAAAACTGTGCTCACAATTACACACATAAAATAAGCTTTGCAATGATGATTTTGTGTGTCCCTTGGTTTCCACGCATTTATACGCTCCAACAAATTTAGCTCTGTTCTCTTCGACAGACAACGAAGAGTGACCGTTCCACAGATTATACCAGATGATCGACTCTGCGTTAGAGGATGATGTCACAAATGGCGTTGATGTCGCTATGTTTCACCACGGCACCGGTACGAACTAACGATTCCGCCGATAATGCAGTACGCCTCTATATCGACCGAGCAGCGCTACTTCCGCTTCTCCCCACCCCTCCGTCAGTATTCCTCGCCAGAATCAAATGCCGAATTTCTTTCGAAATCAACTCGCGCACTCACGAATAGTTCACCACACATTTCAAAATTTCACATATTAGCGTAATACGCGTTACAAGAACTACGTGGAAGCCATATGCGGTAAACGATTCTTATCCACGTAGCTGATGTATCGCATGTTACGCTAATATGTGAATACTGGAAATGTACCGTAAACTGTTCATGAGTGTGCGAGATGCGACTTCGAAAGAAGTTCGGCAAGAAGAATCCACTTCTAAACTTGACATTTTCCCCCTACAAGCAATTAATCATAATAACTTTAGTAACCAGATGTAGAGTGTCAGATCACAAATTGTTGAGATTATTCAATACATTTTTATTCCCTTTCCCTCAAGAATTTCAAATAATGGCTATAGCAATTATAACTACACATTGAGTTAATGGCAGAGGAAAGCAGGAAAGGATACCACAAGGTTATCTGTAATGCAATTTTCTTGTACACAGTGAATTAGTAATCATGTTAAAAAAAACTGTGAAAGATAACCTTAGTGACCAAGAAATGAAAAATAAACAGATACATGTGAATTCTAAATGAAGATATACCAACAACTATGTACAAAAAACAGCACTATCAGTTTCAAACAGAAAACAAACAAGTCATATTAATGCTTGTGTTTAATAAGATTCTGAAAAAGCAATTACACTTTAAAATATATGAAATTTGAGATTGCCTCATATGTCATTCATAATTTAACAAAACATGTAAAATTAGTACACGAGACAGTGTCAGTAATAAAGTGATGCGTATAACACTGTCCAAAGTAGGTGGTGCCGAAACCAATTAGGCTCCCCTGAAACAAACATCGGGAAACAGTGCATATAATTCATCAGTGTTTCATATAGTTCATTTCCTAAACATTATCAAGTTCCCTTACATCCAAAATTTAGTTTGGTGTAATTTGATACTCTTAGTATGTATTCTTAGTACTACTGACACATCTCATATCCCTTCCTATCTTGTTTGCTAGTTGGAGTTGGAATGCCGGAGTGAATCGTATTCTTTTCACAAAACTGATCAGTTCAAAACGTATTAAAATCCAACACAAACTTCTGAACTTTCTAAGCCTGCTTGATACTGCGCAGATTTGTTTCTCAACTGTTAGTGTGACTTGTGACAGTTGATTTATTATGTGTGTCCTGTGCATTTGAACCTGATTTGCAGCGATGTAAACATCTGTAGCATGGTGTCCCTCAGAAGGAAAGCGTCTGGTGGTCCTGTGTTGTAGATTTGCAGTGCGAAAACGAACTTGAGCTTAATTAAGAAGCCTCTGAGAGAAATTAAGCAATTTGTCACGCCCAATATAGAATGGGACGCTAAGAACTATATCACTTAAAGCGTGTCCATAAATAAACACTTAATTTCTCCTGTATACATCTCTAAGAGTAAAATAGCATTGTTGTAATTAAACCCATACTACTAATGATTTGGACTAAAACAAATTGTCAAACACCTATTATACTTCACCTAATGAAATTTCAAAAAGTATATTTACATTAAATGAACATAGCCTATCGCAGTACAATGATAAACATTCTGAATAAATCTAGCAATGAATAATTGTGAAACAGGCATATTTAAGGTATATGATTACCTATCAATTACAGTTGTACAGCTAAAATTAAGTTTCAGGACCATTTGAAAACTTTGTGTTGACATCTGTGCTGCAAACATAATTTTAATGCAACACAGAACGAAATACAATTGTACCATCAACTCTATGACTTGTTGAAAGAAAACTGCTTTCACTGCTCCAAATATACTTTAACATATTTATAAAAATGACCCAACCATATGAAGACATTTGGTTTTTACAGGATACTATTGCTTAACAATTGATGGTGCAGAACATTCGGTTGGCCCATCATGGATAATGTAGCATATTGACCAATACCCAATTTTCATCACAATTATTTACATTAGGGAATGTCGGGTGCCTTGATAAATAACTTCAGTATATTATTATTGTTTTAAGATCATAATATTGCCTCCTAAAACGCTAAAAAAACATGCAAATAACCTTTTTCCCTACCTCGTTAGAAAGCAACACAACCTATAGTGATGGCACGTAGCGGGGAGTTGAGCCAGGTATGGGAAGGTGGGGAAAGTGGTATTGCCAACATATGAAACGCAGGAATGATGTGCGTGTTCTTTTTTTTTTTTTTTTTTTTTTTTTTGTAAATATTTATTTAAGGTCGTTTTGACAGCACTGTCTTATCACGACCATACATAGTAATACATTGTGGATATTAACTTACAATTATACATACACGTATTACATTATGTTGACATTTACAGTAAATTTGAAAGTTTTATGTTCTTCATAAACTGTAGAGTCTTGCTGATCATATTCGGTGTATTGACTGCATGATGAAGACTGGAAATGCCGGCTTGCTGTCTATATCTGCTGTATTGTGGGCAATCTATAAGGATGTGGTGGATGGTTAGAGGAATATCACAGTTGGCACAATTTGGAGGTTGGTCCTTGGTGAGGAGATGACTGTGTGTTAGTTTGGAGTGTCCAAGTGTGTTCTTTGTGAAGTGCTGATGTTGGCAACATCTGGACAGGAGAGGGAAGGGATGCAGCCTACAGGAAGGCTCCCGCGATGCCTTGTGTGAAGTACCTGCAGATTATTTAATTTCACTGCTTCACTTTCTGCACCTTGTCTCAATAAAATGCAAGTCAAAGACATTTACAGAAATAAATTGCATATTATGTGTGTCAATTATTATTCCTGAAGATGTATTCTTAATATTTGTACAATGAAACAGTGCAATAGTACCATATTAAAAGTGTAGGAAAATCTATTTGAAGAATTTTGGTCAATACGCTACATTATACCCCATCACTAAATACAAAATATCCAATTATTTTTATTAGATTGTTCCCTCATCCTCAGCAACTACTTTATGTTCATTACTCAGGAAATCTAAACTCCTCTAATTTTGTAAACGCAAAATTCTAGTTTCACCTGTTTACCATAAACTTGCTTCTTTATTTCGCTGGAGATTTTGTCACATCCTTCTTTACTGAAGTTTGTAAATTTAAATGACTTCCTTGATAAAATAACAGTATTATTTTGTACAGCTAGTAAAGAAGCTTAACCTTAGCATGTGATCCTAGTCCATTTCTTAATGCTGTACCAACAATATTCAGATTGTGTAAGTAATCTCTCAGTGACAAAAATGAAGAAAAGGTAATTTATGAAAGATGTAACAATGAGTCTGCCATTGGGTTATGAGACAGTAAAATGGAAAACGTATTAAAAGTAACTTACTTCACACGATACATGAAGGAAATCTGTACCATAGTCCTGAAGATGCACTTCTGGAGGTGTTGAGCACTGCAGTGGTCCAGATTACAATGTATACAGTCCTGAAATTCAGAGAATGCAAAAATTGAACTTACTCCAAATGCACTTTTGTTGTTCACTAGTATTAACGAACTATCTAGTTACAAACTGTTTATTATTATTATCATACATAAGCAGACTAGATTCGAACTACAGTTGATTTGCAAAATGTAATATTAGTCAGGTCTATATTGAAAATAAATGAATAAGTAATGCAGGTACATTACAAATCGGGTTATGTCATGGTTTATTTAATACCTACAACATTAGAGGTACTTACCAATGGCCTTGTGACAACATATTTACTTTCTTCTTACTGCTCATATGCTCTTGCACGCCTTTCAAATCTTGCGGGTTTTACAAACACAAAAATATTATTTGAAGGTTTACGAGATTTACTTTCGCTCTGCTGTCGTTACGATTTCGCAGAACGTTAACCACAACGATCACAGTTTTCAAGTTTCGTATTAAATAAGATACAGGCAGCCAACTGTACTGTTTTATTCACATCGCACATTGACTAAAATACTGTGCAAGTTATCCAATATAATATTACGCAAATGTCTTTTTAAAGTAGAAACTGACATAAATACACCAATTTGTTTTACTAAATGTGTGTTATTTTGTAAAATTATTTAGAACGCAATACAGAGGTGTATAACAATTGTGTTGGCACCTTTTTAATATTTGTCGCAGGAAGTACGCAGTGTCATCTAGTGTGTGAATTTGAAAGTAAGGTTTGCATGCAGCGCTCGAAATGTTTGTTTCACCACGGTGACCTTGACAGAACGATGTAGAACCGGAAGTGCCTATTCCAGTCGGCACCTACTGGACCGTTCCTTCTTACTAGAGCGATACTACAAAAAACTTTGAAAATATTCAGCTTTTTAAATTCACGAGGCTACCCACTTTTTGCGTCCGTTTTCTCTATTTATTTTGTTATTGAAAATCATTTCCCTAATCATTATTTTTTTAAATAACTAATTTGATGTATATATCCATAATTTCAGTGTCAAAATTTTAAAAAACAGTATTATTTTTGTAAACCGTTCTTTAAAAATACTAAAATACACTAATGGCATAGACATATTCCTGAAAAATATTTGTTTCTGAGGTAGTACCAAGAAGAATGCTGCTACATACACTGCAAATTGTCTTAAAAGTGTTGATATTACATTTGCTATGCAAATATATGCGTTTGCCGGTATACTGACACTAAGGGTTATAATCCGATCAATAATGTCAATAAACCGCAATACTAAGATGCGACGCCCGTAAGATCTAACTAACCCGTATTTGCGTAATTGGGTCATTATATGTGTACGTGATATCGGCTTGAACTAATACCTTATGTGAAACAAGGGCTAAAGTATTATGTCCACGTGGCCCAAAAGCCTCCGTGTTTTCCTTCACATCGCACTATTCCACCTGTTAGTTTAATAATAAATTAGAAGACGAAAACAAATACGAAAAGAAAGATATGAAAGCACATTACTTCTTATTACACATCGTTTTTTTTTTTTTTTTTTTTTTTTTTTTTTTTTTTTGTGACAAAGGCCATTTTTGCAAAGCCGTTTAGGAGTGACATTCACTTTTTTACTTTCTCTGCTATGTGTGGTAAGTAGGAGAAGTAATGTGTTCGAGATTTCGCCGGAAATATATGTTTTGAGGCCCCCTGAATCCAAAAAAAATCTAAAAAAAGCCCCGCGTGTATGTGTGTGTGTTGTTGTTGTTGTAGTGTTTAACGCCCGCTTTTACTACTACGGCACCGCAGGCGGTGACACTGATGATACATGGAATGAAGATGGAGCACCGGTGGAATGAGATGGCGGGGGAAACCGGAGTACCCGGAGAAAACCCGCCCTGACGCCGCTTCGTCCACCACGAATACCACATGCGGGTCCCTGGGATCGAACCCGGGCCGCCTAGGTGGTAGGCGAGCGCGCTAACCGCTCGGCCACGGCGCCGCCGTGTGTGTGTGTGTGTGTGTGTGTGTGTGTGTGTGTGTGTGTGTGTGTGTGTGTGTGTGTGTGTGTGTGTGTGTGTGTGTGTGTGTGTGTGTGTGTGTGTGTGTGTGTGTGTGTGTGTGTGTGTGTGTGTGTGTGTGTGTGTGTGTGTGAGAGCGAAATAATAACAATCCTTAAACTATTAGCCTCGACAGGCTTTTAGGTGAAATTGGCATTTTCTATTTTTAATTAATGATATATCTATAAATACTCTAAATACTCTAAGAAGCCTGTGAATAATTTTGGCCAAACATTTTTGAGGCTCCGTCACTTTTAAAAGCACAACGAGAAGTTTAAATCATACATGCTCACCCTTTTAACCCTACTGGAAACTTTGCTTAGTGTAAGGGTGGGGCAAACGGACATTGGTGGGGGGGGGGGGGGCGGAGATGGACACTTGCTAAGAAACCTTAGTGACACTTCTTACCAATGTTGATACCACTGTGCACTGAGAAGTCGTGCTACGTTAGAGTTGTGTCAGCATGTGGAATGGATATATAATTCTCTCAAATGAAACGAGTAATGGAACAACAAAGCATGTAAGAAATAATTGTCATTTACGAATAGTTACTTGGACTGTGAGATTCCATCCGTTGCACATAAGGTTTGTATGGAAAACGAAGGCGTAAAATCATTTCTGGAAACATGTGGTGACATTAGGGATCAATCTATCGGTGACGAAGCTTACTAGAGGAAACTATCTCCAGTCTGTATGTCTTCTGAGTTATTTTCTGTTTCAAAATAGCATAGCGGGACAGACGGACCCGGTTCGGGTGGGAAAGGAGAACAGCGCTTGTTTCATCTCGCACTTAATTCAATACATTTTAAACATTTATAGAGGTGTAGTATATCTAAATAATGATTTGAATCATGTTTAATGGAGTTAAATCCGGTTCTGTGTTGATTTTCACATGAAAATAGAGAGCCTTCTGTTGAAAATTACATACTTAAATCTCAGAATGAAGCTTTGTTGGAGAATGTCCGGAGGTAATCCCAAATAACGCGAGCAACACAGCACAAGGTCAGACTCATGCTTCTACAGCCTCGACAAGCTTCAAACAGTTAAGTCCTTCAACAACGTCCCTGGATATTAAAAGTAAACCATAAACCACAATGAAATTCAGAAAAGAAAATCTGAGGTTATAACAAGCCCAGAGTTTACAAATCATTTGAAAGCTAGGAAAACTGCCCCCGCTGAAAAGGAAAAGGCAGCAGCAGTGAAAGCCCAGGAAATAAGAAGAAGCTTGCTATGAGAAACACAGTATTTGTAAGGAATGCCAACAGTGTTGCAAGGAAGGGGGTAACTGAGTGCAACGCCTCAATTCTCTAAACTGGTACCACGATAAATGTATAGAGACTGGGAATGATCAATATTTCGTGTGGAAATGTATGAGTGGTGACAGTAAGTATAAATTTTGGTATGTATTTGACGCTGTAACATGCTTCAACTAATGTTTTTTTCTATTCTTGTATCCTATTTCAGAATATTCAACTTGCGATTTGTTTATGCAAATATTTAGTGCTTCTGTTAAAAAGAATTTGTGGTTATGCAATAATTAGTATGGTTTTCATTTTAAAAAATGCTCTTAGCCTGTCTGTATGCCCTGCAAATACCTTTATGTATACTTTCTTAGTTCTACTGTTTTGGTGCATAAAATGTATTGCTTGCATTTCAGTTTTGCACCGACTTTATGCAAATTTGAGTACCTAAACTAAGATGTACTATCAATAATCAAGCAAGGACAAAATTAAAATTTTTCGTTTTTTTTGTTGTTGATAATGCTTAATTGTATTATCTGATAAGCTAGTTGGGCTTGAATGTTGAGCTTTTACATAGTAATATCTGTATTTACTCATTTTAAGTGGCCAATTTTCAAATAAATATCTTTGTAGCTAAAAAGGTTAGAAAATTCAGGCCCAATTAGCTTTCGTTCCAAATTATATGCTCAACGAGAATGTTTGAAAATGATAGTTTATTAATAGTCTGATAATAGTTCGTTGCCTGCACGATGAGTAGAGTAACCTGTTTCTAAATTAGTTTTATTAGTTACTGTGTGATAACACAAAGGATTTTTAAATAATTAATCACTTAAAAGGATATTTCAAACAGGTTTTTGCAGAAGTAATGTGGCTGTAGAACTCGAGAAATTGCAAACAGGTTGAGGTATATCAAGCAATACGAACCGGCTTGGCTTCCGGAGATAAACAAAACATAGCCAATGTCGCTCCTCTTCTTTATCTGAAAGGGGACAAGTGGTATTGTTTCCTACATGTCCCTTAATTCAAATAAACGACGAATGCATGATGTACCACTTGAAAAAGCGACGAGGCGTATTGACCTCGGCTGTTGAGCGCTACGATCGCTTCTTATCTTGTTCATTAGAACGGCGAAATAATAGTAACTCGGCGTATAGTCAATGATAAAACACAAATAGATTATCTATCGCACCTGCCAATATAGACCTTGCTCTCCTGAAGATATGATTGCATCTGAACAGAGTGTACTCGTACATACCCAGTCTCGCCGTGTTTGTGCGATAAGCTCGTGTTAATAGCTGAGCAGTTTCACATTCTGTCCGATACGCCACATGGCTTTGTCAAGTAGTAATCTTTTGGCGAAATAACTATACCGCTCGCAAAAGTTAAAGGCATGTGAACGCTGGCCAATGCTGAAGCGGAGCGCTGTTGCCAAGCGTAGTGCGTGTACCAGCACAAGTTCTGTACATAAGAACACATTTTACACGCCAGCAAAGGTTCTGTCTATTTTTCCCGTAATTAAACAACACATTAAATATTTCTAAAACATTAAACTCTTACCTTGACACACGTCACAGCAGTGGAACAGCAAGCACGGTTTCCTCGTCTTCGTCTTCAGAGGCACTTAATTCGGAATCATCACTTTCATCCCTTGAGTTGATGATAATCGACTGCATAGTATCGTCCCTGGCAATTTCTCTGTTGAAGTCTTCCTCCTGAAGCTGTTCTGCATGCCTAAGTCGGCTTGAGTTACGTTGTCTATTGTAAAAAACTTCTTCGCATTAAATATAATTTTCTGCTCGGAGAATGAATCACTTCACGTTTGTTGATTAAAAACTCATTTGTCCCAGCTTCGAGGGACATTTCACGCATTCGGATCTCAAACACTGCATAAAAGATATGTGTGTAGTAATAATTGAATGTATTATTAACAATATTTCAGCTCGAGTTAGACACACGACTTAACGATGCCATTCACTTTAACAAAATAACACGCCACTACTCTGAAAACGAACTGAACATTAAATCAGTCTGTTTGAAACTGCGTGATTTGTATTTTCATAGCAGCTGCGCTGTTTATTTATGCTTAGATAAGTGTTGTGAGGAAGGAATGGTGTTGTTTTTCAGGCTTATCTGTGTTGAATGGATGTTGGGTACCCATTGGCATGTGAAAATAAAACGTACATCGCTCGCGTTCTAAGTATCATTGAGGCAGGATTTTTGTACGGTTATGATCAGAAAATAAAATTCTTTCTTATTATAAGAATGACATCTGTCATTTTCAAATATTTATCCGAGCGTAATTAATGAAGATAATGTTCTCAGTGCCGACGCG
Organism: Tenodera sinensis; assembly: GCA_030765045.1. Taxonomy (NCBI): domain Eukaryota; kingdom Metazoa; phylum Arthropoda; class Insecta; order Mantodea; family Mantidae; genus Tenodera; species Tenodera sinensis. The sequence goes on along the minus strand of CM060962.1, from coordinate 172,160,156 downwards.
TGAGATGCGTGTACCACATTCGGCAACGCTGGTAGGAGGGGCAAGCTTAGGATTCGCTGGAGTCTGCAGTACCGCCCGCCTACATATGCCTTTAACATTTGCGAAGATTATAGAACAGCTGGCATAATGTTGACCTATACTAGAACATTGTGAAATGGAAGGAATGGATTCGGCGTCCAATAAGGGCAGAACAATGTGGTTGTTTTGTGTTTAAATGTTAGAAAGATGACTTATTTGATCACACTACATAAGTATTAACTGCATAATGTATTTAAGTTTAATTTTGAACAATCGGATAAAAATATCCGTAGATTGCGTCATTGAAAGATGCTGATGAAATTTCTAAGAGGTAGCAGACTCCAAACGGTTTGTTTGCTCATGAGAAAGCAAAAGTGAAACATGTTTATATGGTAACACCCAAATGGTTCTGAAATTGATACGGACAACCCCATTATTATGGATCGCCAAACTGTGCAATGGTGCCACATGTCTATTTTATGTTCTCGAAAAACCTAATATATCTCTTCAGAGATTGATAATAGGAAAAATGGAGGTTACAAAATGTGTTCAAAATAAATAGAACTTCAACTGGTTTAAACTAATGTTATTCATACCTTCCCTTCTAGCCGTGTATGTGTGGGGAACTCTCAATATCAGATTTTTGGGTGAAATACAATATTTTCCTTAAAAAGTGTAGCCAAGTGGCATATAAAATAAAAAGCGAAACTTCACGCTAATTAAATACAAAAAACGTAAAATTTCTGCAATATAAAACAAACTTCTCGGATACGGGAGATGATTAATCATTTTGGTTATATAGATTGATAAAATAAGAGGAGTTGTTGTGAAATGTCAAACACGATTTTATCTACGAGAGATGTAATATGGTTTAAAATCTACTTTATTTGGTTTTGATGTTACAATGTTCTCTTTGCAACACATTCTGTGTTTGATGTTTATACGAATACAGCTATCTACAAAAGAAATTACACGTTTATGTCCGGAAAATGGTAAGGGCTGATTTTCATTACCCTTAATGTCCGGAAGAAAGTAGTCACATCTCGAAGGGTTCCCAGATGGAACTTCACTTAAAAGCTGACAGCTTAACGAAATTGGAATTCCCATCGTAGTTCAAGATCCAAACACAATAAGCTCTGGAAGCACCCGAAAGGTAACACAGTTTTACTTTCTCTCCCACCTAGCTAAGACGGGCAAGAGAAAGTACTGTGTTCTAACCATAAATTCGTTGCCGAGATTTCACTGGAAGTATATGTTTTCTGTTCCCCTGAATAAAAAATGATGTTTAGAAAAAGGTTAGTGTATATGTATAAACAGCACAATTCTAAACGAAAACAAACTTGATATTTAAGTTCAGCACCTTCCAAAGATGTGATAAATAGATTTTCTAGAAGATTTGCACTACCACACTACATCTTATATCGAAAGTTCAGTATATTTTTGATTTCTTCCAAAATTGTCCTATTGATTTATATTTAAATTCTGCATCCTCTAAGGGTGATGGTAGTGCAGCTGCTTACCAAGCGGGAGATCCGGGTTTGATTCCCGTTACCAGCATGAGGATTTTCTCCCGCTGGAAGACCTGGCCTGGGGTGCACTCAGTCTCGTTAGGTCCCTGAGGGGCCAAATGAGGAAGCACTTCATTAAGAAGTAGCAGCCATCTGGTCGGAAACACCGCATAACGGGCCGAAAGGGCCCAGGGTGCTGACCACGTTCCTCTCTCCAGTTCTACACCCCACTTATGACACCTGTAGTGGGCAGAGGTGGGGGACGCAGCGCCCAGGCGATGGGTCTTGGCCCAGTAAGGGCTGCTGCGCTGGGATTTAGTTTTAGTTACATTTACGACATATATGGATATATGAAAACTGTGTATCCCGAATTTTCTTGGAACAGCCCGTAAGTCCTCTCCATTCGGAAGCAAGTCTGTATAATTCTGTAAACTATTAGATGTAGACAAACAGCATTAAAAATAAGATATTTTCAAACCAAACACCATCTTTAAAATAACTTTCTGTAGATCTGCCATTTCCGAGATATACCTTCTTACCGGTTTTCCAATATCATGTCTTTAGTTTCTCTACCATCTATCTAGCAGGTAGAGGAAGTATTGCGTTCCATCCAAAAGTTTTATACCGAGACAATAAATAAAAGCTTTTTAGAGAAAGATACGTTTGAGTGTGTGCGTGTGTGTGCGTGTGTGTGTGCGTGTGTGTGTGTGTGTGTGTGTGTGTGTGTGTGTGTGCGTGTGTACCTAGATGTGCACTTGTGCGTATGCGACGACTATGACTCGAAATAGCAAGCCTAGTATGTTAGTTCATTATCTTCCAAGACTGAGCACAAATGTTTTCCAAACGTGAAACAACTTCTGATATTTTTTATTTTCTCCAAAATGACTTTGACAATTTTGCTTAACATACAATATATTTATGATATTATGAATGATAATGTAAATACGTTTAAAACATGCATTTTATTCAAATGGCCTTTCTGTAACGTTAGCCATTTCCGATATCCGTATTGTTGCGGAGTGTTTCAATGCTTTCATTGTTCTAAATGATGCTATTCAGCTGTTTCTCGCTGTGGTATTTCAAAGTGAGCATACAGCGTCAAGTATCTGTCGACTCTCTCTCCCCGTCTCTGTGTCTTATCTCTTTACCTTTACCTACAACAAACTGTGAAACGATATTATTTCTGTACATGATGTAGATAAATGAGCTTTCGTAAAAATAGTTTCTTAAAGCTATATACAAATAAAAGATAGTGGATAGAGAATGTGTTTTTTCTAAGCTGTGCCTCCACCGTACCAAAATTAAAGAAAGGGTATCCTCCATTCCAATTATACAGCATGGTAGAAAGCTCTCCATAAATGTGATCACCGGGACCCCGATGTTTATGAAATGCCATAGTTTTTCCTTGTGTGTGTGTTTTTTTTTTCCATGACAAATATAAGTCAAGCACGATTTTATCAATGGCGATTAAAATTGTTAATTCTGATGGGTCATATAGTCATATCTTGACTTTTTTTAACATTTTTTTGCAATTTTCTTGTCCTTTTTACTTTCTCTACTGGAAAGTAGGGGAAGTATTGTATTCCACCCAAAAATTCGATGTCGAGATTTCACCGGAAATATGTTTTGAGGTCCCCTGAATCCAAAAAAAGCATTTTTAGAAAAAGGTCCGTGTGTGTGTCTGTGTGTCAGTTTGTCAGTCTGTCAGACTTTGCACAGCATAACTTAAAAACGAAAAGTCGGTTAAAAGCCAAACTTGGTATTTAAGTTTAATGTCTTTCAAGGATGCGACACGAAGATTTTGAAGAAAATAGCTCCACCCTACACCACCCTTTACATTGAAGATTTTTCGAAAACTTTGATTTTCTTGAAAATGACTCTAACGATTTTGATTAAAAGTCATATGTTTGAGATATTTTGATGACAAATGAAATTTATATTTTGAATTTTCTGGCTATAGCCCCTGTAGTCGTATTTACTCTGGACGACTTTTGCATAACTGGTAAACCGTTAGAGATAGGCCAAATTATACTCTACAAAAAATGTATATCTTGCTCAAATACACCATTTATGTCTCAATAAATTTTCTTGTAGAGTGAACCATTTCGGAGATATTCCTTGTTATGTGTGTGAGCTTCGGAAAACTTAGAACTTTAGCGAAATGCAACAACGTTGTTCATTTTTTATATGTTAATCGTGCAAAGAGAACGGAATCTCAAAGGTCAAAGAGATTTGACTGTTGCACAAAGCCTTCTGTATTCTAATATTCCCCTTGCAGCTACAAGGACATAAGCAGTAAGATAATTTGTACGAATGTTTATCTTAACTAACATGGAGATATAGGAATAAGAGTTTGTTAGAATGGTTAGTACAAGAGTAGAGAAAGTCATGTGAGTGCAACACATCAAATTTTGTTATATGTTGAGTGTGCAAAGACAACAGAATCTCAAACATTTGACTGTCGCACAAAGCCTACTGTATTCTAATATTCCCCTTGCACCTACAAGGAAATGAACAATAAGTTGTACAAATGTTTATCTTAACTAACACGAAGAAGATATAGGAATAAGAGTTTGTATGAATGGTTAGTACAAGAGTAGAGAAAGTCATGTAAGTACAACATCAGATTTTTGCTCTAGTGCTGACGGTTTCCGCTCTGCTTCAAAAGCAATTTATCCCTTCTTTCCCTGTACAATATATATCACGTGAAAGAACATCACTAATTTATTAGTTTACTGCATAAGACAAAGTAATTATGATCATACTTTCAGTAATATCACCAATGCATTATGTTTATTGGAGACTCCGGAACCACACGATATAATATTGTAGCAACACTGGCACTGCTTGCAGGCTTCTTGATGATATACAGAGATAAACTGGTAACGAATGTGTTAAGAATTATTAACAATCACTATATTCGCGGATTACGGCAACACAATTGGATTGGAAATTTCCTTTGCCTTTGCGAAGTATTAATAAAATGGAGTACATTGACATTTAGCATTCAATTTCTTATATGAAAGTGACATCAAAGGGGAAGATTAGTGAGTTTCACACTTACTAACTGCCCATATCTCCTTTTAAACTGCCTTTTGCTTAAAGCCTTTTGCTTCAGCATTTCATTCTGAAGATATTTACGAACCTTTATCAACTAGTACCTGGGCGACCGAGCTTCGCTCGGCGTTTTTCGCCTCTGTTTTTGTGAAATCTTGTTTTTGGTAGGAGAAAATACTTATTTAGATAAACTTAAAGTCAAAACGTTAACTAAATAACAATTTTAGTCGCAATTGAGAAGAGTCATTTCCGAGATACAAATATTTCATAAAGACCATCATTTCAGCTGTAAAACATTTACTGCTGTACGCAGACCTCCCCCATAGATATCCACCCAGTTTGACGTTTTCGTTGAGCATTTGTTCCATTATGCAGTTTAGTTCCTTGCTGCTGCGATTGACTGCAGGGCGTTAACACGTTCGCCAAGGTGCTTCATCTTTCCGTCGAGTTCTTCCATGGCTTCCTTTACCCTGGCCAGTCGCTCGTTAGTATTCCCCGATAGATCTATCTTCATATTAGACATTCCCATCTTCATCTTTTCTGTTTTGTAGTTTACATTTTCAATTTGACTTCCATTTTTGTTTCCATTTTGTCCATTTTTGTTCCTATATTTTCTAATCCGTAGTTTATATTTTCCAATTCGGTTTTCATGTTTGTTTCCTCTGTCGCATTGCGGAATTCATTTCATTTCCCATTATGTAAATCTTGGCTAACATTTGTTTCATCAACTGTTCCATGTCGTGCTTTTCGGCGCACTGCTGACATCAATTGTGATTACTTTACTTTTTTTTAACTGTTTCTTTATTTTTTATTAAAACACCCGAGCAACACTAAGCAAAAGCACTGTTGAACAATAACAAGTACTACAGGAAGAAAAGCTGGTTGATAAAGTCATGTGAATGCACTACGCATTTCTGTTTCAATCATATAGAAAGTTGTATGAATTGTTCGTAATTGCTTGCCGAAGCGGGTGTAGTGAAAGAAATGTGATTGTTTAGTAAAACAAAAATGAGTAGAAAAACGTGTGAATGTTATACGTTGCACTTATATTTCAAGTGTATAAAAAATGTATGGATTGTTTGTAGAAGAGGAAGTAGTATGTTAGGTAAAAGAAAAGGGAGTAGAGAAAAACGTGAACTTAATACGTTGGGTTGCACAAAAACCTTCAGCATGAAAATAATTAGATATGTCACTTTGCATGGCGATCGGTCAACCTGTTTTGGAATTTACCTACTCTTGAACATACGATATGTACAGGCGTTGGTATGTATGAAGTTGATAAAAGATAGGGAATAACATGTGAATTGTTACGTAAAACAAAAGTGAGTAGAGAAAATAGTATGAATGCAATACATTGTATTTCTTTTTCAAACATATCAAATTGTATGAATTATACGTTGAAGGGCGAATAGCGAAAGAAGACTGATAGTGCCTCGTAAAGGAAGAATTAGTAGAGGAAGTCGTGTGAATGTACTACGTTGCATTTGTATTTCAATAATAGAATATTATATTAATTGTATGTTGAAGGGCAAACAGAGGATAAATGAATGTGCTACGTAAAAGAAATGCGAGTAGAAAGCAATTTGAAAGTAATATATTATGTAGTAAAATTGTTGCCATAAAAAATTTCCCCATAAAATATAAGTGCCGAAATTCACGCTAATCGGTTAAGCGGTTTTCGAGCTTAACAGTTGGATATATATAACCACCAAGTTGTATAGAGGATATAAATTGTTTGTAGAAGAGTGAGTGGAGAAAGAGATGTGAATGTGTTAGCTAAAAGTGAGTATAGTAAACAGTGTGAATGTAACATACAGCATTTCTATTTCAAACATGCACAAAATTGTATGACTTATTTCTAGAAGAGTGAGTAGGGAAAGAATTACGGATGTGTTTCCCAAAAGCAAGTAGAGAAAACAGTGTGCATCTAATAAGTAGCATTTCTATTTCAAACATGCACGAAATTTTATAGGTATCTTATTTGTAGAAAAGTGAGTAGAGAGAGATGTGAATGTCTTACCTAAAAGTGAGTAGAGAAAACAGTATGAATATAATAGAGAAAGAGATATGAATGTGATAGCTAAAAGTAAGTAGAGAAACCACTGTGAATGTAATATGTGGTATCTCTATTTCAAACATACAGAAAATTGCATGACTTATTTGCAGAAGAGTGAGTAGAGAAAGAGATTTGAATGTGTTACCTAAAAGTGAGAGGAAAAGCAGTGCAAATGTAATAGCATTTCTATTTCAAACATACAGAACATGGTATCACTTAATTTAAAAGTGGGGATAAAAGTGCTTTTTGGTGCAAAATCGCGTTTTTTATGGAAAATTGTTTATAGAAGAGTGAGTAGAGAAAGAAATGTGAATGTGTTACCTAAAAGTAAGTAGAGATAACACTGTGAATGTAATATGCAGCATCTCTATTTTAAACATACAGAAAATTGTGTATTTATTTGTAGAAGAGTGAGTACAGAAAGAGATATGAATGTGTTGCCTAAAAGTGAGATGAGAAAACAGTGTGAATGTAATAGCATTTATATTTCAAACATACAGAACATGGTATGACTTATTTTAAAAGTGCGAATAAAAATGTTTCTTGGTGCAAAATCACGTTTTTCATGAAAAATTGTTTGTAGAAGTGTGAGTAGAGAAAGAGATGTGAATGTGTTACCTAAAAGTTAGTGGACAAAACACTGTGAAGGTAATAGGTATATATACAAAAGTGTAATTAAATCTTCAGAGTCGTTTCTGAAATACCGGGAATATATATACAAGAATTGCGCAGTAGAAGCGGGAATAAACAAATATGTTATGTTTTATGCAAAATCGCGTTTTTTCGGGAATTACACCTATATAGCTGACCTTAAAAAGCAAAACCCTATCTGAATACAAAATTTGATCAAAATCGTTAGAGCCGTTTCCAAGTTGCGCGCAATAAATATATATACAAGAATTGCTCATTTAAATATATAAGATAAAAGACCCAATGCTGGCAATTACTGCCACATTAAGATAAGTTGGTACTGTCTTTCATGACCTACAGTATCTGGTGTTGTTAGTATAACTTAACAGTTGAGAATTCATTACGAAATAAACAAACCATTGTTGTCATCTGCATGAAATTTGCTACGGCAATTCATAAAGAGTATTCGAAAGAGAACTTATATGCACCTAAGAAAACATTTGGGATACGTTGATGTGTGTAGTTTACTAATCAATTAGGCAAATCATTCGACGTAGTAAGCAAGATTTTATTCGGAAAAACGTTTTAATGGTATTAAATTCGGAGAACGAAAATGGAGGAGCAAGACCGACCCCGAGGTATACTAAGGTAAGTAAAGGTTAGTTACATTTGAATTTTGTCAAAGTACGTCTTATTTGCGCATTATAGAGAGATTAAAATTTACGTATTAATTCCCTTTATTTACTTCGTTAATTCACACGCCGTGTGCTGGAGGATACTTGGCCCAGTAAGGGCTGCTGCGCTGGGATTTAGTTTTAGTTACATTTACGACATATATGGATATATGAAAACTGTGTATCCAGAATTTTCTTGGAACAACCTGTAAGTCCTCTCCATTCGGAAGCAAGTCTGTATAATTCTGTAAACTATTAGATGTAGACAAACAGCATTAAAAATAAGATATTTTCAAACCAAACACCATCTTTCAAATAACTTTTTGAAGAACTGCCATTTCCGAGATATACCTTCTTACCGGTTTTCCAATATCATGTCTTTAGTTTCTCTACCATATATCCAGCAGGTAGAGGAAGTATTGCGTTCCATCCAAACGTTTGATACCGAGACAATAAATAAAAGCTTTTTAGAGAAAGATACGTTTGTGTGTGTGTGCGCGCGCGCGCGCGCGTGTGTGTGTGTGTGTGTGTATGTGTGTGTGTGTGTGTGTGTGTGTGTGTGTGTGTACCTAGATGTGCACTTGTGCGTATGCGACGACTATGACTCGAAATAGCAAGCTTAGTATTGTAGTTCATTATCTTCCAAGACTGAGCACAAATGTTTTCCAAACGTGAAACAACTTCTGATATTTTTTATTTTCTCCAAAATGACTTTAACAATTTTGCTTAACATACAATATATTTATGATATTATGAATGATAATGTAAATACGTTTAAAACATGCATTTTATTCAAATGGCCTTTCTGTAACGTTAGCCATTTCCGATATCCGTATTGTTGCGGAGTGTTTCAATGCTTTCATTGTTCTAAATGATGCTATTCAGCTGTTTCTCGCTGTGGTATTTCAAAGTGAGCATACAGCGTCAAGTATCTGTCGACTCTCTCTCCCCGTCTCTGTGTCTTATCTCTTTACCTTTACCTACAACAAACTGTGAAACGATATTATTTCTGTACATGATGTAGATAAATGAGCTTTCGTAAAAATAGTTTCTTAAAGCTATATACAAATAAAAGATAGTGGATAGAGAATGTGTTTTTTCTAAGCTGTGCCTCCACCGTACCAAAATTAAAGAAAGGGTATCCTCCATTCCAATTATACAGCATGGTAGAAAGCTCTCCATAAATGTGATCACCGGGACCCCGATGTTTATGAAATGCCATAGTTTTTCCTTGTGTGTGTGTTTTTTTTCCATAACAAATATAAGTCAAGCACGATTTTATCAATGGCGATTAAAATTGTTAATTCTGATGGGTCATATAGTCATATCTTGACTTTTTTTAACATTTTTTTGCAATTTTCTTGTCCTTTTTACTTTCTCTACTGGTAAGTAGGGGAAGTATTGTATTTCACCCAAAAATTCGATGTCGAGATTTCACCGGAAATATGTTTTGAGGTCCCCTGAATCCAAAAAAAGCATTTTTAGAAAAAGGTCCGTGTGTGTGTCTGTGTGTCAGTTTGTCAGTCTGTCAGACTTTGCACAGCATAACTTAAAAACGAAAAGTCGGTTAAAAGTCAAACTTGATATTTAAGTTTAATGTCTTTCAAGGATGCGACACGAAGATTTTGAAGAAAATAGCTCCACCCTACACTACCCTTTACATCGAAGATTTTTCGAAAACTTTGATTTTCTTGAAAATGACTAACGATTTTGATTAAAAGTCATATGTTTGAGATATTTTGATGACAAATGAAATTTATATTTTGAATTTTCTGGCTATAGCCCCTGTAGTCGTATTTACTCTGGACGACTTTTGCATAACTGGTAAACCGTTAGAGATAGGCCAAATTATACTCTACAAAAAATGTATATCTTGCTCAAATACACCATTTATGTCTCAATAAATTTTCTTGTAGAGTGAACCATTTCGGAGATATTCCTTGTTATGTGTGTGAGCTTCGGAAAACTTAGAACTTTAGCGAAATGCAACAACGTTGTTCATTTTTTTATATGTTAATCGTGCAAAGAGAACGGAATCTCAAAGGTCAAAGAGATTTGACTGTTGCACAAAGCCTTCTGTATTCTAATATTCCCCTTGCAGCTACAAGGACATAAGCAGTAAGATAATTTGTACGAATGTTTATCTTAACTAACATGGAGATATAGGAATAAGAGTTTGTTAGAATGGTTAGTACAAGAGTAGAGAAAGTCATGTGAGTGCAACACATCAAATTTTGTTATATGTTGAGTGTGCAAAGACAACAGAATCTCAAACATTTGACTGTCGCACAAAGCCTACTGTATTCTAATATTCCCCTTGCACCTACAAGGAAATGAACAATAAGTTGTACAAATGTTTATCTTAACTAACACGAGGAAGATATAGGAATAAGAGTTTGTATGAATGGTTAGTACAAGAGTAGAGAAAGTCATGTGAGTACAACATCAGATTTTTGCTCTAGTGCTGACGGTTTCCGCTCTGCTTCAAAAGCAATTTATCCCTTCTTTCCCTGTACAATATATATCACGTGAAAGACCATCACTAATTTATTAGTTTACTGCATAAGACAAAGTAATTATGTTCATACTTTCAGTAATATCACCAATGCATTATGTTTATTGGAGACTCAGGAACCACACGATATAATATTGTAGCAACACTGGCACTGCTTGCAGTTTTTTTTTTTTTTTTTTTCTTCTTCTTCTTTGGCCAAGAACTGCTTGCAGTTGCAGTCCAACTTCACAGCTGAATTGCACGTTCAAGGACAAGGACATTCTCCTGAGTTCATAACAGTACCTACAGTAGCCTAAATTATAGGCTTCTTGATGATATACAGAGATAAACTGGTAACGAATGTGTTAAGAATTATTAACAATCACTATATCCGCGGATTACGGCAACACAATTGGATTGGAAATTTCCTTTGCCTTTGCGAAGTATTAATAAAATGGAGTACATTGACATTTAGCATTCAATTTCTTATATGAAAGTGACATCAAAGGGGAAGATTAGTGAGTTTCACACTTACTAACTGCCCATATCTCCTTTTAAACTGCCTTTTGCTTAAAGCCTTTTGCTTCAGCATTTCATTCTGAAGATATTTACGAACCTTTATCAACTAGTACCTGGGCGACCGAGCTTCGCTCGGCGTTTTTCGCCTCTGTTTTTGTGAAATCTTGTTTTTGGTAGGAGAAAATACTTATTTAGATAAACTTAAAGTCAAAACGTTAACTAAATAACAATTTTAGTCGCAATTGAGAAGAGTCATTTCCGAGATACAAATATTTCATAAAGACCATCATTTCAGCTGTAAAACATTTACTGCTGTACGCAGACCTCCCCCATAGATATCCACCCAGTTTGACGGTTTCGTTGAGCATTTGTTCCATTATGCAGTTTAGTCCCTTGCTGCTGCGATTGACTGCAGGGCGTTAACACGTTCGCCAAGGTGCTTCATCTTTCCGTCGAGTTCTTCCATGGCTTCCTTTACCCTGGCCAGTCGCTCGTTAGTATTCCCCGATAGATCTGTCTTCATATTAGACATTCCCATCTTCATCTTCTCTGTTTTGTAGTTTACATTTTCAATTTGACTTCCATTTTTGTTTCCATTTTGTCCATTTTTGTTCCTATATTTTCTAATCCGTAGTTTACATTTTCCAATTCGGTTTTCATGTTTGTTTCCTCTGTCGCATTGCGGAATTCATTTCATTTCCCATTATGTAAATCTTGGCTAACATTTGTTTCATCAACTGTTCCATGTCGTGCTTTTCGGCGCACTGCTGACATCAATTGTGATTACTTTACTTTTTTTTAACTGTTTCTTTATTTTTTATTAAAACACCCGAGCAACACTAAGCAAAAGCACTGTTAAACAATAACAAGTACTACAGGAAGAAAAGCTGGTTGATAAAGTCATGTGAATGCACTACGCATTTCTGTTTCAATCATATAGAAAGTTGTATGAATTGTTCGTAATTGCTTGCCGAAGCGGGTGTAGTGAAAGAAATGTGATTGTTTAGTAAAACAAAAATGAGTAGAAAAACGTGTGAATGTTATACATTGCACTTATATTTCAAGTGTATAAAAAATGTATGGATTGTTTGTAGAAGAGGAAGTAGTATGTTAGGTAAAAGAAAAGGGAGTAGAGAAAACCGTGAACTTAATACGTTGGGTTGCACAAAAACTTTCACCATGAAAATAATTAGATATGTCACTTTGCATGGCGATCGGTCAACCTGTTTTGGAATTTACCTACTCTTGAACATACGATATGTACAGGCGTTGGTATGTATGAAGTTGATAAAAGATAGGGAATAACATGTGAATTGTTACGTAAAATAAAAGTGAGTAGAGAAAATAGTATGAATGCAATGCATTGTATTTCTTTTTCAAACATATCAAATTGTATGAATTATATGTTGAAGGGCGAATAGCGAAAGAAGACTGATAGTGCCTCGTAAAAGAAGAGTTAGTAGAGGAAGTCGTGTGAATGTACTACGTTGCATTTGTATTTCAATAATAGAATATTATATTAATTGTATGTTGAAGGGCAAACACAGGATAAATGAATGTACTACTTAAAGAAATGCGAGTAGAAAGCAATTTGAAAGTAATATATTATGTAGTAAAATTGTTGCCATAAAAAATTTCCCCATAAAATATAAGTGCCGAAATTCACGCTAATCGGTTAAGCGGTTTTCGAGCTTAACAGTTGGATATATATAACCACCAAGTTGTATAGAGGATATGAATTGTTTGTAGAAGAGTGAGTGGAGAAAGAGATGTGAATCTGTTACCTAAAAGTGAGTATAGTTAACAGTGTGAATGTAACATACAGCATTTCTATTTCAAACATGCACAAAATTGTATGACTTAATTCTAGAAGAGTGAGTCGAGAAAGAATTACGGATGTGTTTCCCAAAAGCAAGTAGAGAAAACAGTGTGCATGTAATAAGTAGCATTTCTATTTCAAACATGCACGAAATTGTATAGGTATCTTATTTGTAGAAAAGTGAATAGAGAGAGATGTGAATGTCTTACCTAAAAGTGAGTAGAGAAAACATTATGAATATAATAGAGAAAGAGATATGAATGTGATAGCTAAAAGTAAGTAGAGAAACCACTGTGAATGTAATATGTGGTATCTCTATTTCAAACATACAGAAAATTGCATGACTTATTTGCAGAAGAGTGAGTAGAGAAAGAGATTTGAATGTGTTACCTAAAAGTGAGAGGAAAAGCAGTGCAAATGTAATAGCATTTCTATTTCAAACATACAGAACATGGTATCACTTAATTTAAAAGTGGGGATAAAAGTGCTTTTTGGTGCAAAATCGCGTTTTTTATGGAAAATTGTTTATAGAAGAGTGAGTAGAGAAAGAAATGTGACGGTCGGTGGTCAAGTATTGCACTGTCGTCGGCAAGTCAAATACTTAGGGGTTACCTTGGACCGCACAATGTGCTGGTCCTCCCACATAAAAATAGCGCCATCTCTATTTCGTCATGAAAAATTGTTTATAGAAGTGTGACGGAATAAAAGTTTTAGCCATCTCTGACAACTACTCTCACAGAACAATCCGTGAGAGTATAGAAATTTTAAAACATAAAAATAATTTGAACCGCGACAACGGAGAATGGGTGGGTGTCACAAGAGGGAGTCCACCGTGGTGGAGCCTCTAGACTAATGCCATACCATGACTAGGTCCTTCACTGGCTCAAGGATAGGATTTAAAAGGGACTGTGGAAAGACGGTGAGATAGTGGAATGGGATTGGGTAGTAGAAGACGATAAGGTGGTTACTGTGGTGTCATGGTTTTTTTTTTTTTTTTGGGCTGACTGTGACGTCTAATGTTGGCCAAGTATGAGTCTGGGGCATTTGTAGGTTTCCCCGGGGTCGAGGTCGTATTCCCCGAGGCCACGGATAAGGGCATTAAAGCTCTGTGGAAGGGAATTATAAAAATTATGACTGAGGGATAGAATGTGGTCGGTAAGTGTTGGAATAGAAAGGTCTTTGTGGATGTCCTTGTTTGGAATGTACCAGTCTGCGTCTACTGATATCCGCAGATATCTGTTCTGCAAGGTTTGCAGGCGTTCCAAGTGTGTTCTTGCAGCGATTCTCCAGACTTGGCATCCGTAGGTAAGAGCAGGGCGAAGGACTTATTTATATAGGATCAGTTTGTTGCGAATGCACATTGCGGACTTCCTGTTGTATAGTGGGTATAGCATAGCCATCCTACCGTTGATTTTGTTTGTTAGGTTCTGAATGTGGGGTTTCCAAGTAAGTCTATGGTCCAAAGTGACACCAAGATATTTGGCTTGGGTGGACCAGTTCACTCTACCGCCGGCTATCTGTAGTTCTGGCAGGTCTTGTGCCAGTCTTCTGGTAAAGGTGACGGCTTGAGATTTTGCAGGGTTGACCTTTAGTCGCCAGGTTGCGAACCATGCTGATAGGGAGTCGGCGTACCTCTGGAGCCTGTTTGCTGCTACTCTGTGCTGAGTAGAGGCAGTAAGAATAGTGGTGTCGTCTGCGAACAGGTAGAGTGAACACCCCTGGTAGGATGGCAATGGATTGATGTAAATTAGAAACAGAAGCGGCCCAAGTACACTTCCTTGAGGAACTCCTGCATGTATTGGTCTTGATGTTGAATACACTTCTTCTTTACTGACAGAGAAAGTTCTATTACGTAGATAAGAATGAAGTAGATGTGTCATGGGGGGAAGAAAATTGTAATTAATCAGCCTGTAGAGGAGCCCCTCGTGCCAGACTGAGTCGAATGCACGTGTGATGTCCAAGAATAGTGAAACAACAAACTGCCTGTTGTTAAACCCCTTAATGATGTCATCCACTAGGCGAAGTAGTTGATGTATGGTGGAGTGCCTCCGGCGGAAACCAAACTGTTCTGGTCGAAGTAGCTGGTTGGTGTCTAGGGTGGTTTGAATCCTAGCTTGTACAATCTTCTCGAAGATTTTGCTAATAGATGGAAGCAAGCTTATTGGCCGATAGCCTTCAGGTGAAGCAATATCCTTGCCTGGTTTCGGCAAGGTGATGATTTTAGCATGCTTCCAGGTCGTTGGGAAGTACGCCAGATGTAATAGGGTGTTGAAGAGGTGTACAAGCAGGTCCATCCAGTTTTGTGGTAGGGCCTGTAGAGCTGCATAGGGTATATTGTCATACCCTGATGCCTTATAGGGGGCCACAGATGAAACAAACTGTAGCACTTCCACTGTGTTAGTCGGGGTTACAGCTTCTGGCTGAAAAGGCCTGGACAAGAACTCCGCGACCTGGTCCTCGACGTGTTGTCTAAGATCCATGTCGCAAGTGTCGGCTGGATGGAAAGTTGTTTCCATAAATTCGGCCATCAATTCCACCTTTTCTCTGGCTGATTGGGCTATTCGATTGCCTTGGCGAAGGGGCTTGTCCTGCACGGGTAAGCGAAGTAATGCCTTGGACATATGCCAAAGGGATTTGTCCTCCGTGTCAAGCGAAGATAGCTTTTGCTCCCATTGTTCATTAAGATGGTCAGCAAGCTCCAACCTTAGGACACGTTGAAGTCTATTAAACTCCCTTCGATCTAGGGGGCAACCAGAGTGTTGAGCTCGGCGACGTGCTCGGTTCTTTGCCGCAATCAGCTCACGAAGATGGCGAGGCAATTTCTTGACTGCCTGAGCTGGGCCTCTTCTTGGTGGTGTTGCCTGTGCTATGGCTGTAGCTATAGAAGTAGTGATGTAGTGTACCAGCTTGTCTGCATCTGGTACTGTAGTGCATGGTTGTATTGGCGCTGGTGTCATAGCCATTATGTTTTGGAAGTCTCGCCAGATAACTCTCCTTGGAGAGGGAATGATTCTGTGTGGTTTGTAGTTTGGCCTGGTATGAAATAAAAGTAGTAGGGGATAGTGATCAGAAGAAAGTTCAGGCACTGAGTAAACTTGTGGATGCAGGGTGGTGTTCTTAATTAGCGCTATATCCAGCCAATCTGGGGGTCGACGACCTGCATAGTCCATTGTGGGCGAGGATGGCGAGAGTACCACTATGTTATTTGTGAGGATGTAGCGTTCCAAAGTTCTACCCCGAGGATTGAGCACCGTGGAATTCCAAGCTGAGCTTTTTGCATTGTAATCCCCCATGGCGATGGTTGCCGTGTTGCTGGCGAACAATACGTCCAACTCTGTGTTAAGGATGGGACGACGAGGGGGGATGTAGACTGAAAAGAGTCTAACTGGCCCTTTGTTGGTTTCCACTTGAATTCCGGTGGTTTCCAAGTTGTTTGTTGGGGTAGTGAACAGCTGGTGATGATGTATGCTACGCCTAACATATATGGCAGTTCCTCCATAGCCATCGCCTCTATCTGTCCGGTAGCACAGCATACCTGGAATGGTAGCTTTGTTGGAAGGAATTAAGTGCGTTTCCTGGACCAGAAGGACGTCAATTCCCTTGGAGGCCACGAAATTGGTTGTTTCTCGCAGTTTGTACCTTATACCATTTGCATTCCAGGAACAAACTTTGAGAGAGTGTATATTCAGTCTGCCGTCCTGCCTAGCAGCCATGATGTATAGTAAAGGCGACGACTGTGTGGACGAATATGGTATACGGGTGTATGTGATTTGGCCTTGCTCTGAGAGCTTCAGCAAGGAATGCTGCAAATTCAGGCTGTAGCTCTATCGGGATTTGCCTCATAGTGTTGAGGAAAGCCTCATCAGGAACAGTTGGAAGTGTAGAGTAATGCTGATTTTGCTGAGGCAGTGTTGTTGGCTGCTGGTTTTGTTGGCGAGGTGCTACACCTGTAGTGGGCGGCTGTTGTTGCTGTCGAGGTGTTCGTTGTCGTGCCATTCTCTGTTGGGCAGGTTGTGGTGCCTTAGTACTTGTTTCCAAGTTGGGAAGTGGCAAGGTGGATGATGGAGCTGCTTGCGTCTGTGTCTGTGGTGGTGCAACAGTAGGTGGAGCAGACTGTGCCTCTTGCTGTCCTGTTGTGGCCGCTGCATAACTTGGAAAAGTTATGGGGGTTTTGCAGGGTAGTCCGGGCCATCTTGCACCTGTGAAGGCCTTTTTTGGCAGTGCTGAGTTGTGTGGAACTCGAGGTCGGGCATTGTACCTAGACATGTGACCTTGTTTATTGGCCATTAGCTCTAAACGAGCTTCCTGCCACACCGGACACTTGGCATACCGGCAAGAGTGCATCTGGGCGTCGATCCTTGTATTCCCAGCCTCTGGCAGTTTACTCTTCTG
Source organism: Tenodera sinensis (assembly GCA_030765045.1). NCBI lineage: Eukaryota > Metazoa > Arthropoda > Insecta > Mantodea > Mantidae > Tenodera > Tenodera sinensis. The sequence continues at coordinate 172,142,989 of CM060962.1, read as the reverse complement.
TGACCTTTCTCGCCACAGAAAGCACAAACTGGTAGCAACAGACAGCCAGCAGCATTGTGTGTAAATTGCTGGCAGTTGGTACACTGTTGAGGTCTTGGTGGGGGTTTGAATGGTTCCACCCTGATGATGGCGTGAAACATGTGGGTTTCTTTAATGATGTTGCGCACAGTCTCCGTTTTCTTCAGGGCAACTCTGAAGTGAGGCAGTGGTTGAGGGTTTGGACCTCTGGTGGTTAACTGGGCAACACGTTCCACCGTGTACCCTTTACTGATCAGTAGCTCCTTGACCTCATCAACAGTGATAAACACCGGGATGTCCTTCAAGGTGACATGAAGAAAGCGGTCTTCTGGCAGGAGCGTAGTAACACCCTCAATCTGATTTTCCTCTAGGTGTTTGCGTAAATGTCTGTGATCGTCAGACGAAGCTGGGAGCAAGGCCACTGTACCGCGCAGGTTTTTGAGGCTGTAGTTTACCTTGTCTGTTGGGACGGAGTTTAAGACTTTCCTGGCATCCGATGGGTTGCGCAGGAAGATGGGCGTAGGTTTTCTTGGCGTTTGTTGCAGTGGTTGTGCAACATTAGGAGCTGCAGGAACAGTGTTACTTGCTGGGGCAGTAACATCTTCGTCCATGCACTCTGGTGCAGGATCTGGCGCAGTGGAGGTGGAGGCCAGAGCCTCAAAAGCGTTCGCTGTGGCCACTGGTGCTGAGGTAGCAACAGGAGATGGAACGTTCCTCTTCCTCTTTGGGTGCACAGTTTGCCATTCTGGAGCCTTAACAGCTTGCTCGTGGTGACTCAGATAGGTGTTTATGGCATCCACTCGAGCCCTGTGGGCGGCCATTGTACGGTAAAGAAGCGTGAGATCCTTCCTGGGCACGTCATCCTTAGCCATTAACTCCAGGAATTGTAGGTCGGCCTGGGTTATGTAGGCTAGTCTAGCCTTACGTTCGCATTGCAGAACAGATTTAGTTTTCTCATCGAGAGGCAGTGATGGCTCCTTAACGAGCGCTTCGTTCAGATATGAAGAGATATTACCTCCCTGCAGGTAATATAATGTTGAGTTCAAGTCATTTGCATTTGTCAAGGGGCTGGCCATGGTCGTTATAAGTAAAGTATGGTAGGTGCTAATAAGCGCAAGTTACAGAGGGCCGGACCAAAAGGCGCCTTACCAGTTATAAAACTGATGGCTAAGCCGTGTAACTCTGCCTACCAGTCTGGATTTTTATGTGCTTTAAAAGCACGAAAGTACTTTGGGAAGAACGTCAATTGATGCTGAAGTATAGCACCAATCAGTCAAAAGAATACAAGCACCAATAATAGTCGCGACAACGGAAGAGCCCTGAGCTCTATATGGCACCCACTTTTAACCTATGACGCCACTGGCCCTCCCACCACCAATAGCAACGCTGGTGGGCGGAGCGAGGAAAGTATAAATTAGGACGTGCAGCTGAGTTTCTTCGCACACGTTATGTCAACAACTTCCTCTCATGGCAACATGACTGGAAAATCAAAATTAACCCCGACAAATGCCAGCTGATCCATTTTTCTAAGCGGCATCACACTTTGGCAATGGACCTAACGGTCGGTGGTCAAGTATTGCACTGTCGTCGGCAAGTCAAATACTTAGGGGTTACCTTGGACCGCACAATGTGCTGGTCCTCCCACATAAAAAATAGCGCCAACAAAGGCAGACAGCGGCTAAAGTTATGCGCCCCCATCTTCCGCAGTAAACAGCTGCAATTGAAGTCCAAACTCGTACTGTATAAAGCTTTTATCCTCTCGGTGGTTCTATACGCGTGTGTGGCCTGGGCAAACGCCTCAAAAACCGCCCTGAAAACTCTCCAAACCCTCCAAAACCTCTCTCTCAGGAAAATCCTCTCTGCTCCCATCCTAACCACTAACCGAACCCTTCACCAGGAAACCCAGATCCTATCCATTCCCGAGGCAATAGCGAAAAGAGCCACTGTCGCGTGGGCGCGCATCAGAAACCATGACAACTACGTCATTGCCAATATTGGTAAAGGTGAGCCGAAGCATCGGAAGCACAACAGAATTAAGATGTTCTAGACGTCGTTCGGCTCACCGACTGATGTGCGTCCACGCAAAAAAAGGCCCTAGGCCGCACACACGCTACCTCAGAGGCCTGCATCCCAGGGAACCAGTCAGGAGCTGCAACCTGGTCCGCACAGGAAAACTGCGGAAAAGACTGTAAATAAGTGAAGTGTATAGTGTAGTGAGTGTAAATATGTATATACGAGCGTGTGTGTGTGTGTGTGTGTGTGTGTGTGTGTGTGTGTGTGTGTGTGTGTGTGTGTGTGAGTGTGATGGGACATATGTATGGTATGCCCAGGAGTGAATGAGCGCGTGGATGAGTGTACATAAACAAAAAACGATCAAAAGAGACAAACAAGACATTGAACATACAAAATAAAACTGTTCTCGGTGGGCTAAAGCTGCCCACTGTATGGGTTTTAAAGGAAAAACAGAAAACACGAATCCACTTGTAAACTTTGTAAATAATATAAATAATGTCAATTTTAGCCTGTAAGCCGGGCCCTTTTGTACCGGCACCAGGCAAATGTTTTAGTTCAATAAATAAGTTTAAGTTTAAGTTTTCTTCGCACATAGCCCAAGAGGAAGCAGGACACATGACCTGCGAAACGTCGGCAAGCAACGCCTACATGACGCGGCCTACACCGGAAGAGCCAAGAAAAACAATGGACACCGGCCGTGGAAGCCTTCGCAAACATTTAAAATTTAAGTTGTTTAATGTTAAAAGAAGTATAAAGGGCGATTCTTACTGAATTTTGTGTGCTGATTACAAATCTTTTTGCAGAACTTTTCCATCACCCATCGTTTTTGAGTAATTGCATTAACAAGATTTCTTGTAATTATACGGTTAATATGTGTAACACCTTAGCTTGAGTACCTTTTACATAACTAAAATGTATGTGAATTAGACTTTCGACTGTGCTTTACTTGAGGAACATCTCTCTTGGGTGTCTAGCAGTAATCTGCTAACATATTTGGAGTTCATTTTCCCTGTTAGCGTCTTCCCATTTCAGCGATGTCCTGATGGAAACGCTCACCATGTTTGTCTCTGACAGCGCCGAGGTGCTCAGGAAAGAAGTCAAATGGGAGTCCAACATGTGTATTTTCAAGGACATATTACATCCTTGTAATAGTTATTATTACATCCATATTACATCCTTGTTGTAGTTCTCAATCATCTCACTGACAAGTTCTGTATAATGGTTAGACCTGTGGTTTCCAAGAAAGTTTATGACAATCTTTTTGAAACAGAACCATGCAGCTCGTTCTTGCGTATCTAAAAGGCTTTCAAACTGCGAATCGTCCATAAGTTGTTTAATTTGAGGGCCATCAATGTCTGGCTGCTCTTAGCGGCTTAGGTCCCTTAATTCTGGGCCTCTGGGCTACGCAAGCCTCACAAAGAGGCCTCTGCGCAAAATTAACCGGTCTGTCGCTCCGGATGTAGAATGAGACCCTGAGAATCACAGCAGTTAAGGAACTTTCATCAATAAAAGCTCAATTTTTAGTCATATTGGCAGCTCTGCAATTGTGAATCTCATAAGCAGCAAGAGAGAGCAAGCGACAGCTACAGGAGGCTAGGATCATAGACTCAACAGTTTATTGTCAATGGCTTGCCATCTCAGTGTTAATCCTGGAGAATAGGTTGTTTGAATCCCGTTCATATAATTATATATACACTAAACTAACCTCGGACTATATTTCGACACCACAGAATCTTAGTCTTTACCGCCTGTTTTTCACTTAAATGCTCAAGTTAAGGAACGACAGGCCTACTGCCGGAAGCGCAAACAAAACCACAACAAGGAATTTGTTGCATTTAATATATACGTACACTGCCCTAAGAGAACAAAGACGTAGAACTCAATTCATTAGGCCTTTTTTATACTTTCTTAAACAGGAAGGTGTTGGAGTAATCGTGCTACTGAGTGATTATTTTCGAATATAAGTTTGTTTTATTCTTAATGTTGTTATAACAATTGTTAATAAGAAAAAACTAAACGTCAGTGTATTTTGCTACCACGCCCAAGCCCATATTTTCCTGATATAGCTTACTTTAGCTTCTAAGCTTGGGCTTGATATATTCGGATACTTATCTTGCTCTTTCTACCAATTTCATCAAGCGTAGGAAGTATTGTAATCTAGGTACAACTTGCCAATTTAAATTTCACCAGAAGCGCAATCGTTTTAATAATGGAATAAAATAGTGAATAGGCATAGTGCTACATTTCAGGAGCGTCTTGTCTCATGTTTTGGCATTTGGTGAAAATTGTTCTACATTTTAGGATAGTCCCTATGTTTTTGTCTGTTTTGACAGTTCATCTTAGGGTTTTAATGTTCCATTGCATTCTCAGTGATTAAAACTGTTAGTGAAAAGAATATTTCAAATAAATAATACCGCAGTTATCGACAGGAAAATATAAATATATAGCTTTGAGAATGAGATGGAGTCAACTTGAAACTTTAGTCAGCTTTGCACCAAGAACTTGCAATATTACTAAGATAAGTGAATTTTTAGTTTCTAATTTGTTCTTACTTTAGAGTAAATTACGGAATTGATGGTATAATACAGAAACAATTGCAATGAATAATTGTGTTATATCAATGCATAACGCATGAAGCCTGAGTTAAAGGATTTGTCTAGAGAAATAGGTCACAGGCAATTCAAGTTGGGCAAAGTCATTAATAACAACCAGGTACGGAACGCATTAATTTAAAGGTTCCAGGAATCCAGTAATGCTGGGTTCAGTACACTCGCAAAGTAAGGCAGACAGAAATATATGAACGTTGGTAGGGGTAGTGACATGTAGGCGGCGCTTAAGTTGAGAAAGCTCTGAACTCAGGATCAGATTACTAACTTGTTTACTGACTCGGGGACACTTTGTGTCATGTTTACGTGTGATACATTTTCTGCAGAATTAAAACTCAGTGACACGGTGTGTTAAAAAGATTCAGCAGCTAGTGCGTGGGAACTGAGTAAATTTTCTGCGATTTACGGCAATTTACGCTTCGCATCGCCATTACACAAATGGTTTATTTAATTCCACAGTCGGCAAACCTTTTGGCGAATATTGAATTCCATTAGCGAACAAACTGGTGTTGCCTTTCACACTAAATTCATGCATTCCTTGAGGCAAAGAGTTTCTTTGCCGCAGCTGTCGGCCAAGGCACCGCAGAACAGATCAAAACTGATGCAGAAGTAACCGCATCAAAGAGACGATGCAACAAAAACGTTCAGCATCACAAATTATCAGTAATACAGCATAAATTGTACCTGAAAGGTTTACTGTTTACATTGTTACTGTTTGTGTTGCAGACACTTAAATATAAGACAAGAAAGATTTGTTGCCGTGATAGCAATGCTGTTTGGTGCCCTCATCGTGTGGGGCTTCACCAGCTATAGCGTTCCTAGACTGCTGGAGAGTCTCAAGGTGTTGTCAAGAGTTGGTAAATATCTTTAATGAATACAGAACGATATTATTATTTATGTATGCCAACAAACTTGCTGTTGGTGTTCTTAAACACACAAGCCGTGTTTGGGCAAAGTTTGAGAGGTAGAACCGGAACTTAAAAATTCAATGCCACAACTGGGATTTCAACTACAGACTTTCCGCTTACCGAGCGGCTGCTCTACCACAGAGTTATTGTGACAAACTGCCAGAATGGCAAAAAATTCTCTAACCAATTCGTATTTCTCCTGGTCATATCACAAAAGCGGAGAAGGGGATAACGACAATTCAGAGCAGCTGATAATGAAATGTGAAATATTTCGCGAATGACGGCTGTCATTGGTTGAAATATGAAATTGCTATGCACACGATTGATTGATTTTAACAAAGTCCCACATGAGTGGAATAGTCGTACTAAATTTCAGTGTTTAGATTAATTTTTGACTGTCCCTTCTCAACAAAAACTTATTTTGACTGACAATTCTGAATAAAAAGCTCAAATTAATCAAAACGAATTTCGAATTGCATGTGAGTATTTTATATTGCTTGAACACAAATTCAAAGGACCAAGAAAAATCTTCAAATTGCGCTAATTTAAAATTATAAACATTCGATTTATCCCAGTTACACTGTATACAGACACACAGAGAGAAACAGGTACAGACAAAGTCAGAGGTACAGAGAGACAGAGGTAAACACAGACAGAGAGACAGAGGTACAGACAGAGAGACAGAGGTACCGAGAGACAATGGTACAGACAGACACAGAGACTGGGGTAAAGACAGACAGGGACAGAGGTACAGACAGACAGAGAGACAGAGGTACAGACAGAAGAGACAGAGGTACAGACAGACAGAGACAGAGGTACAAACAGACAGAGAGACAGAGGTGCAGAGAGACAGAGGTACAGAGAGACAGAGACAGAGGTGCAGACAGAGAGAGAGACAGAGGTACAGACAGACAGAGAGGCAGAGAAAGAGGTGCAGACACACAGAGACACAGAGGTACAGACAGACAGACACAGAGATACAGACAGACAGAGAGACAGAGAGACAGAGGTACAGTCATAATGAGAGACAGAGGTACAGACAGACAGAGAGACAGAGGTACAGACAGCCACAGAGACAGAGGTACAGAGAGAATGAGAGACACAGGTACAGATAGAATGAGCGACAGAGGTATAGAGAGACAGAGAGACAGAGGTACAGTGAGACAGAGAAACAGACACAGAGGGACAGAGAGACAGAGGTGCAGAGAGACAGAGACAGAGGTACACACAGAATTAGAGACATAGGTGCAGAGATACAGTGACAGATGTACAGACAGACAGAGAGACAGAGGTACAGACAGACCGAGACAGAGGTACAGTAATACAGAGAAACACAGGTACAGACAGACAGATAGACAGAGGTACAGACAGACAGAGAGACAGAGGTACAGAGAGACAGAGCAACAGACAGACACAGAGACTGAGGTGCAGAGAGACAGAGACAGAGGTACAGACAGACAGAGAGACAGAGGTACAGTAATACAGAGAAACGCAGGTACAGACAGACAGATAGACAGAGGTACAGACAGACAGAGAGACAGAGGTACAGAGAGACAGAGCAACAGACAGACACAGAGACTGAGGTGCAGAGAGACAGAGACAGAGGTACAGACAGACAGAGAGACAGAGGTACTGACAGACAGAGAGACAGAGGTACAGAGAGACAGAGAGACAGAGGTACAGAGAGAGAGGCAGAGGTACAGAGAGACAGAGGTACAGAGAGACAGAGAGACAGAGGTACAGACAGAGAGACAGAGGTACAGACAGAGAGACAGAGGTACAGACAGACAGAGAGACAGACGTACAGACAGACAGAGAGACAGAGGAACAGATAGACAGAGAGACAGAGGTACAGCCAGACAGAGAGGCAGAGGTACAGAAAGACAGAGAGACAGAGGTACAGAAGGGCAGAGAGACACAGGTACACAGAGACAGAGAGAGGTACAGACAGAGAGAGGGACAGAGGTACAGAGAGAGAGACAGAGGTACAGACAGACTGAGAGACAGAGGAACAGGCAGACAGAGAGACAGAGGTACAGAGACACAGACAGAGGTACAGACAGAGAGAGGGACAGAGGTACAGAGAGAGAGACAGAAGTACTGACACACAGAGAGACAGAGGTACATAGAGACAGAGAGACAGAGGTACAGACAGACTCAGAGACAGAGGTACAGGCAGATAGAGAGACAGAGGTACAGAGAGACAGACAGGGTTACAGAGAGACAGACAGACAGAGGTAAAGAGAGACAGACAGAGGTACAGACAGAGTGAGAGGCAGTGGTATAGAGAGACAGAGGTACAGAGAGACTGAGGTACAGACAGACAGAGAGACAGACGTACAGACAAAGAGACAGAGGAACAGACAGACAGAGAGACAGAGGTACAGTCAGACAGAGAGACAGAGGTACAGACAGAGAGACAGAGGTACAGACCGACAGAGAGATAGAGGTACAGACAGAGAGACAGAGGTGCAGAGAGTCAGAGACAGAGGTACAGACAGACATAGAGACAGAGGTGCGGATAGACAGAGACAGAGGTACAGACAGACAGAGAGACAGAGGTACAGACAGAGAGACAAGGGTTCAGACAGACAGAGAGACAGAGAGACAGAGGTACAGACAGACTGAGAGAAACAGGTACAGACAGACACAGAGAAAGAGGTACAGAGAGACAGAGGTACAGACAGAAAGCGACAGAGGTACAGAGAGACAGTGAAACAGAGGTACAGACAGAGAGAGAGACAGAGGTACAGTGAGACAGAGAGACAGAGGTACAGACAGAGAGACAGAGGTATAGACAGAGAGACAGAGGTACAGACAGAGAGACAGAGGTACAGACAGACAGAGAGACAGAGGTACAGACAGACAGACCGAGGTACAGATGGACAGAGTTACAGAGGAGCAAGCAGACAGAGGGACAGAGGAACACATAGACAGAGAGACAGAGATAAAGACACACAGAGAGACAGAGGTAAAGGGAGACACAGAAACAGAGACAGAGGGAGAGACAGACAGAGAAACAGAAGTGCAGAGAGACAGAGACAGAGGTACAGACAGGCAGAGAGACAGAGGTACAGACACACAGAGGTACAGACAGACCGAGCGGCAGAGGTACAGACAGAGAGACAGAGGTGCAGAACGAAAGAGAGACAGAGGTTCAGACAGACAGAGACAGAGATACCGACAGACAGAGGGACAGAGGTAGATACAGACCGACAGAAAGCTGTACAGACAGACAGAGACAGAGGTACAGACAGACAGAGAGCCAGAGGTACAGATAGACAGAGACAAAGGTACAGACAGAGACAGAAGTACAGACGGGCAGAAGGACAGAGGTACAGAGAGAGAGAGACAGAGGTACAGACAGACCGAGACAGAGGTACAGACAGAGAGAGACAGAGGTACAGACGGGCAGAGAGACAGAGGTAAAGAGAGACAGAGAGACAGAGGTACAGAGATGCAAAGGTACAGAGAGACAGAGGTACAGACAGAGAGAGAGAGACAGTGGTACAAACAGACAGAGAGAGAGAGGTACAGACAAACAGAGACAGAGGTACAGACAGAGAGACACACAGACAGAGGTACAACAAGAAAGAGAGACAGAGGTACAGAGAGACAGAGGTACAGAGAGACAGAGGTAAAGACAGACAGAGAGACATAGGTACAGACAGAGCTACAGAGTTGCAGAGAGACAGAGAGACAGAGTTACAGACAGACTGAGAGACAGAGGTAACGTCAGACAGAGAGACAGAGGTACAGGGAGAAATACAGTGGTACAGACACACAGAGGGACAGAGGTACAGAGAGACAGAGGTCGTGACCGAAAGAGAGACTGAGGTACAGACAGACAGACGCAGAGGTACAGACACACAGAGAGACAGAGTTACACAAAGACAGAGGTCCAGACAGACAGACAGACAGAGGTACAAACAGACAGAGAGCCAGAGGTGCAAACAGGCAGAGAGACAGAGGTACTGACAAACAGACTCAGAAGTCCAGACAGATAGAGGAAGAGGTACAGACAGACTGAGAGACAGAGGTAATGGCAGACAGAGAGACCGAGGTACAGACACACAGAGACAGAGGTACAGACACACAGAGACAGAGGTAGCGACACAGAGGTACAGACAGAGAGACCGAGGTACATAGAGACAGAGGTACAGCCAGACAGAGAGACAGGAGTAAAGAGCGACAGACACAGAGGTACAGACAGCCAGAGACAGAGGTACAGACCGAAAGAGAGAGAGACAGAGGTTCAACAAGACAGAGAGACAGAGATACTGGCAGACAGATAGACAGAGGTACAGAGTTACAGAAGTAAAGACAGAAAGCGAAAACATAGGTACAGGCAGATCGACAGAGGTACAGACAAAGAGAGACAGAGGTCCTGACAGTCAGAGACAGTGATACAGAGAGACTGAGAGACAGAGGTAACGTCAGAAAGAGAGACAGAGGTACAGGGAGAAATACAGAGGCACAGACACACAGAGGGACACGGGTACAGAGAGACTGAGGTATCGAGAGACAGAGGTAGTGACCGAAAGAGAGACAGAGGTACAGACAGACACAGGGGTACAGACACACAGAGAGACAGAGTTACAGAGAGACATAGGTCCAGACAGACAGAGAGACAGAGGTACAAGCAGACAGAGAACCAGAGGTACAAACAGGCAGAGAGACAGAGATACTGACAAACAGAATCAGAAGTCCAGACAGACAGAGGAAGAGGTACAGTTAGACTGAGAGACAGAGGTAATGGAAAGACAGAGAGACCGAGGTACAGACACACAGAGACAGAGGTACAGACAAACAGAGACAGAGGTAGAGAGACAGAGGTACAGACAGAGAGACCGAGGTACAGAGAGACAGAGGTACAGCCAGACAGAGAGACAGGGGTAAAGAGCGACAGACGCAGAGGTACAGCCAGACAGAGACAGAGGTACAGACCGGCAGATAGAGAGACAGAGGTACAACAAGACAGAGAGACAGAGATACTGGCAGACAGATAGACAGAGGTGCAGAGAGACAGAAATAAAGACAGAAAGAGGAAACATAAGTACAGACAGAGCGACAGAGGTGCAGACAGACAGAGAGGCAGAGGTACAAGTAGACAGAGAGACAGACGTACAGACAGAACGAAAGACAAAGCTACAGATAAAACGAGACAGAAATAAGGACCGACAGAGACAGAGGTACAGACAGAGAGAGAACAGAGGTACAGAGACAGAGACAGACTTTCAGAGAGACAGACGTAGAGACAGACAGAGAGATAGAGGTACAGGCAGACCGAGAAACAGGGGTACAGAGAGAGAGAGACAAAGGTGAAGAGAGACCGACAGAGGTACAGACACACAGAGGGACATAGGTTCAGGGAGGGTGAGAGGCAGAGGAAGAGACAGACAGAAAGACAGAGATACAAACAGACACAGAACCAGAGGAACAGATAGACAGGGAGACAGAGGTACAGGCTGACCGACAGAGACACACAGTTACAGAGAAGATGAATTACAGACAGAGAGACAGGGGTACAGAAAGACAAGCATAGAGGTACAGACAGACAGAGACACAGAGATACAGAGAGACAGAGGTACAGCCAGACAGACAGACAGTGGTACAGACAGATAGATATGCAGAGGTACAGAGTGACAGACTTATCTACAGGCAGACAGAGGGACACACGTACAGAGAGAGATATGCAGAGGTACAGATAGACAGAAAGACAGAGGTACAGACAGACATAGAGACAGAGGTACAGAGAGTCTGAGTTACAGACAGACAGAGAGACAGCAGTACAGGGAGACAGAGGTACAGACCGACGGAGAGAAAGAGGTACAGACAGAGAGAGTTACAGAGGTACCGAGAGACAGATATACAGCCAGACAGAGAGACAGATGTACAGAGAGACAGAGGTACAGACAGAGAGAGATACAGAGGTACAGACAGACAGAGACAGAGGTACAGACAGACACAGAAACAGAGGTACAGAGAGACATACAGAGGTACAGACAGACAGAGCGACACACGTAGAGAGAGCCAGTGGTACAGACAGTCAGAGAGACAGAGGTACAGACAGAGAGACAGAAGTACAGAGAGACAGAAAGACAGAGGTACAGACAAACGGAGAGATAGAGGTACAGACAGAGAGACAGAGGTACAGAGAGACTAAGGTACAGACAGGCAGAGAGACAGAGGTACAGAGAGACACAGGTACAGACCGACAGAGAGACAGAGGTACAGACAGACATAGGGACAGGCACAGAGAGACAGAGGTACTGAGAGCCTGAAGTACAGAAAGAGACACAGAGGTACAGCAAGACAGAGTAAGAGATGCAGACAGACTGGGAGACATAGTTACAGACTGACAGAGAAACCAAAGTACAGACAGAGAGACAGAGGTACAGACAGAGAGAGTCAGAAGTACAGACAGACAGAAAGACAGAGGTACAGACAGAGGGACAGAAGTACAGAGGGAGAGAGAGACAGAGGTACAGACAGACCGAGAGACTCAAGTACAGACAGACAGAGACAGAAGTGCAGACAGACAGAGAGACAGACAGAGAGACAGAGGTACCGCCTGACAGAGACAGAGGTACAGACAGAGAGAAAGACAGGGGTAGTGACAGACAGAGAGACAGAGGTACAGACCGACAGAGAGACAGAGGTACATACATACAGACACAGACGTACACACAGACAGAGAGACAGGGGTACAGAGAGACAGAGGTACAGAGAGAGTTACAGAGGTACAGAGAGACAGAAGTACAGCCAGACAGAGAGACAGATGCTCAGAGAGACAGAGGTACAGACAGAGAGAGATACAGATGTACAGACAGGCAGACAGACAGAGGTACAGACAGACACAGAGACAGAGGTACAGAGAGACAGACAGAGGTACAGAAAGACAGAGGGACACACGTAGAGAGACAGAGAAAGGGGAACAGACAAACAGAGAGACAGAGGTACAGACCGACAGAGAGACAGAAAGACAGAGCAACAGATAAAGAGAAAGACACAGGTACAGACAGACAGAGACACAGAGGTACAGAGAGACAGAGGTACGGACCAACAGAGAGACAGAGGTACAGACAGACAAACACGGAGCTACAGGCAGAGAGACAGAGATACAGAGAGACAGAGGTACAGCCAGACAGAGAAACAGAGGTACAGAGAGACAGGTGTAAAGGCCGACAGAGAGACAGAGGTACAGACAGACCGAGGGACAGAGGTATACTGAGACAGAGGTCCTGAGAGACTGAAGTACAGAAAGAGAGACAGAGGTACCGACAGACAGAGACAGAGGTGCAGACAGACAGAGAGACAGAGGTACAAAGAGACAGAGAAACAGAGACAGAGGGACAGACAGACAGAGAGACGGAGGTACAGACAATCAGAGAGACGGAGGTACAGAGAGACACAGAAACACAGACAGACGGACAGACAGGCAGAGAGACAGAGGTACCGAGAGACAGAAGCAGAAGTACAGACAGACAGAGAGACAGAGCTACAGACAGAGAGACAGAGGTACAGACAGACAGCGAAAGAGATGCAGACAGACAGGGAGACAGAGGTACAGACAGAGAAACAGAAGTACAGACAGAGACCGAGGTACCGACAGAGAGAGACAGAGATACAGACAGACAGAGAGACAGAGGTACAGAGAGACAGAGGTACAGTGCGACAGGGAGACAGCGGTACAGACAGACACAGAGACAGAGGTACAGAGAGACAGAGGTACAGACCGACATGGAGACAGAGGTACAGACAGACAGAGAGACAGTGGTACAGAGAGACAGATAGAGGTACAGACAGACTGAGGGACACACGTTCAGAGAGAGAGAGAGAGACATTGGTACAGACAGACAGAAAGACAGAGCTTCAGACAAACAGAGAGGTAGAGGTACAGTGAGAGCGGAGTACATACTAACACAGAGACAGAGGTACAGACAGACAAACACAGAGGTACACACAGACACAGAGACAGAGATACAGGGAGACAGAGGTACAACCAGACTGAGAGACAGAGGGTCAGACAGACAGACAAACAGAGGTACAGGGAGACAGAGCTGCAGACAGACAGAGACAGGAGTCAAGACAGACAGAGAGACAGATGTACAGACAAAGAGAGAGACCGAGGTAGAGACAGACAGAGAAGGAGATGCAGACAGACAGGGAGACAGAGGTACAGACAGACAGAGACAGCGGTACAGAGAGACGGAGGCATAGGTACAGGTAGACAGAGAGATAGACGTGCAGACAGACAGATAGAGAGGTATAGACAGTCCGAGGGAGAGGTGCAGACAGAGAGAGAGACAGTGGTACACACATACAGAGAGACAGAGGCACAGACAGACAGAACGACAGAGGTACAGAGAGACAGAGGTACACACAGAGCGACAGAGGTGCAGACAGACAGAGAGACAGAGCTACAGACAGACAGAAGTAGAGGTACCAAAAAACAGAGAGGTCGAAGTACAGACAGACAGAGACAGACGTACAGACAGGCAGAAAGACAAAGCTACAGACAGACAGAGGCACAGACAGAGAGAGAGAGAGGTACAGACAAACAGAGACAGGAATATGGACTGGCAGACACAGAAGTACAGACAGAGAGAGACAGAGGTACAGAGAGACATACACAGAGTTTCAGAGAGACAGAGGTACAGAGAGACCGAGAAACAGAGGTACAGACAGAGAGAGACAGAGGTAAAGAGAGACCGACAGAGGTACAGCCAGACAGACAGAGGGACAGAGTCACAGACAGGGAGACAGAAATACAGACAGACAGATAGAGAGACAGAGGCACAGCAGACAGAGGTAGAGAGAGACAGAGGTATAGAGAAACAGAGGTTCAGATAGACAGAGAGACAGAGGTACAGATATACAGAGAGATAGAGGTGCAGACAGAGAGACAGAAGTACTGACAGACAGAAAGACAGAGGTACAGACAGAGAGACAGAAGTACAGACAGACAGACAGAAAGACAGAGGTACATTCAGGCAGAAAGACAGAGGTACAGACAGAGGGACAGAAGTACAGAGAGAGAAACAGAGGTACAGACAGCTAGAGAGACTGAGGCACAGACAGACAGAGACAGAAGTGCAGACAGACAGAGAGACTGAGGTACAGACAGACAGACTTAGAGAGAGAGGTACAGACAGACAGAGAGAGAGAGAGAGAGAAATCGTTTCAGACAGGCAGGAGAGACAGAGGTGCAGACAGAAAGACAGGGGTATTGACAGAGAGACAGCGAAAGGGATGCAGACAGACAGGGAGACAGAGGTACAGACAGAGAAACAGAAGTACAGACAGACAGAGACCGAGGTACCGACAGAGAGAGACAGAGGTACAGACAGACAGAGAGACAGAGGTACAGGGAGACAGAGGTACAGTACGACAGGGAGACAGAGGTACAGACAGACAGAGAGACAGAGGTACAGACAGACAGAGGTACAGACCGACAGGGAGACAGAGGTACAGACAGACAGAGAGACAGTGGTACAGAGAGACAGACAGAGGGACACACGTACAGAGAGAGAGAGACAGAGGTCCAGGCAGACAGAAAGACAGAGCTTCACACAGACAGAGGTACAGTGAGACAGAGAGACCGAGATACAGACAAACAGAGAGGTAGAGGTACAGTGAGAACGGTGTACATACTAACACAGAGACAGAGGTACAGACTGACAAACACAGAGGTACACACAGACACAGAGACAGAGATACAGGGAGACAGAGGTACAACCAGACTGAGAGACAGAGGGTCAGACAGACAGACGGACAGAGGTACAGGGAGACAGAGCTGCAGACAGACAGAGACAGGGGTCAAGACAGACAGAGAGACAGAGGTACAGACAAAGAGAGAGACAGAGTTAGAGACAGACAGAGAAGATGCAAACAGACAGGGAGATAGGGGTACAGACAGACAAACAGAGGTACAGACTGACAGAGACAAAGGCACCGACAAAGAGAGACAGAGGTACAGACAGACGGAGAGAAGGAGGTACAGAGACACAGGTACAGATCGATGGAGAAACAAGGGTACAGACCGACAGAGAAACAGAGGTACAGACAGAGAGACACAGAGGTACAGGCAAACAGAGAGACAGAGGTAAAGAGAGACAGAGAGACAGAGGTACAGACCAACAGAGGGACACACGTTCAGAGAGAGAGACAGAGATAGAGACACACAAAAAGACAGAGGTACAGACAGCCAGAGAGACTGAGGTACAGGGAGACAGAGAGACAGGGGTACAGACAAATAGAGAGACAGAGGTACAGAGAGAACGAGGGACAGACCGGCAGAGAGGCAGAGGTACAGACAGACAAACACAGAGATACAGACAGACAGAGAACCAGAGATCCAGACAGACAGAGGGGCATTGGTACAGAGAGGCAGAGGTACTGAGAGACTGAAGTACAGAAAGAGAGTCAGAGGTACACACAGACAGAGACAGAGGTGCAGACAGACAGAGAGCCAGAGGTACAAAGAGACAGAGTAACAGAGACAGAGGGACAGGCAGACAGAGAGACAGAGCTACAGACAATCAGAGAGACAGAGGTACAGAGAGACAGAGAAACACAGACAGAAGGACAGACATACAGACAGACAGAGAGACAGAGGTACAGAGAGTTTGAATCAGAAGTACAGACAGACAAAGTGACAAAGGTACAGACAGAGTGAGAGACCGAGGCACAGACAGACAGAGAAAGAGATGCAGACAGACAGGGAGACAGAGGTACAGACAGAGACACACTAAGGTACAGACAGGGAGACAGAGGTAAATAGAGACAGTGGTACAGCCAGACAGAGAGACAGAGGTACAGAGAGACAGAGGTGCAGACAGACAGAGAAACAGAGAGACAGAGGTACAGACCGACAGAGAGAGAGAGGCACAGAGAGAGAGAGGCAGAGAGGTACAGGCAGACTGAGAGACAGACTTAAAGAGAGACAGTGGTACAGCCAGAAAGAGAGACATCGGTACAGAGAGACAGAGGTACAGGCAGACAGACAGACAGAGGTACAGAGATACAGGGAGACAGAGGTACAGACAAACAGAGAGACTGAGGTAGAGAGAGAACGGGGTACAGCCCGACAGAGACACAGAGGTACAGACAGACAAACACAGAGGTACAGACATACAGCGACAGAGATACAGAGAGACAGAAGTACAGCCTGACAGAGAGACAGAGGTACAGAGAGAACGGGGTACAAACCGACAGAGAGACAGAGGTATAGGCAGACAGGGGGACAGAGGTACAAAGAGACAGCGGTACAGAGAGACAGAGAGACAGAAATACAGAGAGAGAGAAAGAGGTACAGACAGACAGAGAGACAGAGGTACAAAGAGACAGAGACACAGAGGTAAAAACAGACAGAGAGACAGAGGTACAGACAAACAGAGACAGAGGAACAGACCGACAGAGAGAAAGGGTACAAACAGACTGAGACAGCAGTTCAGAGAGACAGGGGTACAGACAGACAGACAGTGGTACAGACAGACAGCGAAAGAAATGCAGACAGACAGGGAGACAGAGGTACGGACAGAGAAACAGAAGTACAGACAGACAGAGACCGAGGTACCGACAGAGAGAGACAGAGGTACAGACAGACAGAGAGACAGAGGTACAGGGAGACACAGGTACAGTGCGACAGGGAGACAGAGGTACAGACAGACAGAGAGACAGAGGTACAGACAGACAGAGGTACAGACAGACAGAGAGACAGTGGTATAGAGAGACAGAGGTACAGACAAACAGAGAGGTAGTGGTACAGTGAGAACGGTGTACATACTAACACAGAGACAGAGGTAAAGACTGACGAACACAGAGGTACACACAGACACAGAGACAGAGATACAGGGAGACAGAGGTACAACCAGACTGAGAGACAGAGGGTCAGACAGACAGACGGACAGAGGTACAGGTAGACAGAGCTGCAGACAGACAGGGACAGGGTCCAAGACAGACAGAGAGACAGAGGTACAGACAAAGAGAGAGACAGAGGTAGAGTCAGACAGAGAAGATGCACACAGACAGGGAGACACAGGTACAGACAGACAGACAAACAGAGGTACAGACTGACAGAGACCGAGGCACCGACAGAGAGAGACAGAGGTACAGACAGAAAGAGAGGAGGAGGTACAGAGACACAGGTACAGACCGATGGAGAAACAGAGGTACAGACCGACAGAGAAACAGAGGTACAGACAGAGAGAGACAGAGGTACAGGCAGACAGAGAGACAGAGGTAAAGAGAGACAGAGAGACAGAGGTACAGACTAACAGAGGGACACACGTACAGAGAGAGAGACAGAGGTAGAGACACACAGAAAGACAGAGGTACAGACAGCCAGAGAGACTGAGGTACAGGGAGACAGAGAGACAGGGCTACAGACAAATAGAGAGACAGAGGTACATAGAGAACGAGGGCAGACCGGCAGAGAGGCAGAGGTACAGGCAGACAAACACAGAGATACAGACAGACAGGGAGACAGAGATACAGAGAGACAGAGGTACAGCCAGACAGACAGACAGGCAGACAGAGGTACAAACAGCCAGAGAGACAAGGGTACCGACAGACAGAGAGACGGAGGTAAAAACAGAGACAGAGGTACAAACAGAGGCAGAGGTACAGACAGACAGAGAGAAAGCGGTACATACAGAAAGACAGAGGTACTGACAGACAGAGAGCCAGTGGTACAGACAGACAGAGAGCCAGAGGCGCACAGAGACAGACTGATGTACAGACAGTCAGAGGGACACACGTACAGAGAGAGATAGTTAGAGGTACAGATAGACAGAAAGACAGAGGTGCAGACAGACATAGAGACATAGGTACTGATAGACTGAGGTACAGGCAGACAGAGAGGCAGCAGTACAGACAGACAGAGGTACAAACCGACAGCGAGACACAGGTACAGACATACAGACACAGAGCTACACACAGACAGAGAGACAAAGGTGCAGAGAGACAGGTGTACCGACAGAGAGACAGATGTACAGAGAGACATAGGTACAGAGAGAGATTCAGAGATACAGACAGACAGAGACACAGAGGTACAGACAGACGGAGAGGCAGAGGTACAGAGAGACAGACAGAGGTATAGACAGACAGAGGGACACACGTACAGAGACAGAAAGCCAGAGTTACAGAGAGACAGGGAGACAGAGGTACAGACAGACAGAGAGACAGAGGTACAGAGAGACAGAGGTACAGAGAGACAGAGGTACAGACCTACAGGGAGACAGAGGTACAGACAGAGAGACAGTGGTACAGAGAGACAGACAGAGGTACAGACAGACAGAGGGACACACGTACAGAGAGAGAGGCAGAGGTACAGGCAGACAGAAAGACAGAGCTTCAGACAGACAGAGGCACAGAGAGACAGAGAGACAGAGGTACAGAGAAACAGAGAGGTAGAGGTACCGTGAGAACGGTGTACATACTAACACAGAGACAGAGGTACAGACAGACAAACACAGAGGTACACAAAGACACAGAGACAGAGATACAGGGAGACAGAGGTACAACCAGACTGAGAGACAGAGGGTCAGACAGACTGACGGACAGAGGTACAGGGAGACAGAGCTGCAGACAGACAGAGACAGGGGTCCAGACAGACAGAGAGACAGAGGTACAGACAAAGAGAGAGACAGAGGTAGAGACAGACAGAGAAGGAGATGCAGACAGACAGGGAGACAGAGGTACACACTGACTGAGACCGAGGCACCGACAGAGAGAGACAGAGGTACAGACAGACAGAGAGACAGAGGTACAGAGACACAGGTACAGACCGATGGAGAAACAGAGGTACAGACCGACAAGGAAACAGAGGTACAGACAGAGAGACACAGAGGTACAGGCAGACAGAGAGACAGAGGTAAAGAGAGACAGAGGTACAGACAAATAGAGGGACACACGTACAGAGAGTCAGACAGAGGTAGAGACACACAGAAAGACAGAGGTACAGACAGCCAGAGAGACAAGGGTACAGACGGACAGAGAGACGGAGGTAAAAACAGAGACAGAGGTACAGACAGAGACAGAGGTACAGACAGACAGAGAGAAAGCGGTACATACAGAAAGACAGAGGTACAGACAGACAGAGAGCCAGTGGTACAGACAGAGAGCCAGAGGTACACAGAGACAGACTGATGTACAGGCAGTCAGAGGGACACTCGTATAGAGAGAGATAGAGGTACAGATAGACAGAAAGACAGAGGTGCAGACAGACATAGAGACATAGGTACTGATAGACTGAAGTACAGGCAGCAGTACAGACAGACAGAGGTACAGACCGACAGTGAGACACAGGTACAGACATACAGCCACAGAGCTACAGACAGACAGAGAGACAAAGGTGCAGAGAGACAGATGTACAGACAGACAAATGTACAGAGAGACAGAGGTACAGAGAGAGATTCAGTGGTACAGACAGAGAGAGAGACAGAGGTACAGACAGACAGACAGAGAGACAGAGGTACAGAGAGACAGACAGGTACAGACAGACAGAGAGACACACGTACAGAGGCAGAGAGCGAGAGGTACAGAGAGACAGGGAGACAGAGGTACAGACAGACAGAGAGATAGAGGTACCGAGAGACAGATTTATAGACCGACAGAGACAGTGGTACAGACAGACATACGCAGAGATACAGACAGACAGAGAACCAGAGATCCAGACAGACAGAGGGGCAGAGGTAGAGAGAGGCAGAGGTACTGAGAGACTGAACTACAGAAAGAGAGTCAGAGGTACAGACAGGCAGAGACAGAGGTGCAGACAGATAGAGAGCCAGAGGTACAAAGAGACAGAGTAACAGAGACAGAGGGACAGGCAGACAGAGAGACAGAGCTAAAGACAATCAGAGAGACAGAGGTACAGAGAGACAGAGAAACACAGACAGAAGGACAGACATACAGACAGACAGAGAGACAGAGGTACAGAGAGTTAGAAGCAGAAGTACAGACAGACAGAGTGACAAAGGTACAGACAGAGTGAGAGACCGAGGCACAGACAGACAGAGAAAGAGATGAAGACAGACAGGGAGACAGAGGTACAGACAGAGACAAACTCAGGTACAGACAGGGAGACAGAGGTAAATAGAGACAGTGGTACAGCCAGACAGAGAGACAGAGGTACAGAGAGACAGAGGTGCAGACAGACAGAGAAACAGAGAGACAGAGGTACAGACCGACAGAGAGAGAGAGGCACAGAGAGAGAGAGAGGCAGAGAGGTACAACCAGACAGAGAGACAGAGTTAAAGAGAGACAGTGGTACAGCCAGAAAGAGAGACATAGGTACAGAGAGACAGAGGTACAGACAGACAGACAGACAGAGGTACAGAGATACAGGGAGACAGAGGTACAGACAAACAGAGAGACTGAGGTAGAGAGAGAACGGGGTACAGACCGACAGAGAGACAGAGGTACAGACAGACAAACACAGAGGTACAGACATACAGCGACAGAGATACAGAGAGACAGAAGTACAGCCTGACAGAGAGACAGAGGTACAGAGAGAACGGGGTACAAACCGACAGAGAGACAGAGGTATAGGCAGACAGGGGGACAGAGGTACAAAGAGACAGAGGTACAGAGAGACAGAGAGACAGAAGCACAGAGAGAGAGAAAGAGGTACAGACAGACAGAGAGACAGAGGTACAAAGAGACAGAGAGACAGAGGTAAAAACAGACAGAGAGACAGAGGTAAAGACAAACAGAGACAGAGGAACAGACCGACCGGGAGAAAGGGGTACAAACAGACTGAGACAGCAGTTCAGAGAGACAGGGGTACAGACAGACAGTGGCACAGACAGACAGCGAAAGAGATGCAGACAGACAGGGAGACAGAGGTACAGACAGAGAAACAGAAGTACAGACAGACAGAGACCGAGGTACCGACAGAGAGAGACAGAGGTACAGACAGACAGAGAGACAGAGGTACAGGGAGACACAGGTACAGTGCGACAGGGAGACAGAGGTACAGACAGACAGAGAGACAGAGGTACAGACAGACAGAGGTACAGACAGACAGAGAGACAGTGGTATAGAGAGACAGAGGTACAGACAAACAGAGAGGTAGTGGTACAGTGAGAACGGTGTACATACTAACACAGAGACAGAGGTACAGACTGACAAACACAGAGGTACACACAGACACAGAGACAGAGATACAGGGAGACAGAGGTACAACCAGACTGAGAGACAGAGGGTCAGACAGACAGACGGACAGAGGTACAGGGAGACAGAGCTGCAGACAGACAGGGACAGGGGTCAAGACAGACAGAGAGACAGAGGTACAGACAAAGAGAGAGACAGAGGTAGAGACAGACAGAGAAGATACAAACAGACAGGGAGACAGAGGTGCAGACAGACAGACAAACAGAGGTACAGACTGACAGAGACCGAGGCACCGACAGAGAGAGACAGAGGTACAGACAGACAGAGAGGAGGAGGTACAGAGACACAGGTACAGACCGATGGAGAAACAGAGGTACAGACCGACAGAGAAACAGAGGTACAGACAGAGAGAGACAGAGGTACAGGCAGACAGAGAGACAGAGGTAAAGAGAGACAGAGAGACAGAGGTACAGCAAACAGAGGGACACACGTACAGAGAGAGAGACAGAGGTAGAGACACACAGAAAGGCAGAGGTACAGACAGCCAGAGAGACTGAGGTACAGGGAGACAGAGAGACAGGGCTACAGACAAATAGAGAGACAGAGGTACAGAGAGAACGAGGGCAGACCGGCAGAGAGGCAGAGGTACAGGCAGACAAACACATAGATACAGACAGACAGGGAGACAGAGATACAGAGAGACAGAGATACAGCCAGACAGACAGAAAGACAGAGGTACAAACAGCCAGAGAGCAAGGGTACCGACAGACAGCGAGACGGAGGTAAAAACAGAGACAGAGGTACAAACAGAGACAGAGGTACAGACGGACAGAGAGAAAGCGGTACATACAGAAAGACAGAGGTACTGACAGACAGAGAGCCAGTGGTACAGACAGACAGAGAGCCAGAGGCGCACAGAGACAGACTGATGTACAGACAGTCAGAGGGACACACGTACAGAGAGAGATAGTTAGAGGTACAGATAGACAGAAAGACAGAGGTGCAGACAGACATAGAGACATAGGTACTGATAGACTGAAGTACAGGCAGCAGTACAGACAGACAGAGGTACAGACCGACAGTGAGACACAGGTACAGACATACAGCCACAGAGCTACAGACAGACAGAGAGACAAAGGTGCAGAGAGACAGATGTACAGACAGACAAATGTACAGAGAGACAGAGGTACAGAGAGAGATTCAGAGGTACAGACAGAGACAGAGACAGAGGTACAGACAGACAGAGAGACAGAGGTACAGAGAGACAGAAAGAGGTACAGACAGACAGAGAGACACACGTACAGAGACAGAGAGCGAGAGGTACAGAGAGACAGGGAGACTGAGGTACAGACAGACAGAGAGATAGAGGTACAGAGAGACAGATTTACAGACCGACAGACAGTGGTACAGACAGACATACGCAGAAATACAGACAGAGAGCCAGAGATCCAGACAGACAGAGGGGCAGAGGTACAGAGAGGCAGAGGTATTGAGAGACTGAACTACAGAAAGAGAGTCAGAGGTACAGACAGACAGAGACAGAGGTGCAGACAGACAGAGAGCCAGAGGTACAAAGAGACAGAGTAACAGAGACAGAGGGACAGGCAGACAGAGAGACAGAGCTACAGACAATCAGAGAGACAGAGGTACAGAGAGACAGAGAAACACAGACAGAAGGACAGACATACAGACAGACAGAGAGACAGAGGTACAGAGAGGCAGAATCAGAAGTAGAGACAGGCAGAGTGACAAAGGTACAGACAGAGAGAGAGACCGAGGCACAGACAGACAGAGAAAGAGATGCAGACAGACAGGGAGACAGAGGTACAGACACAGACACACTAAGGTACAGGCGGACAGAGAGACAGAGGTAAAGAGAGACAGTGGTACAGCCAGACAGAGAGATAGAGGTAGAGAGAGACAGAGGTACAGACAGACAGAGAAACAGAGAGACAGAGGTACAGACCGACAGAGAGACAGAGGTACAGAGAGAGAGACAGAGAGGTACAGGCAGACAGAGAGACAGAGTTACAGAGAGACAGTGGTACAGCCAGAAATAGAGACATAGGTACAGAGAGACAGAGGTACAGACGGACAGAGAGACAGAGGTACAGAGATACAGGGAGACAGAGGTACAGACAAACAGAGAGACTGAGGTAGAGAGAGAACGGGGTACAGACGGACAGAGAGACAGAGGTACAGAGAGAACGGGGTACAAACCGACAGAGAGACAGAGGTACAGGCAGACAGGGGGACAGAGGTACAAAAAGACAGAGGTACAGAGAGACAGAGAGACAGAAGTACAGAGAGAGAGAAAGAGGTACAAAGAGACAGAGAGACTGAGGTAAAAACAGACAGAGAGACAGAGGTACACACAAACAGAGACAGAGGAACAGACAGACAGAGAGAAAGGGGTACAAACAGACAGAGACAGCAGTTCAGAGAGACAGGGGTACAGACAGACAGACAGTGGTACAGACAGAGAGGCAGACGTACAGAGAAACAGACTGATCTACAGACAGACAGAGGGTCACACGTACAGAGAGAGATAGCCAGATTTGCAGAGAGACGGAGATACAGAGAGACAGAGGTACAGCCAGACAGAGAGACAGATGTACAGAGGGACAAGGGTACAGACCGACAGAGAGACAGAGGTACAGACAGAGGGACAGAGGTACAGACAGACAGAGGTGCTGAGAGACTGAAGTACAGGGAGAGAGACAGAGGTACAGACAGACAGAGACAGAGGTGCAGACAGACAGAGAGACAGAGGTTCAAAGAGACAGAGAAACAGAGGCAGAGGGACACACAGACAGAGAGACAGAGGTACAGACAATCATAGAGACAGAGGTACAGAGAGTCAGAGAAACACAGACAGACGGACAGACAGACAGAGAGACAGAGGTACAGAGAGACAGAATCAGAAGTCAGACAGAGAGACAGAGGTACAGACAGCGAGACAGCGGTACAGACACACAGAGAAAGAGATGCAGACAGACAGGGAGACAGAGGTACAGACAGATAGAGAAACAGAAGTACAAACAGACAGAGCCCGAGGTACCGACAGAGAGAGACAGAGGTACAGAGAGACAGAAGTACAGACAGAGAGAGAGAGAATGAGGTACAGAGAGACAGACAGAGGTACAGGCACACAGAGGAATACACGTGTAGAGAGAGAGAGAGAGAGAGAGAGAGAGACAGAGCTGCACACAGAGAAAACACAGAGGTACAGACAGAGAGACAGAAACACAGAGAGACAGAGGTACAGCCACACAGGGAGACAGAGGTACAGAGAGAAGGGGGTAGAGACCGACAGAGAGACAGAGGTACAGAGGTACAGAGAGACAGAGCTACAGACAGACAGAGACAGATGTCTAGACAGACAGGAAGACAGAGCTACAGACAGAGAGAGAGAGACAGACAGAGGTTCAGACAGACAGAGAAAGAGATGCAGACAGACAGGGAGACAGAGGTACAGACAGACAGAGAAACAGAGGTAGAGATTGACAGAGACCGAGGTATCGACTGAGAGAACAGAGGTACAGACATGCAGAGAGACAGAGGTACAGAGAGACAGAGGTACAGACCGACAGAGAAACAGAGGTGCAGGCAGACAGAGAGACACAGAGGTGCAGGCAGACAGAGGGACAGAGGTAAAGAGAGTCAGAGGTAACTAGAGACAGAGGAACAGACAGAGAGACAGAGGTAGAGACAGACAGAGAGACAGACAGAGGTGCAGACAGAAAGAGGGACACACGTACAGAGAGAGAGACAGAGGTACAGACAGACAGAGAGACAGAGGTGCAGAGAGACAGAGAGACAGAGGTACAGACAAATAGAGAGACCGAGTTACAGAGAGAACGGGGTAGAGAACGACAGAGAGTGAGAGGTACAGACAGACAAACACAGAGGTACAGACAGACAAAGAGACAGAGATACAGGGAGACAGAGGTTCAGACTGACAGAGAAACAAGGGTACAGACAGACTGAGAGACAGAGGTAAAAACAGACAGAGAGGCTGGGGTACACACAAACAGACACAGAGGTACAGACAGAGACAGAGGTACAGACAGACAGAAACAAAGGGGTACGCACAGACAGATAGAGAGGTAGAGAGAGACAGAGGTACAGACAGAGGTACTGGCCGACAGACAGTGGTACAGAGAGAGAGAGAGAGAGAGAGAGAGACATAGGTATAGAGTGACGGACTGATTTACAGACAGACAGAGGGAAACACGTACAGATAAAGAGATAGGCAGAGGTAGAGATAGACAGAAAGACAGAGGTGCAGACAGACATAGAGGCATAGGTACAGATAGAGTGAGGTACAGACAGACAGAGAGACAGCAGTATAGACAGACAGAGGCACAGCCCGACAGAGAGACAGAGGTACAGACATACAGACACAGAGTTACAGACAGACAGAGAGACAGAGGTACAGAGAGACAGATGTACAGCCAAACAAAGAGACAGATGTACAGAGAGACAGAGGTACAGACAGAGAGAGATACAGAGGTACAGACAGAGAGAGAGAGACAGAGGTACACATAGACAGAGGGCTAGAAGTACAGAGAGACAGAGCTACAGACAGACAGAGACAGATGTCTAGACACACAGGGAGACAGAGTTACAGAGAGACAGATGTACAGCCAGACAAAGAGACAGATGAACAGAGAGACAGAGGTTCAGACAGAGAGAGAGTAAGAGGTACATACAGTCAGACAGAGAGACAGAGGTACAGCCAGACAGAGGGACAGAGCTACAAAGAGACAGAGGTACAGAGAGACAGAGACAGAAGTACCGAGAGACAGATAGACAGAGAGACAGAGGTACAAATAGGCAGAGAAACAGAGACAGACAGACAGACAGACAGAGAGACAGAGGTACAGACAGGCAGAGACCAAGAGGTACAGAGAGAGAAACACATACAGAGGGACAGACAGAGAGACAGAGGTACAGAGAGACAGAGAAAGAGATGCAGACTGACAGGGAGACAGAGGTACAGACAGACAGAGAGGCAGAGCTGTAGAAAGACAGAGGTACAGACAGAGAGAGACAGAGGTACAGACAGACAGAAAGACAGAGGTACATTCAGAAAAAAAGACAGAGGTACAGACAGAGGGACAGAGGCACAGAGAGAGTGAGACAGAGGTACAGACGGACAGAGAGACTGAGGTACAGGGAGACAGAGACAGAAGTGCATACAGAGAGACAGATGTACATACAGAAAGACAGACAGACAGAGGTACAGACATACAGAGGGAGAGAGAGCGGTTCAGACAGGCAGAGAGACAGAGGTACAGGGAGACAGACAGACAGACAGCGGTACAGAGAGACATAAGGTACAGACAGACAGAGAGACAGAGGTGCAGTCAGGCGGCACCGTGGCCGAGCGGTTAGCGCGCTCGCCTACCACCTAGGCGGCCCGGGTTCGATCCCAGGGACCCGCATGTGATATTCGTGGTGGACGAAGCGGCGTCAGGGCGGGTTTTCTCCGGGTACTCCGGTTTCCCCCGCCATCTCATTCCACCGGTGCTGCATCTTCATGTATCATCAGTGTCACCGCCTGCGGTGCCGTAGTAGTAAAAGCGGGCGTTAAACAATACAACAACAACAGAGGTACAGTCAGGCAGACAGAGACAGAGGGACAGGCAAACAGGGATACAGAGGTACAGAGAGGCAGAAGTAAGGACAGAGATACAGAAGGGCAGACAGGCAGAGAGACAGAGGTACAGACAGAAAGAGAGACAGGGGTTCAGACAGACAGACAGACAGACAGAGGAAAAAACTGACAGATAGAGACACAGAGGTAAAAACAGACAGAGAGACAGAGGTACAGACAGACAGAGACAGAGGTACAGACAGACAGAGAGACAGAGGTACAGGGAGAAAGACAGATGAATAGAGAGACAGAGGGACAGACGTACAGAGAGAGTAAGGCAGAGGTACAGACAGACAGAAAGACAGAGGTGAAGACAGACAGAGAGACAGAGGTACATAGAGACAGAGAAATAGAGGTACAGACAGAGAGACACAGGAACAGACAGAGAGACAGTGGTACAGAGAGACTGAGGTACGGACAGGCAGAGAGACAGAGGAACAGAGAGACAGAGGTACAGACAGACACAGAAGTACAGACAGACAGAGAGACAGGATTATAGAGAGACAGAGGTACAGCCAGACAGAGAGACAGGGGTACAGAAAGACAGAGGTACAGGCAGACAGATATACAGGGATACAGATAGACAGAGAGACAGAGGTACAGACAGACAGAGAGACAGGGGTACAGAGAGACAGAGAGACAGAGAGACAGAGGTACAGAGGTACAGAAAAACAGAAAGACAGAGGTACAGACAGACAGGGAGACAGAGGTACAGAGAGACTGAGGTACAGACAGACAGAGAGACAGAGGTACAAGGGAGACAGAGGTACAGACCGACAGAGAGACAGAGGTACATACAGACAGAGAGACAGAGTTACAGAGAAACAGAGGTACAACAAGACAGAGAGACAGAGGTACAGACCGACAGAGACACAGAGGTACAGACAGAGCGACAGAGGCACAGAGAGACAGAAGTACAGAGAGACAGGAGTACAGAGAGAGGGACAGAGCTACAGACAGACAGAGACAGAGGTCTAGACAGACAGAGAGACAGAGGTCTAGACAGACAGAGAGACAGAGGTACAGAGAGACAGGTACAGACAGAGAGAGAGACAGAAATACAGACAGAGACAGTGATGCAGACAGGGAGACAGAGGTACAAAGAGACCGAGAAAAAAGACAGAGGGACAGACAGACTGAGAGACAGAGGTACAGAGAAAGAGACAGAGGTACATACAGACATAGGGAAAGAGGTAGAACGAGAGTGACAGAGGTACTGAAAGACAGAGAGACAGAGATATAGAGTGTAACGGATTTATTGGTGGGGGCACGAATAGCAGTTCGAAGAGCCAAAAGAGAGGGTGGTCGGCAAAAGTGGAACAGCTTGAAATGACGTCAAAGACAAAAGCCGGTTGCCTGTGGGTTTCTACTGCGTGGTGAGTGTGTGGTTAGAAGTCTACCGTGAGATGTGTCCAGAGGTGGGTCAGCCCTTGGCAAGGGGAAGTAGAACCCGGAGACCATTGCAAGTGGTTGGCATGGCGATCAGTCTTGGTTAATGCAGGTTGCCTGTGGGTTTCTACTGCGTGGTGAGTGTGTGGTTAGTAGTCTACCGTGAGATGTGACCAGAGGTGGGTCAGCCCTCGTCAAGGGGAAGTAGAACCCGGCGACCATTGCAAATGGTTCGCATGGCGATCAGGCTTGGTGAATGCAGGACAGGCACATAAGTCTAATCCTGCGAGTTACATGTAATTCAACCTGGTGCATGTGGTGCCTTTGGGAAAGGAACGGTATGGACTTCTGAGGTGATTGTGCCAGTTAAGGCTGGTAACAGACGCGCTTATGTGGAAAGGAGGATTCGATGAGTTGCTGTGAAACCGGAGGACACAGTTGTACACCAGGGCGTGGCTGTTCCAGGCTGAAAGTTCTCCGGACATCCTATATCTTCCAGTGCCGACATCGGGATGAGTATCAGTTTAGTTAATAATACTTTGTAGGTGTGGGAAAACTCCAGAGGGACAGTTAATAACGGGGTATTGCTCTGTATGAGACCCTTAATCAGTAAACCGGAGAGCAACTCGGTATAAGTGGAGATTGTCACAGTCTGTAAGCAAGATTTCCAGTTAGATGGTATTGTCTCCGTAATTTTCTTGACTTCAGATATACGGAAATTTTTTGTTTTCATCTTAAAATTTTCTTGTTAATATTTAACAGAGATCATTATCAAATTTGTTGTTCATTTTAATATATATATATATATATATATATATATATATATATATATATATATATATATATAGGTTACTATGTAACTGAGTCCATTTTTAAAATGATTGTTGTCTTTAATAATTGCTTGTTAATGTTTAACACTGTTCATTATAATAAATGCCATGTTATGCTGTAGTTTCTTGTGTTACTTGGCAGTAAGCTGTCACGATCCTTCGGAATACGTTATTAAGGAAAAGGAAAGGGAAAGGTAATAGGTGTAAGTAAAACGCCAAAAGGAGGCGTAACACTGGTAGCAGAGTCATTTTGTCCTACATACACGTTTTAGTGTCATTGGGAACATTTAACAGGATACTACAAGGTACACAAAATAGTGTTTGAGGTGAATTATATTGCCAGTGTCATAATGGAAATTGTATTTCAGCCCGAATTCCTCCATCGTACGGAGTTGGAAAGAGAACTGAAAATAAGACAGATAAAATATGATTCAAAAAGTGCAGTAGTATAATTGGCCAGAAGTTTACGAGAAGCATTAAACCAACCAGGCCCAATTAATCTCGGAGCGAGTTTTGATCCGGTACAGGAAATCGGACTTTGTGAAGCGAATGTTAATTTATTTGATGAAATGTTAAAAGAACTTAGTTTATCGGAAATCACACCGAGTCAGAAACGAAGAATAGTTGGAAGGGTTAAAGTATTGGAGTTTTCGGATAAAGGAAAATGCACGATTGTTAGAAGGATAAAATAATGAAAAGTTTAATAAGTTGGGGAGGCGCTTGTCGTCATTAGCAACACAATTAGATGCCACTGGAATTGAAAATAACAACCGGTTCAGGAAATACTCAGAATATCAATCCGGAGCTACTTCACGTTAAATTCGCGAAACTTGTTGTACCGAATCCATGGCAAGCGTTCTTAGCGTCATTAAAAATATTTGAGGTAAAATCACCAGACGACATATTTGATTTTCTCATTTGTTTGGTGAAAGCTAAAATGCAAGCTGAAGCTTTCCGAACACCACAAGTGACTGTGTTACAGATGTTACAACCTTTTGTAGGCTTGAATTTACAGCCGGTGTTGTTACAAATTATTGCAGAAGAGGGCTCGTTAGATAATTTTCATAGTAAGGTGTTACATATGTTTCTGTCATCAGCACAAATTCATGAGCTCCTATATCGACATTTTTTTAGCCTACAACGGACTTCGGAAAGTATTTTAGATTATATTAATCAGCAGAAGTTGGTAGCCTTAGAACTAAAAGTAGTATTTTCGGAAGAAGAGATTGTGAGCAATAGATTACAGAATGCAGCTCATATTGAACTCCGGTCATTATTTTTGACTAAATCAAAGCCCACTACCTTTAAAGAGTTGGAGGAGGTAGCTTTGAAATATACACAATTACCAAGTTTAAATAGGGGCGAGCCTCAGAATCAAATGGGGCAACCACTATCGAATGCCAAACTAACGAAACAAGAGAGTAAACAAGTGTATGTGTGTTATTACTGTAATAAGCCAGGTCATATGGTAAAAGATTGTGATGTTAAACGGCTTAAGGGAGAGCAGATATTTGAAAACTCGTCCTTTGGGAGGAATTCCGGACAATTAAGGGAAAGGCTGGGTCACGGAATAAATGTAATACAGGGTTTAGTGCATAAAGAATTGCCTTTTATAAAGATAGAGGTAAATAGGATTCCCTCATTTGCGTTGATTGACACGGGCAGTGTGGTAACTTTAGTTAATGCACAGTATGTTAAGCATAAGCGTAGAGATCTAATGGTTGAGGAAACACAATTTATTACGGTAGATAGCAGCCCGTTGAATATTATTGGATCCTTAGTAATTCCATTGAAAATTGGAGAGTTAGTTGGAACTATAAAGTTTATGTGCTAGAGGAATTATTTGTACCACTGATCCTGGGAGCGAATTTTGTTAGACATACACAAATGGCAGTGGATTTAGCGAGAGCAAAAGCTTATTTCGGTTTTCAGCCGAGTACTTAAATTCCATTACAAACTTGGTTAAAACAGACGCCAGTGGATAATTGTGAGCAAGTTTCAGGAAAAGTATGTACAATATTATCAAATCTTCCCTCGTTGTTTGAAGATATCCGGACCTATCAACGTAATGATAGTGAATTGGGGCCCCTATTGCAACAGGTTGAGGGGGGGGGAAGGAGTACCAAAATATGCCGTACAGGATGGAGTATTGTGTTGTAAAAATAGAACGCAGGACGCGAAGATTCTGGTACCAAAGAGCTTAGTGCCAGAGCTGTTTACCTATTTTCACGAAGCGCCTAGTGGGGGGCATTTAGGGGTGGTTAAAACCAGAGCTAGGATCAAACAGTATTTCAGATGG
Source organism: Tenodera sinensis (assembly GCA_030765045.1). Taxonomy (NCBI): domain Eukaryota; kingdom Metazoa; phylum Arthropoda; class Insecta; order Mantodea; family Mantidae; genus Tenodera; species Tenodera sinensis. The sequence continues at coordinate 172,111,145 of CM060962.1, read as the reverse complement.
AAAGGAATGGATAAAGAGATAACCCAGAGAGTAGCTCAGTGTCGTAGGTGTAAGCAGAGCAAGCCTGTAAAGAGTAAGCAAGTGGGGTATGTGGCCTCCAAGGTAGCTGAACGGCCAATGGAGAGATTATTTGTCGATTACATCGGACCATTTCCGAGGAGCAAGATGGGAAATAAACATACGCTGGTGATAGTTGATGAGTTTACAAAATATATTTGGATACGAGCAGTTCGTGAAGCGAACACCCATAATGTGATTAAGGAATTGCAAGGCATAACTGCTGTCTTCGGAGCACCGGAGGAAGTCGTTTCGGATAATGCCACGTGTTTTAAGTCAAGGGCGTTTAAATCGTTTTGTTGGGGAAGTGGCATTCGTAACGTATTCATGGTACCCTACTATCCTAAGACGTCCCAAAGTGAAAGGGTTAATAGAAACCTGAAGAATGCTTTGATTGCCTATGACTCAGATGATCACACCAAGTGGGACCAGAATTTGTACTGGTTGCAATTTGCATTTAATGTGGCTAGGCACGAGAGCCATGGCGAGAGCCCGTTCAGGTTAATGTTTAAATTCCAGCCTAACTGTCCTCTATCTAATTTATGGGGGATTAAGGATATTTTGCCGGATAAAGTAAGCGAATCCGAGATTCGGGAGACCTGGAAACGGGTCAGACGTAATTTATTGAAGGCTAGAGATAAAGTGGCTAAGTACTATAATGCGGGACGACAAGCCCTTCACTTTCAGGATGGCGATATAGTGTACGCACAGAATCACCCCCAGAGTAAGGCAAGTAATAAGTACACGGCTAAACTCGCACAGAGATATAAGGGCCCATGGCTTATAGAAGAATTCACATCTCCCGTCTCAGAGCGATTGAGGGAGAGCGGTACTGGAAAATCAAGCTTTGCGCATGTGTCTCAATTGAAGAAATAATAGGAATAGGAATTGTAAACTGAGATGTTCTCCGGGGTAGGATGAAGGGTTCACCTCTTCAAGGCTATTGTTTCACAATAGATTAAAGGGGGGGAGTGTAACGGATTAATTGGTGGGGGCACGAACAGCAGTTCGAAGAGCCAAAAGAGAGGGTGGCCGGCAAAAGATGGAACAGCTTGAAATGACGTCAGAGACAAAAGCCGGTTGCCTGTGGCTTTCTACTGCGTGGTGAGTGTGTGGTTAGAAGTCTAACGTGAGATGTGACCAGAGGTGGGTCAGCCCTCGGCAAGGGGAAGTAGAACCCGGCGACCATTGCAAATGGTTCGCATGGCGATCAGGCTTGGTGAATGCAGGACAGGCACATAAGTCTAATCCTGCGAGTTACATGTAATTCAACCTGGTGCATGTGGTGCCTTTGGGAAAGGAACGGTATGGACTTCTGAGGTGATTGTGCCAGCTAAGGCTGGTAACAGACGCGCTTATGTGGAAAGGAGGATTCGATGAGTTGCTGTGAAACCGGAGGACACAGTTGTACACCAGGGCGTGGCTGTTCCAGGCTGAAAGTTCTCCGGACATCCTATATCTTCCAGTGCCGACATCGGTATGAGTATCAGTTTAGTTAATAATACTTTGTAGGAGCGGGAAAATTCCAGAGGGACCGCTAATAACGCGGGATTGCTCTGTATGAGGCCCATAATCAGTAAACCAGAGAGCAACTCGGTATAGGTGGAGATTGTCACAGACTGTAAGCAAGATTTCCACTTAGATAGTATTGTCTCCGTAATTTTCTTGATTTCAGATATACGGAAATTTTTTGTTTTCATCTTAAAATTTTCTTGTTAATATTTAACAGAGTTCATTATCAAATTTGTTGTTCATTTTAACATATATATAGGTTACTATGTAACATTTTTAATATTATTGTTGTCTTTAATAATTGCTTGTTAATGTTTAACACGGTTCATTATAATAAAGCTATGTCATGCTGTAGTTTGTTGTGTTACTTGGTAGTATCCTGTTACGATCCTGCGGAATACGTTACTAAGGAAAGGGAAAGGGAAAGGTAGCAGATGTAAGTAAAACGCCAAAAGGAGGCGTAACAAGAGAGACAGAGAGACGGAGGTACAGAGAGAAGGACAGAGGAACAGACAGACAGAGAGTCAGAGGTACAGTCAAACAGGGAGACAGAGGTACAAAGAAACAGAGAAACAGAGACAGAGGGACAGACAGACAGAGAGACATAGGTACAGACAGACAGAGAAACAGAGAGAGAGAGGGACAGAGACAGAGGGACAGAGGTACAGAGAAAGACAGGCAGAGGTACAGCAAGGCAGAGACAGAGGTACAGACAGACAGAAAGACAGAAGTACAGACAGACAGAGAGACAGAGGTACAAGAGAAACAGACAGAGGTACAGACAGACATATGGAAACAGGTACAGACAGAGAGATAGAGGTACAGAGAGACAGACAGCGGTACAGACAGACACAGGGACACAGGTGCAGAAAGAGGGATAGAGGTACAGACAGACAGACAGAAAGACAGAGGTACAGACAGAGAGACAGAGGTACAGAGAGAGATACAGACACACAGGGAGACAGTGGTACTGAGAGACTGAGGTACCGACAGACAGAGAGACAGAGGTACAGAGGGCTAGAGGTACCGACCGACAGAGAGACAGAGGTACAGACAGACACAGAGGTACAGACAGACAGAGAGACAGAGGTACAGAGAGACAGAGAGACAGAGGTACAGACAAACAGAGAGACAGAGGTACAGACAGAGAGACGGAGGTACAGAAAGACAGAGATACAGACAGACAGAAAGAGACAGTGATAAAGAGAGACATATGTACAGCCAGACAGAGAGACAGAGGTACAGACAGATAGACAGAGGTACAGACAGACAGAGAGACAGAGGTACAGAGAGACAGAAAGGCAGAGGTACAGACAAACAGAGAGACAGAGGTACAGGCAGACAGACAGACAGAGAGAGAGCTACAGAGAGACTGAGGTACAGACAGACAGAGAGACAAGGGTACAGAGAGACAGACGTACAGACCGACAGAGAGACAGAGGTATACACAGACAGAGGGACACACGTACAGAGAGAGAGAGACAGAGGTACAGACAGACAGAAAGACAGGGATACAGACAGACAGACAGAGAGACAGTGGTAAAGAGAGACAGAGATACAGACAGAAAGAGAGAGAGAAAGCTACAGAGAGACTGAGGTACAGACAGACAGAGAGACAGGGGTACAGAGAGACAGAGGTACAGACCGACAGAGAGACAGAGGTACAGACAGACAAACACAGAGGTACAGACAGACGGAGAGACGGAGATACAGAGAGACAGAGGTACAGCCAGACAGAGAGACAGAGGTACAGGCAGACCGAGAGAGAGAGGTACAGACAGACAGAGGTACAGACAGACAGAGGTACAGACAGACAGAGGTACAGACAGACAGAGGTACAGACAGACAGAGGTACAGAAAGACAGAGGTACAGACAGACAGAGGTACAGACAGAGGTACAGACAGACAGAGAGACAGAGGTACAGACAGACAGAGAAAGAAGTACAGAGAGACAGGCAGATGTACAGACAGACAGAGGGACCAAGGTACAGAGAGAGACAGAGGTACAGACAGACAGAAAGACAGAGGCACAGACAGACAGAGAGACAGAGGTACAGAGAGACTGAGGTACAAACAGACAGAGAGACAGAGGTACAGACAAAAAAGAGACAGAGGTACAGACAGAGAGACACAGAGCTACAGACAGACAGTGAGACAGAGGTACAGAGAGACAGAGGTACAGACACACAGAGTGACAGAGGGACAGACAGACAGAATAGAGGTACAGGCAGACAGAGAGACAGAGGTACAGAGAGACAGAGAGACGGAGGTACAGAGAGAGAGACAGAGGAACAGACAGACTGAGAGTCAGAGGTACAGTCAGACAAGGAGACAGAGGTACAAATAGACAGAGAAACAGAGACAGAGGGACAGACAGACAGAGAGACAGAGGTACAGACACACAGAGAGACAGAGGTACTGACAGACAGAGGGTCAGAGGTAGAGAGAAACAGACTGAGGTACAGACAGACATAGGGAAAGAGGTACAGAGAGATAGAGGCACAGGCAGAGAGAGAGAAAGACATAGGTACAGACAGACAGAGAGACAGAGGTACAGAGAGAGATCCAGAGACACACAGAGACAGAGGTACTGAGACACTGAGGTACAGACAGACAGACGGACAGGGAGAAAGAAGTAGTGACGGCCAGAGGTACAGACCGACAGAGAGACAGAGGTACAGACAGACACAGAGGTACATACAGACAGAGAGAGACGTACAGAGAGACAGAGGTACAAAGAGACAGAGGTACAGAGAGACAGAGGTACAGAGAGACAGAGGCACAGACAGACAGAGAGACAGAGGTACAGACAGAGAGACAGAGGTACAGACAGACAGACGTATAGACAGACATACGTACAGACAGAGAGAGGTACAGACAGACAGAGGTACAGACAGACAGAGGTACAGACAGACAGAGACACAGAAGTACAGACAGACAGAGGTGCAGACAGACAGAGCGACAGAGGTACAGACAGACAGAGGTACAGACAGAGAGAGATGTACAGAGGGACAGACAGAGGTACAGACAGACACACAGAGGGACGCAGGTACAGAGAGAGACAGAGGTACAGACAGAATCAAAGACAGAGCTACAGACAGACAGAGAGACAGAGGTACAGGCAGACAGAGAAAAAAGTACAGAGAGACAGCCAGATGTACAGACAGACAGACAGAGGTACCGAGGTACAGGGAGATTGAGGTACAACACAGACAGAGAGACAAAGGTACAGAGACACAGAGGCACAGAACGAAAAAGAGACAGAGGTACAGACAAACAGACACAGAGCTACAGACAGACAGTGAGACAGAGGTACAGAGAGACAGAGGTGAAGACACACTGAGAGACAGAGGTACAGACAGACAGAACAGAGGTACAGAGAGACAGAGAGACAGAGGTACAAAGAGACAGAGAAACAGAGACAGAGGGACAGACAGGCAGAGAGACAGGGGCACAGACCGACAGAGGTACAGGAGACAGAAAGACAGAGGCACAGAGAGACAGAGAGACAGAAGTACAGAGAGACAGAGGTACAGACAGACAGAGAAACAGAGATACAGGGAGACTGAGGTACAAAACAGAGAGACAGAGGTACAGAGAGACAGAAGTACAGATCGAAAAAGAGACAGAGGTACAGACAGACAGACAGACACAGAGCTACAGACAGACAGTGAGACTGAGGTACAGAGAGACAGAGGTGCGGACACACTAAGAGACAGACGTACAGACAGACAGAACAGAGGTACAGGCAGACAGAGAGGCAGAGGTACAAAGAGACAGAGAAACAGAGCCGGAGGGACAGACAGACAGGGAGACAGGGGCACAGACAGACAGAGGTACAGAGAGACACACAAACAGAGACAGGGGGACAGACACACAGACAGAGGTAGAGAGAGACTGGGAAACAGAGTCAGAGGGACAGGGGTACAGAGGGAGAGACAGAGGTAGAGATAGACAGAGACCAAGGTACAGATAGACAGAAAGACAGAGGTACAGACAGACGCAGAAACAGAGGTGCAGAAAACAGAGAAACAGAGGTACAGAGAGGCAGAGGTACAGGGACAGAGAGACAGAGGTACAGACAGACAGAGGTACAGACAGACAGAGGTACAGACAGACACAGGTACAGACAGAGGTACAGACAAACGGAGAGACAGAGGTACAAAGAGACAGAGAAACAGAGACGGAGGGACAGACAGACAGAGAGACTGAGTAGCAGACACACAGACAGACAGACGTGCAGACAGACGTGCAGACAGACGTGCAGACAGACAGAGAGCCAGAGGAACAGACAGAGAGAGATAGAGGTGCAGACAGACAGAGGGACAAAGGTGCAGACAGACAGAGAGCCAGAGGTACACACAGCAGAAACAGAGGTACAGACAGACAGAGAGACAGAGGTACAAACAGACAGAGAGACAAGCTTACAGAGAGACAGAGGTACAGACCGACAGAGAGACAGAGGTTCAGAGAGACAGAGGGACACACGTACAGAGACCGAGAGACAGAGGTACAGACAAACACAGAGACAGAGGTACAGACAGAGAGACGGAGGTACAGTAAGACAGAGATACAGACAGACAGAGAGACAGTGGTAAAGAGAGACGGATATACAGCCACACAGAGAGACAGATGTACAGGGAGGCAGAGGTACAGACAGATGTACAGAGGTACAGACAGACAGAGAGACAGAGGTACAGAGAGACAGAAAGGCAGAGGTACAGACAAACAGAGAGACAGAGGTACAGACAGACAGAGAGAGAGAGCTACAGAGAGACTGAGGTACAGACAGACAGAGAGACAGGGGTACAGAGAGACAGAGGTACAGACCAACAGAGAGACAGAGGTACAGACAGACAGAGGGACACACGTACTGAGACAGAGAGACAGATCTACGGACAGACAGAAAGACAGAGATACAGAAGGACAGAGAGACAGTGGTACAGAGAGACAGAAAGGCAGAGGTACAGACAAACAGAGAGACAGAGATACAGACAGACAGACAGACAGACAGACAGAGAGAGAGATACGGAGAGACTGAGGTACAGACAGACAGAGAGACAGGGGTACATAAAGACAGAGGTACAGACCGACAGAGAGACAGAGGTACAGACAGAAAAACACAGAGCTACAGACTCAGAGACAGAGATACAGAGAGACAGAGGTACAGCCAGACAGAGAGACAGAGGTACAGACAGACCGAGAGAGAGAGGTACAGACAGACAGAGGTACAGGCAGACAGAGGTACAGATAGACAGAGGTACAGACAGAAAGAGGTACAGACAGGCAGAGGTACAGACAGACAGAGAGACAGAAGTACAGACAGACAGAGGTACAGACAGGCAGAGAGACAGAGGTACAGACAGACAGAGAAAGAAGTACAGAGATACAGGCAGATGTACAGAGAGACAGACACACAGACAGAGGGACCGAGGTACAGAGAGAGACAGAGGTACAGACAGACAGACAGACAGACAGAGGCACAGACAGACAGAGAAACAGAGGTACAGACAGACAAAGAGACAGAGGTACAGAGAGACTGACGTACAAACAGACAAAGACACAGAGGTACAGACCAAAAAAGAGACAGAGGTACAGAAAGACAGACACAGAGCTACAGACAGACAGTGAGACAGAGGTACAGAGAGACAGAGGTACAGACATAGAGAGAGACAGGGGTACAGACAGACAGAATAGGGGTACAGGCAGACAGAGAGACAGAAGTACAGAGAGACAGAGAGATGAAGCTACAGAGAGAGAGAGACAGAGGAACAGACAGAGAGTCAAAGGTACAGTCAGAAAAGGAGTCAGGGGTACAAAGAGACAGAGAAACAGAGACAGAGGGACAAACAGATAGAGAGACAGAGGTACAGACAGACAGAGGGACAGAGGTACAGAGAAAAAGACAGAGGTACAGACAGACATAGGGAAAGAGGAACAGAGAGAGATAGAGGCACAGACAAACAGAAAGACAGAGGTGCAGACAGACAGAGAGACAGAGGTACAAAGAGAGATACAAAGACACAGAGAGACAGAGGTACTGAGAGACTAGGTACAGACAGACAGACAGACAGACAGACAGGGAGAAAGAGGTACTGAGGGCCAGAGGTACAGAGCGACAGAAAGACAGAGGTACAGACAGACAGAGAGACAGAGGTACAGAGAGACAGAGGTACAGAGAGACAGAGAGACAGATTTACAGACAGAGAGGCAGAGGTACAGACAGACACAGGTATAGACAGACGTACAGACAGACAGAGGTACAGACAGACAGAGGTACAGACAGACAGAGAGACAGAAGTACAGACACACAGAGGTGCAGACAGACAGAGCGACAGAGGTACAGACAGACAGAGGTACAGGCAGAGAGAGAGAGAGATGTACAGAGAGACAGACAGAGGTACAGACAGACACACAGAGGGACGCAGGTACAGAGAGAGACAGTGGTACAGACAGACTCAAAGACAGAGGTACAGACAGACAGAGAGACATAGTTACAGACAGACAGAGAAAGAAATACACAGAGAGAGCCAGATGTACAGACAGACAGAGGTACCGAGGTACAGGGAGACTGTGGTACAAAACAGACAGAGAGACAGAGGTACAGAGAGTTAGAGGTACAGACCGAAAAAGAGACAGAGGTACAGACAGACAGACAAAGAGCTACAGACAGACAGTGAGACAGAGGTACAGAGAGACAGTGGTACAGACACACTGAGAGACAGAGGTACAGACAGACAGAACAGGGGTGCAAGCAGACAGAGAGACAGAGGTACAAAGAGACAGAGAAACATAGACAGAGGGACAGACCGACAGACAGACGGAGAGACAGGGGCACAGACAAACAGAGGTACAGAGAGACAGAAAGACAGAGGCACAGAGAGAAGGAGAGACAGAAGTGCAGAGAGACAGAGGTTCAGACCGATAGAGAACAGAGGTACAGGGAGACTGAGGTACAGACCGAAAAAAAGACAGAGGTACAGACAGACACAGAGCTACAGACAGAGAGTGAGACAGAGCTACGGACACACTAAGAGACAGAGGTACAGACAGACAGAACAGAGGTACAGCCAGACAGAGAGACAGAGGTACAAAGACACAGATAAACAGAGACACAGGGACAGAGAGACAGAGAGGCAGGGGCACAGACCGACAGAGGTACAGAGAGACAGACAAACAGAGACAGCCTGATAGACACACAGACAGAGGTACAGACAGACAGAGGTAGAGAGAGACTGGGAAACAGAGTCACAGGGACAGGGGTACAGAGAGAGACACAGAGGTAGAGATAGACAGAGACCAAGGTACAGATAGACAGAAAGACAGAGGTACAGACAGACACAGAAACAGAGGTGCAGAAAACATAGAAACAGAGGTACAGAGTGACAGAAACACAGAGACAGAGAGACAAAGGTACAGACAGACAGAGAGACAGAGGTACAGAGAGACAGAGAAACACAGATAGAGGGTAGACAGACAAAGAGACAGAGGTACAGAGTGACAGAGGCAGAAGTACAGATAGACAGAGAGACAGAGGTGCAGACAGAGAGAGAGACAGAGATACAGACAGACAGAGACAGAGAAGACAGAGAGACAGAGGTACAAAGAGACAGAGAAACAGAGACTGAGGGACAGACAGACAGAGAGACTGGGTAGCCTACAGACAGACAGATAGACGTGCAGACAGACAGAGAGGCAGAGGAACAGACAGATAGAGACAGAGGTGCAGACAGACAGAGAGACAAAGGTGCAGAGAGACAGAGAGCCAGAGGTACAGACAGCAGAAACAGAGGTACCGACAGACAGAGAGACAGAGGTACAGACAGACACAGAGACAGAGGTACAGAGAGACAGATAGATAGAGGTACAGAGAGACAGGGGTACAGAGAGACAGAACAGAGGTACAGACAGACAGAGAGACAGAGGTACAAAGAGACAGAGCAACGGAGACAGAAGGACATGCAGGCAGAGAGACAGAGGTACAGAGATACAGACAGACAGAGACACAGAGGCTTAGACAGAGATACAGAGGTGCAGACAGAGAGACAAAGGTACAGGCAGTAAGAGACAGAGGTACAGTGAGACAGAGGTACAGACAGACAGAAAGACAGAGGTACAGACAGAGAGGCAGATATACAGAGAGACAGGCTGATGTGCAGACAAACAGAGGGACTCACGTACAGAGAGAGTTAGGCAGAGGTTCGGATAGACAGAAAGACAGTGGTACAGACAGATATGGAGACAGGGGTAGAGAGAGACTGAAGTACAGAAAGACAGACAGAGAGACAGCAGTACAGAGAGACAGAGGTACAGACCGATAGAGAGACAGAGGTACAGACGTACAGACACAGAGGTACATACAGACAGACAGAGAGACAGAGGTACAGAGGGACAGATGTACAGCCAGACAGAGAGACAGATGTACAGAGACACAGGTAATGACAGACACAGATACAGAGGTACAGACAGATAGAGAGACATTGGTACAGACAGACAGAGAGACAGAGGTACAGAGAGACTGAGGTACAGACAGACAGAGGGACACGCGTACAGGGACAGAGAGACAGAGGTACAGACAGAAAGACAGAGATACAGACACACACAGAGACAGAGGTACAGAGAGACAGAAAGTCAGAGGTACAGACAGAGAGACAGAGGTACAGGGAGACTGAGGTACAGACAGACACAGAGGTACAGACAGACAGACAGAGGTACAGCCAGACAGAGAGACAGAGGTACAGACAGACAGAGACAGAGGTGCAGACAGACAGAGGGACAGGAGTACATTCAGACAGAGGGACAGGGGTACAGACCGACAGAGGGACAGAGGTACAGACAGACAGAGGTGCAGAGAGACACAGGTACTGAGAGACTGAAGTACAGAAAGAGAGACAGATGTACAGACAGAGAGAGACAGATCTGCAGACAGACAGAGAGACAGAGGTACAAAGAGACAGAGAAACAGAGACAGATTGACAGACAGACAGAGGGACAGAGGTACAGAGAATCAGAGAGATAGAATCAGAAGTACAGACAGACAGAGAGACAGAGAGAGAGAGTCAGAGGTACAGACAGAGAAAGGGATGCAGACAGACAGGGAAATAGAAGTACATACAGACAGAGAAACAGAGGTACAGACAGACAGAGAGACAGAGGTACAGAGAGAAAGACAGATGATTAGATTAGATTAGATTAGATTGCGTTTTGTAGGTTCAGTGATGGTCAGTCAGACCTTGAACATAGAACATGTCAAAAGCATTTACAATGAAATGCATAAAAAACATGCAAAACATGTATAGGTTTCATGTTTTGCTGTTAGGTACGAGATGAAGATAATACTTCTAGTGCATTGACACTTACATAGTTATTATACATGTACAAAATCATGTTACTTGGCTTTTACAGACTGTGTCATTGCTTCAATGTTTACATTTTTGCTTGTATGAAAAAGCAGTCCAAATTTATAGCTAAGTAATACATTCTAACATGTTACACATGTACAGTTAGCTTATTAGTAAACAATATTCTTACTCATGTGTTAAGTGTGTCAAATTTAAGATAAGTGACCTCAAAATATTAACTGTGCACATTAATCATAGCATACCTATTTTAATTCTTACATAGTATGTAATGTACAGAGTAGACAACATTTCAATTATGTTCATATATACAGAATATCTATTTACATCCTTACTTTTACATAAAGCGTGTCCAACATGATTGTTCAAATATACATGTACAGTCAGACAGAGGGACACACGTACAGAGAGAGTGATGCAGAGGTACAGACAGACAGAAAGACAGAGGTAAAGACAGACAGAGAGACAGTGGTACAGAGAGACAGAGAGACAGAGGTACAGATAGACAGAGAGTCAGAGGTGCAGACAGGCAGAAGTACAGAGAGACAGGGAAACAGAGTCAGATGGACAGGGGTACAGAGAGAGAGACAAAGGTACACATAGACAGAGACCAAGGAACAGAGAGACAGAAAGACACACAGATAGAGAAACAGAGGTGCAGACCGGCAGAGGTACAGGCAGAGACAGTGGTACAGACAGACAGAGAGACAGAGGTACAGACAGAGCGAGACACAGAGACAGACCGAGAGACTGATTTACAGAGAGACAGACGATGTACAGGCAGACAGAGAAACAGAGGTACAGAACGGGCCGCGCGTCTATCGGAGGGTCAAAACGCTTTGACATTGGACATTGAAATGTTGTGTATACTATATATTTTATGTTCCAAGAGTGTGAGAAAAAGTATAAAGCAATCAGAAGAAAACTGGATTTATTAATTTTTACACATGCATTTCCTTCACTGTGTTTTAGGTGATGAAAGTGATGCAAATACTACATCTAGTGTGAATGGGTCGTTGTTGCTCCTCACCAGGATTTCCAAATCAATCATAAAACAGCAAATTAAACCCTAGCCTATAAATCTTTTTCAGGAGAAGTACTTTTATCGTTGTAATTTAAATTTTTAGTTTTTAGACAATATGTTGTACAATGATGGTATATATCTAAATTTTAGTACACTAGACATACCTCGTTTGTCATGTTTAGCCCACTTAACTACATCTGCTTTACCTCTTGCAGGTACAGACAGAGGGACAGAGGTACAGAGAGAGAGACAGAGGTACAGACAGACAGACAGAGAGACTGAGGTACAGAGAGACAGAGACAGAAGTACAGACAGACAGAGAGACAGAGGTACAGACAGACAGACAGACAGAGAGACAAAGGTACAGACAGACAGAGAGACAGGGGTTCCTACAGGCAGAGAGACAGAGGTACAGGCAGACAGAGAGACAGCGGTACAGGGAGACAGAGGTAAAGACAGACAGAGAGACAGAGGTACACACAGGCAGACAGAGACAGAGGGACAGGCAAACAGAGAGACAGAGGTACAGAGAGACAGACAGACAGAGAGACAGAGGTACAGAGAGACAGAGGTATAGACAGAGCTACAGAGGTGCAGACAGACGGAGAGACAGAGGTACAGACAGACAGAGACAGAGGTACAGACAGACGGAGAGACAGAAATACAGACGGACAGAGAGACAGGGGTAAAAACAGACAGAGAGGCAGAGGTACAGACAAACAGAGACAGAAGTACAGACAGACAGAGACAGAGGTACAGACAGACAGAGAGACAGAGGTACAGAGAGAAAGACAGATGTACAGACAGACAGAGGGACACACGTACAGAGAGAGTGATGCAGAGGTACAGACAGAAAGACAGAGGTAAAGACAGACAGAGAGACAGTGGTACAGAGAGACAGAGAGACAGTGGTACAGAGAGACAGAGAGACAGAATTACCGACAGACAGAGAGACAGTCTCTCTGTACCTCTGTCTCTCTGTCTGGCATTACCTCTGTCTCTCTGTCTGTCTGTTCCTCTGTCTCTCTGTCTGTCTGTACCTCTGTCTCTCTGTTTGCCTGTCCCTCTGTCTCTGTATTCCTGTCTGTACCTCTGCCTCTCTGTCTGTCTGTACCTCTGTCTGTGTGTACTTCTGTGTCTGTCTGTCAGGAATTTCTAGAATTCCTAGAATTTCTAGAATATAAAGCTGTGCTTTAAATTTTTTAAAGTGGAATAGGCCTACTGGGGAAACCACTATAAAAAAAACGATGCAAAGCAACTACCACCTCTTATGAGCTCTGGTGCATTGGAAACGTTGCTTCCTATTAACTAATCACAAAATGTGTGTATCCAATCCAATGCAAAAATAAGGTACATTAGTCTACCATCCAATGTCACGCCGCATCATAATCCAATATGCTTAGGTACCATCGATACAACTCCATTAATACAATCCATGCCCACCTGCACTTCCAAAGATAAATAATCTAAACAACTACCACCACATACCCACCTTTGAATTGCTATAATCTATAGGCTTGATTTCTTTTTTCTTCTTTCCTTGCGGTTTGGTTTTCTTTTTAATCTGGATTCCAGGCCTAACTCCTTCCGACTACTGTTGTTTCTCAAATTTTAACTGCCTCTTTATCTCTTTTACAGTTGCTTTTTCAAGTTCCTTATTTTTCTTCTCAACTTTGAATCCAAATCTCTCAAGCTCTAGTAATATTTATACAAACTCTTCTTAAAATGTTGGTTTGAAAAAGCTCATCTGGGGTTTCACAATTGGTTTGCTGGTTTCCTAAAACATATTTTTCTTTGAAGTGTAGTTCTAGGAACCTTAAAACGATTGGCTGCAGCTCTTGTAGTCATTTGACCCTCTAAGACGTATGAAACTGCCTGTTTCATAGCATCTTCTTTCCACTCTCCACGAACCTCACCTTCCGGCTTCTTCTTGAACTTTAGCATCGCATCCTAAAAAGAATTTGCAATCTACTGAGGTGGTCCATACTACCCGATTTTTGTTTGGCCCATACTACCCGAACAACATTGTCGCTTAAACATGTTGAAAAACGAAAACGGCTTGAGCAACCGGAATTACATTACCGCAGTATGATGTATACCTATTGGTCGTGCTGAACGTTAATACTAGTTTGGTAATTTGACTCCTTACCTTTAACAGCAAATAATGATCACAAAAGTTACGCGCAGCAGCAACTCGACCACACGAAAACAAACAATATGTTGTGGCAGCCAAAACAAAGCATTACATCAACCAACTTCTATAAAAAAAATGGAGCTATGAAGGAGGTGTAACCTTGACAATGTATGTGTCTGCTACCTAGTGGGAAATCCGAGAAACACTAGGTGGTCCATACTACCCGCCGGCCCGTACTATCCGCCTTTCCCCTACTCTTAAACTACTCCATATTTCCTGCTTTTCTACATTATCAATTCTTAAGTTCCTTGTGTATTAGGTAACTTCTACTGATTTTCTTACACATTCCAATTTCCTGGACTGTTGTCCTTATCTGAAGGTTATACGAATAATATGCAACACCCATAGAAGGCAGTCATGTAAAGATCTATTTCGGAAACTGGGTATATTAATGTCAGATCAGTTGTATTGTTCGATAGGTACCAATTAGGGAATTAAGTATAACAAGGGTAGCTGAAAATACAATAATGACGTGCAGGCTACTAAAAGCCAACTAGTTGATTATAATTTAAGTTCCAATATTAAGTAACAGTGTTAATATGTTTGTTGATATTTTGAAAATGTATATTTGAACAATCATGTTGGACACGCTTTATGTAAAAGTAAGGATGTAAATAGATATTCTGTATATATGAACATAATTGAAATGTCTACTCTGTACATTACATACTATGTAAGAATTAAAATAGGTATGCTATGATTAATGTGCACAGTTAATATTTTGAGGTCGCTTATCTTATATTTGACACACTTAACACATGAGTAAGAATATTTTTTACTAATAAGCTAAATGTACATGTGTAACATGTTAGAATGTATTACTTACCTTTAAATTTGGACTGCTTTTTCATACAAGCAAAAATGTAAACATTGAAGCAATGACACAGACTATAAAAGCCAAGTAACATGATTTTGTACATGTATAATAACTATGCAAATATCAATGCACTAGAAGTATTATCTTCATCTCGTACTTTAACAGCAAAACTTGAAACCTGTACATGTTTTGCATGTTTTTTATGCATTTAATTGTAAATGCTTTTGACATATTCTATGTTCAAGGTCTGCCTGGCCATCATTGAACCTACAGAACGCAATCTAATCTGATCTAATCTAATCTGAGATAACCAGCTTCTTTCCCATTTTGCTTTGTCATATCCATAAACAATCTGAAAATATTTCCTTCTCACCTTATTTGATCAATCCAAAGCTTCTATGTGTATTTAGCTGCTACTATGCCTTTTCTACTAACTCTTCCCAATTCAGCTAGGGGTACTCTAGGAACTGCACAAAATGCTTTATGTAGAATGTGTTAGAGTAAAAGGGCTCTAGAATTGTTCACATCATTTAGAAGCGATGTATGATCATTATACTTTCATACTAGATATGCATAGAAGCTATTTCCAGACTTGATGTAAAGGACATATTGCTTAGTGACAATCATTTAGATTTAGAGACATTAATTTTCTTTTCTGTTACTGAGCAGAAGTTTGAGTTCAAAGGTTATGAATAACTCATGCTCATCTCGGGCTAACCAGGATGTTCCAGATGTTGTACTAGTCACTAGTCACCCTATCTTCTAAGGCCACACTTGTTCATACCAGCTGTGGAAATATGGCAAGTGACTGACCCGCTCACAATTCCTTTGTATGTCTGTTTTGAGAGAATCATCAGTATTGCATTATCAGTTCATAGAACATTTTTCCAAGCAGTTATCATGAAGAAGTAACTTATTAACAAATATGTCTTCTGCAGATGGGAATGAAGTATTATCATAGGCAAACCCAGATAGTGACTACTTATAGAAAAAGCATACAAATGGTTCTTGCTGTGATGAAGTCAGAATCAATACTTTGGTTCCTGTTTTGTTTATTTAAGCAGAGACTAAATGGTGAAAATAGCATTGAATCCTTTTAGAATATTTTTAGGTTTGAGAGGTAGAACTCGAACTTAAAAATTCAATGCCACAACTAGGATTTGAACCACAGACCTTCCGCTTACCGGGCGGATGCTCTAACCACTGAGCTATTGTGACAAACTACCAGAATAGCATTAAATTCTCAAACCAGTTCGTATTTCTCCTGGTAAACCACAAAGGCAGTCTCACATCAGAGACAAATTACCCCAATGGTGACTTACTATTGTAAGTAAACCACAAAGGCAGTCTCACATCAGAGACAAATTACCCCAATGGTGACTTACTATTGTAAGTAAGCGGAAGGTCTGTGGTTCAAATCCCAGTTGTGGCATTGAATTTTTAAGTTCCAGTTCTACCTCTCAAACTTTACCCACACACGACTTGTGTGTTTAAAAAAAAAAAAAAAAAAAAAACACCACCAACAGTAAGTTTGTTGGCATAAATAAATAATATTTTTAGGTCTTTATTGGTAACTTATAGATCATCAAATTTTAAGTCCTTATCGTAATGATGATGACAGTGACAGGACAACAGTAATATAATTATTTACAGAGATATTAATTTGTGTTATAAAACAATGCTCGCTTACAAAATATCATATAATTTAAAAGCATTTTTATTTTCCTTTTGCCCTTATGTGATGAGCAAACTGCTAAATATATGTATTGCTTCATAAAATGCATTTTTCTCATTTTATTTCATCCTTAAAGTTTACATGAAAAGAATATGATGTGTCCGGTTGATAAGTGGAGGTAAGTCAGCCTCTGAAACATGTTCCAGGAAATTCTAAAGTAAGTGTTGAGTGTTATTAATCATTTCAACTTTGGATTAAATTGATTATAACAACACTTTTTTCAAACTTCCAAGAAACAACCATGTTTTTTGTGTGTTATTTAATGCATGTATTATTGTGCTATTTACTTTGTGTATGCTTGTACTGTGGATTTATGTCTTTGAAATCCATATTGTTCTTCAATCATAATTTTTATTTTTTGAAATAGCCTTGCAATTGTTCCATATATGAACCTTGTATTTTAGAGTAAGTGCTATATAGTGTAATGAGACTATAATTGTCTTTCTCTAAACTTATCACCTTTTTATTTGTATATTGGTCTTGCAAAAACTGTTTTTAAAATTTCTAGAATTTTTAAAAAAATGTTTTAAATTTCTAGAATTTCTCAGGGGTCTCCGTCTAGGGGATATGTGAATAGCGACCACAAGGTATCCAAGCTGAGCAGAACATTACTTCCACTTGCTGGTGTTTTGCTCCTCACTGTAACTTTTCTATCTGACCTTACCTTGGTCAACTCTTGTTCTCTTCCGACCCCGATGCTATTAGGGTTCCTGAGGGCTAGGGAGTCTTTATTTTTCCAACCTCTCCATTTCTCTAATTTCTCTATAAAATCTTAACCCATAACATGCTGACCTGTCATGGCATGTAATACGTCCTCTGATTGGTAATCAGAGGATATGGACGGTGAATTTATTTTGATAATTCTCCCGGTCAGGTCGGTGAGACCCGTAAACCAACGACAGGTGTGGTCCTCCAGACATTCTGGGGGTTGTGAGAGAGCGATGTGACCGCCAAAACATAAAAATATGGTGCTCTCTAAAAAGCGGTTACATTTATTGCTAAGTCTCTTCAGTGAAAAATATTGGAGAGCAAGAGGATTAATGACTTCATTGTCAGAAATCCAGCATTAGCTAACAACAACAACAACAACAACAACAACAACAACAACAACAACAACATAAATCTTAGTGAGCACTGTGATATATTACACTATATTTTTAAAATGGATTGTCTTCAAAAAGTCGTCCCACTTTGTAAATCTCAGGAATTGCTTCAGCAGGCTTACTTCTCATTTAAAAAACATTTAAATAAGGTGTTTTAAATCCAAAAGGCAAGCACATGTTAACGTGGTTGTTAAAATGCAAAGAGTTTACATATTTAATTTTGGTATTTCCTTTTTAAAAAATATCCCCAACTCCAAAAGATCTCAACATAAAAATATATTTTTTATTTTCTTCCAAACAGCTAAACATGTCTCAATTCTGTAATTTCGCCACGATTGCAACGCAGCACGCAATAGTTATCTATCGATGTGAGCATATAAATTTCTATCTTCTCTCTTGGAAGTGTTGAAAAGTGTTGTAATCAATTAAGTTAAAAGGAGGTCGATTAATAACTCTAAACAACACTTACTTTAGAATTTCCGGGAACATGTTTCGGAGGCCAGTTTCCTTATTTATCAACCGGACATCATCTGGTTTTCTGCGGTGTGTCTGTCAATGTTTTATGTTTCCTCTGGTGGTGGTGGAACTTGCAAAATGAATATTTATTCCCACGTGGACAGCTTCCCCAAGTTATTAGTGGATAAAGAATTGAAACTAGCAAAAACAGAGAAGCTCGACCTTTATAAATCTAACACGGCTGATCACCCATGAAGCCTTGATCCAAAAACAAAGAACTTAATAAAAGAAACTGCAAACTCACAGCAATGGTAACGAAAATGACATTACAAATATCCACGTTCATCCACGGGCTTTTGACCACTTCAAAAAAGTTTTCAAAGAACATAACATTCAGCTAGCACCAATCAACCATTACTCCATTAAAAAATCTAAGCAGTTCAAGTATCAAAGATGCCATGTCACCTAATAAAAAAGCTGGTATATAGCAAATTGAATGCAGTGACTGTAATCAAGTTCATATAAGAAAAACCAAAAAAAAAAAAAAAATGGTAACAAGATCCTAGGAACACTTCTAGAACATAAACAAAGAGACAAATCAGCAGTTACCGCCCACTTTTGTACAAAAAATCACAACATAAATGCAGAACCGAAACTTCTCAAACACGCAATGGGAAAACAAGAGCGGTCCTGCTGATCTGGACATGCAAACCCTTGTAAAAACCGTGATTCACAGGAGGAATAAATGGTAGTGTTGATATGAGATCGCCATATTTGTCTTTTTAGTGGGATAGGAGCAGTAAATGAAGCTGGTGGATCCCTCAGTGATGGTATCGAAGATAAAACTTATCTGTGTCAACTATATTCCATGCTCCATCACATTCCAGGTTCAGAACTTTTTTAATACTTTGTACGGTATATGATGTACATCTAGAACTCCGAAAACTGATACGTCTGTCATTGATACTTTTTACTTTCTGTAATACGTATTGAGACGGTATTCCGTGCGTAATTAGATATTTACAATTTGAATAAATATTTCCATATATTACAATAAGTTTCATATAGTACAAGAATTCATTTCACCAGAATGCAAGAACAGGCAGCGATATACGGACCCCGGAAGTAATAAAACTATATAGTATATTCTTTGTAGACCTATTTTTGTGCAACGGTCATAAAACATCACACATTGTTAGCAGAGCGTCACCGTTATATGACAAGAGCGTGGGAGCAGCGGTTTCGCGCGCTTACCCAATGAGAAATCCCGAAGCAATTCAATTTGAAATATACCACATTCTAGACAACCAATAGAAATTCAACACTTTGGCAGGCAAGAGTAGGGAGGTTTGAAATAGTTTTAGCAGAGTGGTCTGTCTACAATCCTACGGAGAATACGACGTATTAGTATGTTTAAATGATAGAGTGAAAGTTTCCGTGCTACAAGACAAGCGTCAGGCTAAATTCCATCCAAGATTCATTTAGGCAATACCATCTTATGTTTATTCGGCTATATACGTTCTTGGTAACGGTGAAGTGAAGCTCAGGATACCGAATCATTTGGCATATTTATTGAAAGTCGGTCTATATTTATAAAGTACAGTATTCAAGTTTTAGTTGCTGAACATTGTAATAAAAGTGCAATTGTCTTTCACCTTCATTTCATTTTTATTAATACTTATTTCAATCCACTCTAAGATAACCACTCATTTTTCCCACGACCTATTAAGCAGTCTCAAAAACAGCCGAGGCAAGAAGAAGATTACCAAGAACGAGAAGAAGAGGACTATTAATTTAACATTAAAAATAAATAAATATATAGGCGCCTTAAACTCAAACAAGTGTAGCAGTTTTTCTGTATAGCGCTTATGATATACAGAATATATCAAAGTTACAAAATCCATTAATAGCAAAGGGTTAAGAATATGTACCACAGGTGAAGGGATGCCAAAAAGGCACTACCAAGGGTCATTAGCGAACGTCCCAAACATTAACGTAAACGAGATACAATTAGTTTGGCAAGGTCTTCAACATAAAGAAAAAAGAGCCTGCTATTGTATTTTTACAAAGTATCGGAAACCCGAGGGGTTTCGCCAGAGGGCAAAGTCTTGACTTAATGAAGTGAGGGCCATTATGGATGTTTGGGAAGCTAAAAAGGATAATGACTGAGACAGTAGGAGACAGGCATCGTTACGAGGGAGAGATACATGTAAGCAACACGGTGAAAGTTCGTTCCAACGATTACGTTAAACTGCATATTTTATTCTATTTTAAAATTGTTCAGCAAAGCTTAAACGTGTAAAAAGAAAATAAAGTGTTCTAACAAGGCTACAATATCGCTCTCTGTAACCACCACGGATACCCGAGATTAAGACTCATGTGTGAGCAGCCGTAGGCACCCATAATACGAAGCAGACAATCGAGTGATATAAAAAGCTTCATATTGGCGCTCCAACGTGTGGCGTGAACTTCAGAGAATTGCAGGAATGCTGCGTGAACTTCAGAGAACTTCAGGAATGCTGAGCGTGAACTTCAGAGAATTTCAGGAATGCTGAGCGTGAACTTCAGAGAATATCAGGAATGCTGAGCGTGAACTTCAGAGAATTTCAGGAATGCTGAGCGAGAACTTCAGAGTACTTCAGGGAAGCAGAATAAGGTATGCGGAGAACTTCAGGGAGCTGAACAACAAAGGTCGTGAACTCCAGGGAAGGTGACCCAGGACACCGCAGGAACGAGAGGATCCACATCGAATAGCAGTGCAGCAAGCTGATTAAGGTACTGAGTGAGAATTTTATCTACGTGTTGTAGTATATAGTCAATGTATTTAAGGAACGGGAAAATGATCGAGCAATTAGATATAAATATGGAAGTGCAGGAGGGTGATGAGAGAGTGGGAGAAGGTGTATATAGTAATGTAGATAATGCAAGGGACAGAGTAGCTGATACGAATATACAAAATCAGGGAGAAGAAACAGGGGGAAGCATGGAGACTAATGAAATATTAAAGTCACTTATGTCAATGATGACGGGGTTAACAGAAAGTCAGAAAGAGATTAAGGAAAAGGTAGAAAATACGAGGGAGAACTTAACAGCTGACTTAGTCAAAATAGGAAATAAGATTGAGAAACAACAGAAGGTTTTAGAAAATTTCAAGGAGGAAGTTAGAAATGAAATAGAAAATGTAAGAAGTGAGGTTAGAAATAATCAGGAAGACGTTAAAATTGAAATTGAAAATGTACGAATTGAAATGAGGGAAAGTCAGGAACAAGTTAGGGAAGAGATTAAAACAGTTAATAAAAATGTAGAGAAAGAAAATAGAAAATTAAGGGAGGAAATAACTACTGAATTAGCTAAGGAAAGGGAAATTAATAGCAAGGAATTAGAAATCTGTAGGAAAAGATTAGAGCAATCAGAGAGGGAAACTAGGAGATTAGCTGTGAGTGTAGATGAGGTAAATGACAAACTGAAAGAAAGATTAAATAACGTATGTATGTCTGACAATGTTAGTGATTCTGTGAGTAGTAACACTATTACGGTAGCAGCACGGGACGAAGCGATGCATAATGCGTCCGCGGACATTCCGATGTTAAATTTAAATGCTGGTACCTCAGGTAATAGTAATACAAATGTTAATGTTAATGCACGCAATAGTCCACATTTGGAATGGCCCAACCATGTTTTGAATGAAATTTCACCACCAACCTTTGAAAACGAAGAATTTGATGACCCCAAGGCTTTTATAAATAGCATGCAAGAGTATTTTCTTGTAAAAGGTATTCCCGAGGAATATAAGATGACGGTTGTCAGAAAATGTTTTAAAGGCAACGCTTCAAACTTGTTAGAGTTATCAGTAGGATTAAGTAATGATTATCGGACATTTAAGGAAATTTTCTTAAATAGATATTGGGGAGCTAGCAGGCAGGCAAATATAAGACTGGAACTGAGTAATGGGAAATATAACCCGCATAAAGATCAATGCATGGTTAATTATTTTATGGCTATAGCTAGAAAATGTAAGATGCTTGACCCTCCGATGGGAGAAATAGAATTAATTAATTTAATAACCACACATTTTCCGGAAACAATCCAACACTATCTGATTATTGCGAAGCCGTTAACAATAGCAGCAATGATTGACTTATTAATCGCACTAGAAAGAAATAAGAGCCAAAATGAGGCGAGTAATGAGAGACATTTTGGAAATAACCGATCTCCAACAAAAATTTTCGGGCAGGGGGCAGGTTCAGGTGATGTCAGGAATTGTGATGCTCGGCAACGGTATCATGGCCCAGTCCCTAAAAACAATAATTACCACCGGAAAAATAATTTTGAGCCTCAGGATAGGAGACATAATTTCGAGCCTCAGGATAGGAGACATAATTTTGAGCCTCAGGATAGAAGAAATAATTTTGAGCCTCAGGATAATAGAAGGAGGGTTGAGAATTATCCACGGGAAAGAAACCCTCAAATTAATTACGTACAGGCAAATAGATATTACGGAGATAGAAGGGGGAGGTACACTAGGAATCGATTTCCTTCGGGAAATAATTATCACCATGATAATAATTGGTACAGACCGAATTCCCCTAGGCAAGAAGAAAGAAATGGGAATAGCAGAATTTCTCCAAATCCGGAAGAAAGGGTAGACGCTATAAACGCGGTAAAAAGATTGGAAGAAACAAATTTTCACCAGGATTCAAACCCGGGACCTTCATATAATGGGAATGGGGCAGGAGCCATTAGTAAGCTTTCGGAAAACTCCAAACCCAGTCAACTTCGCCTTCAGTGAAGATAGGGAATGATGAATGTTCTTATTATGGGAAGTACTTCGAAAATAAGGGACAGAGAAGGCAATGTTTGATCGAAAAACATAAAGAAAATACAGAGAATGAAATTTTAATTGATCCGCCAAGAATAAATATTGGTATTAACGGGAAATTATTTCAGGCTATTATTGATACAGGTGCTAATACTACTGTGTGTTCCCAAAATTTTTTTGAAAATTTACTGAGTAGTGGTGTAACATTATTATCTTTGCCAGTTTATGGGATATATTGCTCTGTAGCAGTAGGTAAAAGGAAAGAAAGGGTAAAATTTCGAGTGATGGTAAAGGTTGAGATCGCACAGAAATGCATTGAAATATTATTTTTGGTTGTACCCAGGCTTGTTTTTGACGTAATAATCGGTTGCGATAGTCTTTATGCTTGGAATTCCATCATAGATTTTGAAAATAGAAGTTTTAAGTTTGAAACAGGACCTGACACCATAATTGTACCATTTTTAGACCATACTTCGAGGATAATTGTACGGGATCAGGTAGAGGAAGAAATGGAGGGGGAAACATTCTTTGTCGAGGTAATAAATATTGGTGCGATGGAATTAGCAGAATTAAAAGTTGGGAACTACGATGAAATAGAGGAACAAAATATTGTAAGTAGAGGTAATTATTTCTGTGATTTTGACGAAGAAAAGAAACCCCGAGAAAACCCAAAATTTAACTTGAAGAATAGTAATATAAATGAGTACGACGAAAGAAAGGACTGTGTCAAGATAGAAAATTTAATAGAATCTAAGGTGAACCAAGCTGAGAGACTAAATGAGGAACAGAAAAGAAAATTACGGGAACTTTTAATAGAAAACAGGGGGGTATTCTCGGAAAAGCCTGGAAGATGTAACTGTTACACACATTCGTTTGAAGTAGCGAATAAAATTTTCAAAGAAACTCTAAGTAGCCACCAGATAAATCTATATCATTGTTCTTATTATTTTCCTTCAGGGAATCCGACAGAGCGGATATTAAGAGAAATAGGGACTTATTTTCGAGTGCTTACTCATAATAATCATCGAAACTGGGTAAAGTATTGTCCTATCATAGAGAAAATTATTAATAATACTGTAAATACTACAACTGGTTTTGCACCGATACGGATAATGCAAGGAATTGACCCTGAACCCATTTTTAAAAATACTCCAAGAACGATTGAGAGAAGTCAGCCATTATCGGAGGAACAAAGGGCTAAGATCGTTTTTGACAGATTGCAAGAAAAAGCGGAAAAGAGGAAATCAAAAATCAAGAAACGTAAAAATAAATGGGATCCTCAGGTAGGAGATCTAGTCCTCGCCAGGGATCATAAGTTATCCAATGCGTTAAGGGGGAGAAGTCATAGATTAGAGCTATTATATAAAGGTCCGGTAATGATTACTGAGAAATTCGGAGAGCATACTTATGAATTAGTGGACTTAAAAACAAACAAATCGATTGGGAGATGGCATAAGCAGCTAATAAGACCGTATAGAAATTCCTCAAATAGTATCGAAAAGTAAGAAAAGAAATGGTGAGAAGTAGTTGAAAGAATGGTTGGATCATGAAAATGAGGGCCTAATTGTTTCTATGTAAACTTGTAAATAACTGTAAGAATAACGTAATTAATATTAAGCAAAGTGAATATATCGGAAAAAAAACAGTGAAGTGGATAATGTGCGTGTGAAAAAAAAGAAAAAAAAAACAAATTAAAAGTGAAACCAGCAGAACAATCCATAACCATAAAAGACTTTTGATAAAAATAATTATATAGAATCAGAAGATCAATGTAAGAAGAAACATGTAAAATAATTTTAAATCACTATGTAGTATTAAAAATATAACCCTATGTGTGTTGAGTGCTGATTTGTGTAATGTAAATATGTGAAGGGTATTCTATGTACAAGCTATGTCTTTAATAATTTGAATGTAAACCCTCTTAAGCATTTGTATGTAATTGACGAAAGATTTGCTGAACAATCGCGAAATTTTAACAAGAAAATGATTTTCGGGCAAGACATATACCTTATCATATTCTTACATAATATGATAATGTATATGGGGGGCATTTGTAGCAGTTTTTCTGTATAGCGCTTATGATATACAGAATATATCAAAGCTACAAAATCCATTAATAGCAAAGGGTTAAGAATATGTACCACAGGTGAAGGGATGCCAAAAAGGCACTACCAAGGGTCATTAGCGAACGTCCCAAACATTAACGTAAACGAGATACAATTAGTTTGGCAAGGTCTTCGACATAAAGAAAAGGAGCCTGCTATTGTATTTTTACAAAGTATCGGAAACCCGAGGGGTTTCGCCAGAGGGCAAAGTCTTGACTTAATGAAGTGAGGGCCATTATGGATGTTTGGGAAGCTAAAAAGGATAATGACTGAGACAGTAGGAGACAGGCATCGTTACGAGGGAGATACATGTAAGCAACACGGTGAAAGTTCGTTCCAACGGTTACGTTAAACTGCATATTTTATTCTATTTTAAAATTGTTCAGCAAAGCTTAAACGTGTAAAAAGAAAATAAAGTGTTCTAACAAGGCTACAATATCGCTCTCTGTAACCACCACGGATACCCGAGATTAAGACTCATGTGTGAGCAGCCGTAGGCACCCATAATACGAAGCAGTCAATCGAGTGAGATAGAAATGCTTCACAAGATACGACGCAGTATAGTAAAGCAGAGAGAGTATTGTATTCCACCCAAAATTTCGATGTCTAGATTTCACCGGTAATATGTCTTGAGGGCCCCTGAATTATGGAAAAAGTGTGCGTGTGGGTGTAGAGCTTAATTCAAAAACGAAAAGCCGGTTAAAAACCAAAGTTGGTACTTAAGTTTAATCTCTTAAGGATGTGACATGATTTTGAAGAAAATTCCTCCACCCTAAACTACCCTTCACATGGAAAATTTTGATTTTCTCGAAAATCTAACAATTTTGATTAAAATGCTGTATGTTTGAGATACTTTTATGGCAAATGAAATGTGTATCTTGAATTTTCTGGCTATAGCCCAAGTAGTCCTGTTTACTCATATGACTTTTGCATAACAGGTAAATTGTAAGATATACAAAATCTTACTATACAAATAACTTTTTTGTAGAGTGAACCATTTCGGAGATATTTCTTGTTATTTATGTTAGTTTTCGAAAACTTGTACTTCCGTCAAATGGAACATCGTTATTCACTTTTTTATGTTAACCATGCAAGGAGAATGGAATTTGAAAGCTTTAAAAGGTTTGACTATTGCTCAAAGCCTACTATATTGCCATATTTCCCTTACACATAAGGAAATAAGCAATAAGAAAATGTTTGCAAATGTTTATCTTAACTTACACGAAGAAGATATAGGATAGTTTGTAAGAATGGTTAGTACAGGAGGAGAGAAAATCATGTGAGTGCAACACATCAGATTTTTTCTTATAAAGCTCTGCCTTGCTATGTATTTAATGAATACTATTTAAGCTTTGATTTACATCCTCTGAAAATCTCCTAACACATACATATTACACATTTTGCTAACTTGGACACTCATAAAGTTTCCCCCTTAGATTTTAACCTCTTTAAAGGCTTGTCCTACATTGGGATATAACGTGTGGCTACCAATCATGATAGGTCTGCGTGACAAACTGAATGCTCTCACTACCTCTTTCTCTTTAAGCCAATACGGTCGAGAGCGTAACCATGTATTTCGTTTCTACGCCATCCTTTTATCCTTTGTTTTGGTTATTGTTTAAGCTTATTTAGCAAACGGAATGGCAGATACTTGCACCATGGCCTAAGGTAACCAATGAAATGGTCAAGGCTTGGTATAGTGATAAATAATTGGGTAGACGTGAGGTACAGTGAGATTATCTTAGGCGTTCTGTGTGTATAGAGCCATAGAGTTATAAATGCTGGATAGATGCCCAAAGGTTGCAACTTGTTTAGATATCAAAACTCTTCATTGACTTGCACTGTGAACAGAAATTATTATTTTATTTAACTCTAATTCCTCTATCATTTCGGTACTTTGTGCCTCTCCTACAGCTTTAAAGTTGTTAAGTTTTAAGTTTAAATTCATTCTACTCACATCATTATCATTATTTACCGAATTCATCGGGACATCATGTTCGTTAGAGGGCTTGTTTAACACTGTTAAAATTGTTTAATCGTTAAACCTACAGTGCAAAATCAAATCACAGTTTCCAATTTTTTGCCGTTTTCGATTGCGCATGAAGTACAGAAGGAAATGCAGTTTGGAGATACCTCTCTTAATCACAATCCCAATATGCATAGGCAGATATATGTAACACTTTTCCTTCCAAAATTGTATTCGAATCAAGTCAAAGGCAGATGTCATATTATTTATTGAATAGGGTAAATTAATATAACCTAGATTTCTGCTGTATCTATACCAGGGATGATTAACTAGTCAGCAGTCCAGTTGTCAGCATGGTATTTATGGCTGAATGGCAATATTAATCACGTGCGCGTACACAGTTGTTTACTGCTGTGAATGTTATCGGGTTGACTGACAGGAAATGAAGATACAGTTTAGGAAGATGAGAAAAAGGTTCTATTTATTTAAAAGAAGCTACATTTTGGTGCACAAATATGTATTAGGTATTAATTGGCCATTGAACTGCCACTGGAGGACACACGAGGTTAAACCCAGCCCAGCCCTCTGTTTGGTTCTTCGGTTTGCCTATCGTCCAAACAGCTACTGTTCTATTAGCACTGTGTCGCCGTAAAGTCCAACCACCATCACATGAGGTCGAAGGGAGGAAGAAGGTGAACAACACCGCGTGTTACTAAATGACAAATTGATTTAGCATCATCAATAATATAAAATTATGGCAATTTATGTAAAAGTGACTTAAAAAACGAGTTAGTGCTCACTGCAAAATTGTGTGACAACGAAGTTCTTTTACCTTATTAATAAAACAAATGTCACTTTTTTTTTTTTTTTTTTTTTTTTTTTTTTTTTTTTTTTTTTTTTTTTTTTTTTTTTTTTACATTAGCGTCCTCCAACGTAATGTCATATCGGACGGTACAAATGTCACAATTTAAGAAAATAGGTAATTAAGACTAACACTGTATTAGGACAAGGGTTTATGCAGTGTACGTACGTTTTTTCACGCATCCTGTATTCTTTCATTTCTTTGCGTTATCTCTGTTGCTGTCTTAGCACAAAATAAGTGGATTTGAATGTCTCTTTCGGACATAAACCGAGCTTTGGATGATATTTGTTATTATTTAGACCGTTTGCCATGAATAAATAAAATTTAAAAGCTATAATTAAAAACAGAAGCATTAAGAACATTAGTCATAAAGTGAATTTGCCATCAATGTTGTACGACCATCTCTTGAAAGGTACCTATAGGTAAAAAACCTACGAGGTTTAGCAAACAGATAAATGTCATTTTTTAAATGAAGCTTTCTGTAGTTACGATCAGTATTACAGAAGTATCACAAGATTCAATATTTTAACAAATAAAAGAATAACCGCCGCATGCCCCCATTTGTTACGTTACCCAAGATCCGAAAGCAACAATATGTACGTCACTTTCTGATGCTCCAAGTGTTGCTTTGTGAGGGGGAATGTAGTGGCCACAGGAGTTCGCGGATATTACCGCATGAAGAAATGTAAAGAATGGTATCAGGGACACATAAAGCCCTGCCGAAGAAGAAAACATCCTTCACGGAACACTGAAGAGGAAGACAACCAGATTTGGGTGCCTTTGAGTGGATGTGTTGAACATACATGAGGGGCGCGTGCTTTCTTGCTGTGTATTTGTCCGTGGGTAAAGGTATCAGCTGCCGTTGAGGCGGAAGGATACGCTTCCTCATAAGATACCTGAACGAGCACATTCACAACTAACAATACTTATTACATCCACTCAGCTACTTTAAATTTATCGAGACATCTACAGCCCTATAGCGGAGGTTCGTATACATCCCTAACGTACAAAAGTGGTTAAAATATGGCTCAACAAAATACTTGAAGCAGCTATCGATACATAAAGTGCATTTGTTTCAAGAATTATGTAGTGCAGTTGTGAATGGGAAATCTCTGATTCAAATTCCACCAGGACCGTCATCCTTGATGGGGATTTTTCCAGGTTTTTCTCAATCCTAATAATTGGCACATACCGGGGAGCTACATAAGCATAGGCCTAGAACATTTTCTTTCCAAATTTCCTTTCCTAATAATTGGGAAATAATAAATGTTAACTATTATTATCATTTTGTTCCCTGTACCTAGTATTAGTGTCTACGCCTGTGGTGTCATATGCAGTAAAAACCGACCTAAATCACTGCAAAAAAGAGAGTGAGTGTCTTTTATTAGTGTTTACATTCCTATGTGCCGGAATAGCTTATACGTTTTCGTGTAGAGTGACTAAAGTTATAAATATAAGAAACTGCTACATATCCTGAGTTTATTAATTTGCGGAAATATGCCAGTATTTAGGACCATGAATCGAATGTATGTTTAGAGTGTATCCCATATTTAGTATCTGCTATTAAACGGACCATCCCCGTAGAGATATAGTAGTGTTGGTGCCTGTAACGCGAGGGGACCACGGTTTATTTCCAGTACAGTCATTAGGATTTTTCGCTCTTAGAAGGCCTTTGGGGAATAATTGAGGAGCTATTTCATGGAGAAATAATAACTCCGGTTAAGAAGACCCTGTCAAAGCGGTCGGGAGACGCGGCATGCTGACCACAGTCACTCCATAACAGTACTCTCCTCATGATGTCCTGTGAAGACGGAGGCAGAGTATGCAGGTTTGTGCCTTAGGACTTGCCGTCTAGGGCTTATCGTGCTAGTATTTTACTTTATTATTATTATTATTATTATTATTATTATTATTATTATTATTATTATTATTATTATTATTATTATTATTATTATTATTATTATTATTATTATTATTATTATTATTATTATTATTATTATTATTATTATTATTATTATTATTATTATTATTATTATTAACGATATTGGAAATGGACCTTTGGAGACGGTCAGCACGAAAATCCAGGAAAGATAAAGTTAGGGATAATAGAATAAGGGAAATTGAACAAGCTGACAAAAACATTTTGGACATTGTATAAGAAAGGCTCCTGAAATGGTGTGGACAATTAGAATGTAAATTGAAAAGTAGAAAGGAAAAGAAGAAGAGGGAAACCTAGGTAGTGCTGGATGAATGGGGTAAAAGGGAGTATGGAGAGAATGGAGGAAGAGGCTAACAGAGCCAGAAGATCGTTTTGGGATGGAAGAAATCCATTTTATTGAGGAATATTCCTTAATAAAAAAGTATTATGAGGAATACAGTGTTGTTTTTGTTCTCACAGGCTACTGGGTTAGTTGTGTCAACTGTAAAAATTGATTTTAATTAAAATGTATTAAAGTTGTAAATTGTTTACTTTTTAATTACTATTCATGTTAAATAAATAAATTATTAATTATTTCACAGAATGCTCTAAACAAATACCGCGACGCGCTTGCAAAATTATCGTCATATGAAATATTCTCGTGATAATAGAATCAAAACGTAAGATAAAGCTTGGAGAAAGAGATATTAGATACAATGTACATGAGTTGCATTTTATATAGCATAACTAATGCAACCTGCAGTTAAACAGTGTATTAGAGCACAGTGCACCCTGACGTCAGGCATCTGTATCAGTGCAATGTGCTCGCTGCCAGTTTTCCAGCATTTGTAAATCACTGGCTTAGAATAACAACAAGTTTTAGATTTTCTTTAAGGTATTTATGCATTTATTTACTGCGAAATAAAATATTTGGGGTTTCTTCAAATAGAATATTAATATAAATCGCATTTTCACAATTCCAGGATTGAAGCAGTTCAATTTAAAATTTTGCAGTTGAAATTTGTAATGCGTTTATGAGCTACCTCTTCGTTGGGGATTGATAAACTATTATCACTGATATGAGATCAAATTTTGAAAATTGTAGTTGGTGTGCGTGGCTCGTGAAACAACTCTATTTTGTGTAGCTCGCATGAAGAGACGAATACTATGTTAAGAAGGCTGTTATGGAGCAGTTGTTGCAGTTTTCATGTTGGGAATTGTAGCCGCGAATGTACACCACACAGATTAGCCCTGGTCTATGCCGGTAAACCAGTGGAACCACCCAGCCAGCTTGTTGGCCAGGAGGGACCGCTGAGCCGTACCATGTCATGCAGGTGAACCTGGTGAAAAGGTTTACGGGAGCGCGATGTTACATCTCTCCCCATCCTAACTTTTTTCCGCACACACGGACACAACTGGGTACAAAACAAGATGCTGCAACATTTGAAATTCCCTTGTTGACATGTCAGTAGCTAAAGATGTATGACACAGACACAACTCGAGGGGGAATGTTTGGCAATACCTTTCAAGTTTGGGCCAAGCTTATACATATATACGTCATATAAAGGATCTGTACTCTTAACACTATAGCAAAGATGATGGTAACCGGGAAGAGTCAAATATTGTCCATAGGGGAAGATTAGTCCAAAACCGGTAAAAAAATCTGATGACTTCCTCTACACTTGTACTAGCTATTCCTATAAACTCTTGTTCCTCTTCTTCATGTTACTTGAGATAAACATTTATAGAAATTATCCTATTGATAATTTTCTTGTGGGTGGAGGGGGAATACAGTAGGGTTCAAGCAATAGTCAAATCTTTTAAAGCTGGTCGCTAAATGAAGGCTTTGAAATTCTGTTCTCGTTATATGGCCAAGAGATCAAAAAGTGAACAACTACCTCACATTTGAGAAAAATATAAGTATTGCAGAACTCACACAAATAACAAGGAATATCTCCAAAATGGTTGACTCCACAAAAAAAAAAAAAAAAAAAAAAAAAATAGGGTAAAACGTTGGCAACAACAGCAAAAACCAAGGCACGGCCTTCTCCGGAAGATCTAGTTAATATAAATTGTGTGTTTTAGCGTGTGTACTAACATTTGGTCTACCTCTTGTGGTTTACCAGTTATGCAAACGTCATCAAGAGTAAACAGGACTATATGGACTATAACAACATAATTCAAAATACACATTTCATTTGCGATAAAATTATCTCAAGTATATGACATTTTAATCAAAGTCGTTAGAGTCATTTTTGAGAAAGTCTAAATTTTCAAAACATTTTCCATGTAAGGGGTAGTTTAGGATGGGGAAATTTTCTTCAAAATCTTTGTGCTGCATCCCTGAAGGATATTAAACTTTCATATTATCAACTTTGGTTTTTAACCGACTTATCATTTTTGAGCTATGCTGTTCATAGACAAACATACAGACACACACACACACACACACACACACACACACACACACACACACACACACACACACACATACACACAAACACACACACGGACCTTATTCTGAAAGAAATGTTTTTTTTTATTTTTTTATTCTTTTTTTTTAATTCAGGGGGCCTCAAAATATATTTCCGGTGAAATCTCGATATCAAATTTTTGGATCGACTGCAATATTTCCCCTGGAGAAAGTGAAAAGGTACCTTTTTAGTGTTTTATTGTTTGTAGTTTCTAGTTTCAAATTCAGCTTACAGTATCCCAACAGCTATAACATTTATGAAGTGATTTAGAACAATAAAGATTGCTAATGGTTGATCTTCAAAATTTTCTAATGCGTTTTTTATCCCGACAGTTCCTTCAGTATTGCAATACTAAAATTCCTCCACATTGTGCAAATCTCAACCAACTTTCCTGAAATTATCAGCACTGATTGGGAACTGTTGAGCAAACATTTGGGCTTTCTCAATAAGGTGTATTATTGCATGCAAGAAGTGTTTTATATAACACTTAGAACAAAATATGAGGAAAAGTATTTAATTAGGAATTGGTGGTGTGAAATTTTTAGTCAGAAATCTGTAATCGTTCATCCTGAGGATCTTTTCAGAAAAAGAAATAGAAAAATAGAACCTCAAATTTCAGCAAGTAATTAGTTTCTCAGTCATTTTTCCTCTTAGAGGTTCAAAATGCTATATTTAAATTTTGCAGTAATTGCGATTTTGTCACCTAAAAGTTTAAAGCTTATAGGTTACACATTTAAGTACATTCATCAATGAATCGCGTTAATCCAAAGTTATTTAAATTGTTATGGCAAACTCAATGCTATTATCCAGTTAAGTGGCTGGACTTTATTGTCTTAGTCTTATATTTATATCACATTTTAAAAATTAATAACTTCAAAAAATAAAAATATGCTAAACATTGCACATACGAGTAGCTTTTGACCAAGTAATACATCAGCATTGAACTTTTCCCCATATATTGAGTCTTGTTATTCTTGAAGAACCAGAATACTTTATATATCTTTTGTTAAATTAATTATCTTATTCGTTTATTAGTCTGACTCATAAATGAGCTTGTCTAGTGTCACAGAGTAAACATAAATGTACCTGTTTTAAACAAAAATTGATACGTGAATATAACAAAGAAATAATATTTTGCCATAAATTATAACAGTTGTATAAAAAAGGCTGATTCGCACTCAAATGCCTTTCTCTACTCTCGTACAAACTGTTCTTACAACGCATATTCCTCTAACTCATGTTAATCCAGATAAACATTTGCAGAAATTATCTTATTGCTAACTTTTTGTAGATGCAAGGGAAATATGGGAATAAGTAGGCTTTGAGCAATTATCGGATCTTTTAAAAGCAGAGCTGATCGCTGTCTGATAACTTTGACATTTCATTCTCTTTGCATGGCCAAGGAATAAAAGAAAACGAATAAAGAGTTGACATTTGTGAAAAGTATTGGAAAATTCAAATAAATAGCAAGAAATATCTCGGAAACAGCTCCCTCCACAGTAATGTATTTGACATAAATTGTGTGTTTTAATGAGATTGGCATATATCTTTTGTGCAGCAAGACTTAGTTTATCTCCTATGGTTTACCAATTAGGCAAAAGTCATCCAGAATGATCATTACATTACCAAAAAATTCAATATATACATTTCATTGGTATAAAAATATCTTAAACACACACACACACACACACACACACACACACACACACACACACACACACACACACACATATATATATATATATATATATATATATATATATATATATATATATATGCAGAATATCAAGCAGAACAACCAAAACCATTAGAGTCATTTTTGAGAAAATAAAAAATGTTGAAAAATGTGCCATGTAAAGGGTAGTCTAGAAGGGATTTGCTTGAAAATCTTCGTATCACATCCATCGAAGATGTTGAACTTAAATACCGACTTATCGTTTTTGAATTATGCTGTCCACAGACACACAGTCAGACTGACAGATTGACAGGCCGAGACACCCACCCAACCCCCTCCCCCCACACACATGCACACAGAATTGTCTATGAGAATTTTATATCAGAAATATACGCTTTATGTGATATAAAATCCAAGAGGACTTCCTTCTAGGTTGGAGGAAGTTCAAAGAAATTTAAATATAGTACACACCATTCGTGCCTTTGTAATAATATTTTAATTAAAGTTATAGAGTTGTCAGATGGTCAGCATACCAGACATTAACATGCCACAAAAGTTCATACACCTGCTCAGAAACAGTTCGCACTTTTATGTCTACAGTAATGACTATCCTGAGTTGGAATTAATTCAAGGTGCTTTTTCATTAAGTTTTTGTTGCAATTGGGCATTTTATTTCGCCTTTGACTTTTTTGCTCTTTTAACTTCAGGGAGTAACTGGGTATTGATTTTCTCAACAAATACTTGCACTCTGCGAGGTGTAATATTATATGTATTTCACAGAGTTCTCTGTCACACATGCACCTTAGAATTCTCCACAGGTAAGCAGTAATAAGCTGAACAGCTGCGACGAGATTCTTGTTCAGGCGCGGCTCGTTTGTTATCTTCTCCTCCTGCAATACACTGATGAGCCAAAAAGTTTGTTTGTTTGTCACAACTAAGCTTTTGTATCAAGTTTACTATTTGCAGATTGAATTCCGAAGAAAAAGTCATAGCGACAAATTATTTCATGAACACAATATAATAGAAAATAATAATTTGTCAACAAATTTTGGTAACAGTCGGGTAAATAAAGCTTAAAATAATATAAAAGCTAATTTAAAGTATTTCATGTGTATAAATGGCTATTATTTGTAATTTATATTATGTAAACTAATCTAATCTCAACTAATTCCACAGCTACTATATAACCTAAAATGTTGATGGATTCAAATATTGAAATACTACTACCCTACAATTATAATATAATTTCAGAATTGTAGTAGATTTACATAAGAATGCGTTCTAAATAGTTTACTTCAATAACCCCAAAGTTATCATAATACCTCCTATTGCTTAAGCACTTTATTATATGATTTTCACTTATAACGTAATTCTAGTTGCATTAGATGGTAGTTTTTGAGGAACATGTTGCTTTCTGTTCCAAATATAGGGATATCCGCCATGTTTCAATCATTTCATTTATTGTATCCCCAATACAATGTTCATCCTTTACGCTTAATAAGTCATTTTTTATCACCATTCTCCAATACTAGGGCATCAGAGTCATCATACTGCTTCTTGATATAAGCATGTTCTACTTAGTGATAATTTCAAGTCTCTGCAATGGTGCCAACTGTTGAATGAGACAAAAACACACTTTCTCGCGCATGCAGGACAGATACGTTATTCGATCCGTAAACCACTTTCATTAAAATTTCTGGTTACAATGTTGTTCTGGTGAATGCTTCAATTATTATAGATAAGTCCTTCACAGGCTATTCCCAAAAAGTTCAGGATATGTGTTTTGTCATGAAGAAAGCTTATACATGTGATATTTTAAATAAAAGTTTTGGGCCCTTTTTAATGTTGAAAAATGCTCCATTTAAAGATGGAGTGGAGTGGAGTGGACAGATTTTCTTCAAAATATTCGCGTCGCATCGCATCTTGGAAGGTCCCAAAACTAAATAATGTTTAGCATGTTACCGACTTTTTGTTTTTGAGTTATGCTCTTCACAGTCATACCAAATATACACAATATTGGTCCCTTTTCTAACAATACTTTCCTTGGGTTGAGGGGACCTCTTATGTATACCGGGGAAATCTCGATAGCGGACGTTTGGGTAGAATAAAATAATTTCCTCCACTTTTTGCAAGTACCTAGTAAAAGTCATAACTGGAGTAGAGGCAGGCCACCTCTTAGGAGAAATTGTGCTCTACAAAATGGTATCTACTACTGTTACATATGACCATTTCTATGTGTTCAAGCCATAAGATTCCTTTCTTTCCAAATATATGAACCTTTTCTGTAAGTGACAATTAATGGTATATATGATCCGTTTTTTTCAGAGATTATTGAAGATAGACAAACTTAATATTAGGATGACGAAAACGTTTTTCTAAGTTCTGTTGTGGATCTACATTGGTGTTAATAACTTTGTTAGCCATTTTAAAAAAATAATTGCTGTAAATTTTAAGCAAAATGTGATATAATTAAGAAAATAATCCTATGCTGCTTAATAAGCTCTGAATATTCATTTAAACAACTTGAAAGTTGGTTTTTCCGAAACAAGACGCAAGAACAGAAAAAATTGCTGAAGCATGTTACAATGTCCGTTTGCCCAGTCCACCGGGCTACACGGACACCAAACCTTTTAGTGGCTGTCATCACTCATAATTATGACACAAAATGTAGATCATATCTGGTTTCTATACACTTAACATGGTACCAGTTTGCAGAATTGTGGCACTTCACCTAGTCCTCCCCTTCCTTGTAACACTACTGTCATTCCTTGCAGACATTCTCTTTTTCATGGGTAATCTTCTTCTAACTTTACAGGCTTTCACATTTTCTGTCTTTTTCGTTCCAGCGCGGGCAGTTTTCCCAACTTTTAAATGATTTACAGATTCTGGGCTTGTTAAAAAACAGATTTTCTGGATTTCATTTTGATTTCTGGTTTAATTTTAATATCCAGGGAGGCTTTTGGAGGATTTTTGGTTTAAGGGCGCTCAACTTCAAGGTCATCAGCGGCTTTTGGAGGAGACTTAGCTGTTCCAAGCTTATGAAGGGTGTAGAAGCCTGAGTTCTTGAATTTTGTTGTTTTTGTTATTGGTCTCCTGAAGATTCTCCAAGGAAGCTTGAGTCTGGTATCTCATTTTCAACATCAGGTTCTCTATTTTCATGTGGAAATGCACAGGATGCTAACCTAACTTCATTAAGTATGATGTAAACCATTATTTAGATACGATTCACATCTATAAATGTTTTAAATGTTGTATTGAATTAATCGCGAGACGAAAAAAATGCGCTGTCCTTTTGCCCTACCTGAGCCGTGTCTATCTGCCCCACAGTGTGCTCAAACAGAAACTAACTCAGAAAACAGACAGACTGGAGACATTTACTCCAGTAATCTTCGTCACCAATAGATAGATCCCTGATGCCACTTTATGTCTGTTCAGGATATTCTTTTACACCTTCGTTTTTCATGAAATCCTTAAGTGCAACGGGTGGAATCGTACAGTTCAACTATCTAAATGACAAACGTTTCTTACATGTTTCATTTCCGTTGCTGGATTGCTTTCCTTTGCGATATTCACAGATTCTTTTCATAATACGTGCACACAATTCTAAGGTAGGAACGGATTCTCAATATAACTTTATATCAAAATTGGCAATAAGGATTAAGTAGTCAGCAGGTGTGGTCTACCCCATGTCCGTTTGTCCTATTCTTACCGTGTATCAGTGAACTCAAAAGCATGCATCCTATTACATAATGCAACGTTTTAGTCCGATATTTTAAATAGTTTTGGAGATAATGGGTTTATGAGTTGCAAAGTTAACGTTGTCAGGATAGGAATATTAATCTTCCCTTAAATGTGGTTAGTTGGATACGGAATCTGAAGAAAACAAGCTGTTGGTTTATTTTGGAAGAAGGTGCGCTCAAAAATGCAAGACAGTAAAATTTTGTTAATTTTTCAGAAATAACTTGTGAGGTACTACAATCCATATTTTGGGTTATATGAATACGAGTTTGTTGGCGTTATATACATATTCTTATTATTAGTCCTCCGTTTGGTCCAGGAACAAATTGATAGCTTGGTCGTGAACAATTGAAATTGTTGGTCACAGTTGCGCTAACGATATCGGTTGCTGCTAGTTCATATTTGTGCCGTCGAGTGTTGCCATTGTACAGAGTAGACATATTAAAATTCTACATCAGCGATACTACTGCTTATAACTAGATCTGGGATTTGTATGTAATTAAGTAAGTACACATTTTTTCCTTGTAATTTAGATGCTAGAAAAAGTGATATGTTTACCAAGTACTTTGTTAGGATTAGGTAATGTAACTTAATTTTATTTTACATATTTGTGAGTATGTTAAATATTTTAGTGATATAACATGAAATTACATATTTTAGCATTTTCCTATATGTATATATACCTGACAGCACCTCGAAACCATGTTTGAACTACTGAAACGGGCTGGACTTTACAAATCATTCAACTGTTGCGAGATTTGTCAATGATGGATTAAAAGTTCTGTGGCTAACTGGTGTGCAAGACCAGAAGTTATTAGTGATATATTCAGATGCTGCAGCATATATGCTTAAAGTTGCAATTGCTCTTAAGTGTATTTTATCGCAATATGCTCCATTTTAGCTGCTTGGCTCATGACTGCAACGTGTTACCGAAGATTCTAGAGCTAAGTTACTGCAAGTGAATAGGAGAATTTCAGTAACAGAAAAGATTTTTCTAAAATCTCCACAACG
This sequence comes from Tenodera sinensis, assembly GCA_030765045.1. Taxonomy (NCBI): domain Eukaryota; kingdom Metazoa; phylum Arthropoda; class Insecta; order Mantodea; family Mantidae; genus Tenodera; species Tenodera sinensis. The sequence continues at coordinate 172,072,320 of CM060962.1, read as the reverse complement.
AGCGCTCTCTTACAAGAAGCAATTACCAGATACCACTGTCTCCAGAAGCAGTATTAACGAGGTGGGGAACATGATAGAAGCAGCTAATTTCTATGGTGAGCGTCTAGATGATATAACGACTGTTGTATTCTTTTGATCCTGAAAGTGCTGCATGTATTTTTTAATCCCAGGCTGCCTTTAACGACTGCCTACATCAGGAGCAACTCCGGCTGGCTTCCAGAAAGTATCCAACTTTAGAAACGTCAGGACTGCTTATGTAAGATTCTATTGCTCCCATAGAAAGTGCTGTTGAAAAACTAAGTTTTGCATGGAGAAACTAGTGCAAGTGTATTAAGTAAATTGCAAAATTTGTTAAACAGAAATTGACATTTCATAGTGTGTGCCAAATTCAAAACGGAAATGAAGTTGATCCATACAAGGACATTCCTCCAGGAAAAATTTCTAAAATTTTCTCCGTGTCATCATGTAACGTGGAAAGATCTTTCTGTATCTACGAGGTGCATCCAGAAAGTAAGTCCCGATAACCGATAAAGAGAACAAGAACATCACTAAGTAAGAAATATTTATTGGAATAATTAGATAGACTCACTGGCTACATTTCAACATAGTCACCACCATTGTTGAGGCATTTATTGTAACGGTGCACCATTAATTGTATGCCCAACTCATAGGATTCTGCCGCCAATGTCTGCAGCCACGAAGTCACTTCATTCTGCACCTCAGCGTTACTGTGAAAACGTTTTCCTACCAGAAAACGCTTCATGAGACGGAAGAGATGAAAGTCACTTGGAGCAAGATCGGGTCTGTAGGATGGATGTTCGAAGACCTCCCATCCAAACTTATTCAACACATTTCGTGTGGCGTTGGCTGTATGGGGTCTTGCATTGCCATGCACAAGTGTAATGCCTCTGGCGTCACCAGGGACACTCAGACATTATGGTCTTCGTTTTGAATCTTGGTTCTTCCTTCCGTGAATTGCCTGCACCATTGTCTTACCATACTGTCACACATAATGCCCTGTCCATACACGTGACACAATTGACGATGGATTTCTGCTGGAGATTGCTTTTGAGCATGCAAAAATCAGATGACTGCACGAACCTCGCATTTGGCGGGAGACAATATTTGAGAAGCCATGTTCTCCTAGCACAGAGCAGTAACTACTGCTGTCACAAAACTGAAACTTTACTGCAATGTTACCATATACTTCCTCTCTTCTCCTGCACACGCGCATTCCTATCCGTCTGGTGGTGCCATCTCTGGATGCGATCGGGACTTACTTTCTGGATACACCTCGTATAAGAATATTCTCATTGACAAACGTCTTTCAACAACCCTAGAAAACACTGAAAAATATATAATTGTTCACTGTGCTAAAAAACATAATATGTTGTAACTAAGAAAATAATAAGTTGGAATTAAATATTTGATATTTCATATGTTCTCCATTTCACATATTTTACTATTTCACTGCTTTTCACTACATACTTATGTACGTGTTTTGCTAAGTGATACTATATAAAAATCCCAGCTCTACCCATGACTTCAAGTGGTCTGAAGAGCTGTGGTTGTCCCATTAACGATACGTTGTGAGAGAAAGTGGATAATGAAACTTGAGCAACTGTGTGCTAATGCCATTTTTGTGTTTTGCATTGGAAATTTGCAGCTAATTCTTACGTTCTCTACTACGTATAGTAAGTCGGGGAAGTGTTGTACTCGACCCAAAATTTCAATGTGGAGACTTCACTGGAGGTAGCCTTGAGGCTACCCTGAATCCAAAAAAAAAAGCATTTTTAGAAAAAGTTCCGTGTGCGTTTGCGCGTGCTGCGTTCGTGCGTGCGTGCGTGCGTGTGTGTGTGTGTGTGTGTGTGTGTGTGTGTGTGTGTGTGTGTGTGTGTGTGTGTGTGTGTGTGTGTGTGTGTGAACAGCGTAACTCGAAAACGAAAAGTCGGTTAAAAACCAAAGTTGGTATTTAATTTGTATATCTTTCAAGCACGCAACACGAAGATTTTAAAGAAAATTCCTCCACTCTAAACTACCCTTTACTTGGAAAATTTTTCGAAAATCTTGATTTTCTCAAAAATGGCTCTAATAATTTTGCCATACATTTAAGATATTTTAATGGCAAATGAAACGTATATTTAGAATTTTCTGTCTATAACCCACGTAGTACTGTTTGCTCTCGATGACTTTTGCATAACTGGTAAGCCGTAAGAGATAGAGCAAATCGTATACACAAAAAATTGTAAGTACATCTCGTTAAAACACACAAGTTATGTCTATTCATCCCCCCCCCCCCCTTTTGTGGAGTGAACCATTTTGGAGTTACTCCTTGTTATTTGTGTGGGTTTTGCAATACTTATACTATTCTCAAATATAAGACCATTATTTACCTTTTTGGCTGTGCAAAGAGAATGGAATTCCAAAGCCTTTATATAGCAACTAGCTTTAAAAGATTCGACTATCGCTCAAAGCCTACTGTATTCCGATGTTACCCTTGCACGTACAAGAAAATGAAACACTGTATCATTTCTTTTAGTATCCTATGTTTGCTTTATGCTAATCGTGAGGCTACAGTTTCCTATGATTATAAACAGCTTCGGATTTTTAATTGCATGGTACCTACTTATCAAAATGTACTATAGCACCGCTATGTACATGGAGTCTTGTGTACTGACATTTCACGGAGCCAAATAATATAATACCTTGACTTTCATAAAAATGATTTGAGGAAGAGAACTCAGCTGAGAGAAGCGGATCAAGGAAAATGGTCGATGGTTTCATTTTAGTGGGATGCTATCTTTTCCTTTTACGAGATATTTTACGCGCTTTCCAATGACCAGTGGAGATAATGCATAATGCTGTTTGTATTAGTATGAAGGCCAGCAACTTTATGGGTCTACTACAGACAATTCCATTAAATCCGTCGCTAAAGTGACCATATAGACATTTCGGAGCTTTTATTCTTGGGGTTTAGCTGCAGTTTTTATCCTGAATTCAGTGCGATAAACTATTTTTTTTTTTTTCTATCAAGTGACAACTTAAACTTTAGAGCTTCTATAAATATGTAAATATAATTTTCAAACATTTACCATAGTGTTTAAAGTAGACATAAGCAAAACGAGTGTACAAAGATTGAAGATTCTGTCACAATTTTTAGTAATGTGCGAGTGTTGATAATTTTTTTTTTTTTTTTTTTTTTTTTTTTTTTTTTTTTTTTGGTAATTAAATTGAGATTCTGAATGCTTGATACCTTGATAATTGTTTTGAGGCCACAGATTGAGAAATAATTGCTTAATGAGAACAAACATATGTTTGAAAGCTTGGTTACATTACCTAAGACGAATTATAGCAAGAGGGATTAGAACACATTGGATTAGATTGCGTTCAACAAGTTCCCCACGGAGGCCCGTGAACGTTGAACATGTCAATGGAAATGTACAGGATAGCATAAACACACACATTTAGGCACAAAAAACAAACTAGGAATAATTGGGAAACACAATGAAATCTTCCCTGTAGTCATAAGGCTAACATAATGTATATTTGCAAATATAAATTGAGCTTTGTTTTAAACTTTCACTAGGTTTTTTCTGCCATTCCTATTTAGCTATATAATTAGCAATGAATGTCATCTTTTGTCAGTTGTTCAATACATATGCAATTACGTAGCCTTCGAATAGGCATCAAATGCAATTAACAATGATTTGTTATTAAAACAGCTCTAGAAACTACCTACAAAGCTTAACCATTAACACTTGTCATTAATTTGTCATTAAATATTGTACAGAATAAAATGATTTTGAGCCTAGGTACGCTTTAGCAGCAATTTTAAAAGCATTGAAATTGTCAAATTTTTCCTTAAGATCATTAGGAAGACCATGAAATATTTCTTTGGTTTCGCAATATACATCTTCCTGGAAACAAGAAAGAATTGCACTGGGATGAGGATGTTGCCCTTTTGTCTAGTATTAATCTCATGGATTTCATTGTTTATATGTATGGATCGATTGATAACAAAGAATTTCAGAATCAAGAACCAGGGTAAGGCTATATCTTCAGCCTTCTAAAACGATTTTTGCATGAGCATCTATTTTGGGTGTTGGAAGTAATTCTTATAACCGCCTTTTGGATGAGGAATATTCGTTTACTCACTACTGAATTGCGCCAATATAAAATTCAATATTCCATTATAGAGTTAAAATATGCATAGTCAATTAATTTGAGTGTGTCTGTGGAACTCACGATGCTCGGAAAGCATAACAGGCAGAGCTTAGGTAAGCGGATTCCGTTAAGATGATTGCAATGCGAAAACGGTGCTATTATGTCTGTACTTCCAGAATAATTAGTTTCTAAAAATTTAAACTAATTTTATTACCTTTTATTCCAGGTATAACCGTATATCTGGATTAAACAAAGTACATTTGAACAATGCGTGTTGTAAAGCTATTTTGAGAGACAGCAAGACAACGGGACGGAAGCATTATTATTAATTTTTGTTCCAAGAAGAAATGCAAAAGACTAACCTTCTAGTTTCCTATTGTATTACGCAGCGTTGTATTTTGTAGCGTTTCCTTTATATTTTGGATTTGCAGATTTCCAAATCTCAGCACTTTTACGGTTTGTACTAACCGCCAATAGAGAACAGTAAAATGTATAAGAATAGGCTTCCTACACCCTTTGAAGCACATGCATGTGGGAAGGAAAAAAGAAAACTATAAGCTGTTAGTTTTTGAGCACCATGCTTTAAAATTATCGGTTAAGATAGATTCTAATCAAAGAATGAGACCATATATTAGAGGTCTGCATTTTTATTATCATTATTATTATTATTATTATTATTATTATTATTATTATTATTATTATTATTATTATTATTATTATTATTGTTGTTATTATTATTATTATTATTATTATTATTATTATTATTATTATTATTATTATTATTATTATTATTATTATTATTATTATTATTATTATTATTATTATTATTATTATTATTATTATTATTATTATTATTATTATTATTATTATTATTATTATTATTATTATTATTATTATTATTATTATTATTATTATTATTATTATTATTATTATTATTATTATTATTATTATTATTATTATTATTATTATTATTATTATTATTATTATTATTATTATTATTATTATTATTGGAAACATTTCAGCAGAATAATCATGCACTTCCTAGTAAAGGAATGCTGCGATAATTGTGATATTCTCGGAATTTCGGCTCGGTTACCAAAAAATATAATAAATTATAAATTATTTTGTATTTCTTAATTTTCGAGCCCGGGCCCGGAATTTTCAAATTAGACCCGAAGCCGGCCCAAGACGCTTACTTCTACTTATATACGTAGTAGAGGAAGTAAAAATGTCAGGATATACGGGAATTAGAAACTAAATGGTCTCATTAGACGCAGACATCAATACTAGGAATAGAGCCATGGTCCATGGTTAACAAGATAACAGGGGACATTATGTTGCGCAGTTCCTGTCCACACATGGGCATTAGGAAAAATATTAATATATATAAAATTAATAAATAATGAAAACTGTTCATACTGAGTTAAAAGGGGTACACCTGAACATACTGCATTGAAATATGACAAACAGAAGAATATAAGAGGAAAAGGTACCATTGTATTGGTAGACACTGCAGAAAATATTACATCAGAAATGTCTAAGAATGAAACAATGGAAGCTATAGCAAATATCACGAAACGGCTGCCTGCTGTGCAAGGGATCCCGGGTGCGATTCCCGACAGGGGGGTAGGAAGTTTTCTCCAGCCAAGATTATTCCTCATCCTTCCCTGAGTCTGGAAGTGTGAATGTGTGTGTGAATTCAACATATAAAAACCCCAAAGACAGAAAAACCTATTGTTAAACGAGTAACACCATTTGCCAATAGGAAAGGCTGCCGATATGACCTATGCAGTTAAAGGCGGGATATAAATGGAACAGTTAACAAATAAAAAAATAAAATAAAAAGAATATCACGAAAGGAAAAGAAAAGGATGAGAAGTGAGGATAAACGTGCACGCTGCATTGCAAAATAATGTTGAGAGGTGATTACGCAATGATGCACGATTTGGAGGGGATTTAGTGTGTGCACAGGCATTTTGGTGCACATAAAGTGTTTCCCCTCCAAATAAAAACAAAGAATACTGGAGATACAATATCTTAAAGGCGACTTGCAGTATTTGCAAGTGCTTTTAGTTTCCGGTCACCACTACTGGCGGAAGATTCGTTACTCCACTTTGAATTTTTCAAGTCTGACTTAACGCTTCAAAGTAAATCAACTTTTCTATGGTTTACATTGAGGTGGAGTTTCTTCAAAACTATTATATATATTCGGTACCTTCATAGCGAAGGTATAATTGCAAAATCCTGAGGAACAGAATTTCAATAAACATTTTAGTTAAACTTTGGTGAGATTTTACTCCAATGGATTTTCAAGAATTATATCAAAGTAAAAATATATTATTGTTTATCTCAAAAACAGATAACAGATAACAGAAAGCATTATACAACTCAACCATACGAAATTTGAGTTTTCTAGGTTAGAAAATGTAGACCTTTTCGAGGTGATAGTTTTTACTTACGTCCCACCTTAGGATTTCAATATTTCAGTCTCCTATATTCCTTTTGTACCCATACACAGCGTATTGTACACTTAATTCGATTAACATGAACCAGAAAAGAGTCGTATAAAAATTCATGAGACTGTAACAAGTCGGATTTTATTCTCGCTTGTCAAGAATTGTTTTGTTTGTCTCTTATGTAAATGCCAATATTTTATAAAAGCTTTAGGTTCTGTTTGGTTTAGGAATAGAAATGCCATGAAAGTAATTTCCAATTATAGTATCTAGGACTATTCCACGTATACGTGACATGGTTGAAAACCAATCATGTGCATGGCAATTTCAAATTCCAACCAATAGCAATCTTAATTCGCGAAAAATGTATCACAGTTCAGTATTACCTCCGCTGCTTTTCTTATGTTATGATCAGGTTAGAGAATCTAGCTGAACTGTGCTACAGATGCCCAACAGCTTAGGTAATTTGACGCAACAGAGTCGCTATTCAAATTTAAAAAATGGCAGACTCTCGCTTCCCTGAAGCATCTCGTGCTGAAATAGATGAAATAATTCGAAGAGGGGAACCTTAGAACACAGCAGGAAACGTGTTTGGAATTATTTTGACAAATTTTGTATTGAATGAAATTATAAATTAAGAGCAGATACTCCAATTTGTGACATTGCCAATATCTTTAGCATTAACATGAGAATCTTGTAGGCCGTACCAATAGATGCTGACGTGTGTACTCACCCTACATGTTTCTTTTAAGAGGTTAGTAATTACAATAAAGCACTTAAATAACATTTCGTAGGCTATATAATCCCTTAATTCGTGAAATAGTATTAATAAATTCAACTCGTGATAGACACATTCTCTAGATAAATTTTATTGACAATCACTCGTGGCGTTGCTTATGATAACAAAAACAGCAACTCTTTAAAAGCAGACAAAAGAATCACAGCGACATTATGATGCGCGGCACTGCAGAAACCAGGATAAATTCCCCACAGGTAACATCGGTTCCATGAACGTAGCTTGGTAATAAATAGCTTCCTTCTGTTGGCGGCATCCCCCAACAACCGACAGCAAATAATGAAGATCAATGTGTGCACTGAGGCACGAGGACGCAGAAGCTACCGGGTGTAAGAAATCTCCCCTTTCCTCGCTTCCTATCTTTGCCGCCCCTTCTTTCTTTAAGCCTGCGATATTTTGCTTCCTGAGAGCATGTGCTAACCGAAGTGTCCTGTAAACACTGAAAAGATTTAGTTACCAGAACATAGTTATGCATATGAGGCCTTTTAAAAGTTTCGTTTCTTAAATATCCCTTAAACAGGGTTCTTCATTTAAAACCTAACGGAACACACAGCGTTTCGCCTCTCCGGCGAACTTGCTCTTTTCCCCCATTAACGGCTGCCGTTTTGCGCGCGGTTAGCCGGCACTGGGCCTCTGAAAGTCAACAACGCGTTCAAAAAATCCCTCATTATAATCGAAGAGTTAGCACTAGATGTATAATAGGTCCCATACTCTACAAACAGACTGTAAATGGAGAGAGCTACCGAAATGACATTTTGACCCCATTTTATCATGAAATGACAGAAGAAGAGAATTCATATGGGTGACTTCAACAAGACTGTGCTATTGCCCATACAGCAGAGGAGTCCATGAATAAAATTAGGGAAGTGTTAGAAGATAGGGTGATTAGTGCTGGAGTATGGTCTTCTCACTCCCCGATCTAACAGTTACTACGTTTCCATGGCGAATTCAATATGTATTGAGTTCTCTTACCGGACTGAACACCACATGGAGATGAGGATTGAAACGAAGGCCAATCACTGGATCCGATCCGCTCATTTCGTGGGATCGTATCTAAATCGGTTGCATAGAAACACATATCGATTTGAAT
>CM060962.1:172013817-172058817 GCA_030765045.1 Tenodera sinensis | reverse complement strand
TAGTAGTAGTAGTAGTAGTAGTAGTAGTAGTAGTAGTAGTAGTAGTAGTAGTAGTAGTAGTAGTAGTAGTAGTAGTAGTAGTAGTAGTAGTAGTAGTAGTAGTAGTAGTAGTAGTAGTAGTAGTAGTAGTAGTAGTAGTAGTAGTAGTAGTAGTAGTAGTAGTAGTAGTAGTAGTAGTAGTAGTAGTAGTAGTAGTAGTAGTAGTAGTAGTAGTAGTAGTAGTAGTAGTAGTAGTAGTAGTAGTAGTAGTAGTAGTAGTAGTAGTAGTAGTAGTAGTAGTAGTAGTAGTAGTAGTAGTAGTAGTAGTAGTAGTAGTAGTAGTAGTAGTAGTAGTAGTAGTAGTAGTAGTAGTAGTAGTAGTAGTAGTAGTAGTAGTAGTAGTAGTAGTAGTAGTAGTAGTAGTAGTAGTAGTAGTAGTAGTAGTAGTAGTAGTAGTAGTAGTAGTAGTAGTAGTAGTAGTAGTAGTAGTAGTAGTAGTAGTAGTAGTAGTAGTAGTAGTAGTAGTAGTAGTAGTAGTAGTAGTAGTAGTAGTAGTAGTAGTAGTAGTAGTAGTAGTAGTAGTAGTAGTAGTAGTAGTAGTAGTAGTAGTAGTAGTAGTAGTAGTAGTAGTAGTAGTAGTAGTAGTAGTAGTAGTAGTAGTAGTAGTAGTAGTAGTAGTAGTAGTAGTAGTAGTAGTAGTAGTAGTAGTAGTAGTAGTAGTAGTAGTAGTAGTAGTAGTAGTAGTAGTAGTAGTAGTAGTAGTAGTAGTAGTAGTAGTAGTAGTAGTAGTAGTAGTAGTAGTAGTAGTAGTAGTAGTAGTAGTAGTAGTAGTAGTAGTAGTAGTAGTAGTAGTAGTAGTAGTAGTAGTAGTAGTAGTAGTAGTAGTAGTAGTAGTAGTAGTAGTAGTAGTAGTAGTAGTAGTAGTAGTAGTAGTAGTAGTAGTAGTAGTAGTAGTAGTAGTAGTAGTAGTAGTAGTAGTAGTAGTAGTAGTAGTAGTAGTAGTAGTAGTAGTAGTAGTAGTAGTAGTAGTAGTAGTAGTAGTAGTAGTAGTAGTAGTAGTAGTAGTAGTAGTAGTAGTAGTAGTAGTAGTAGTAGTAGTAGTAGTAGTAGTAGTAGTAGTAGTAGTAGTAGTAGTAGTAGTAGTAGTAGTAGTAGTAGTAGTAGTAGTAGTAGTAGTAGTAGTAGTAGTAGTAGTAGTAGTAGTAGTAGTAGTAGTAGTAGTAGTAGTAGTAGTAGTAGTAGTAGTAGTAGTAGTAGTAGTAGTAGTAGTAGTAGTAGTAGTAGTAGTAGTAGTAGTAGTAGTAGTAGTAGTAGTAGTAGTAGTAGTAGTAGTAGTAGTAGTAGTAGTAGTAGTAGTAGTAGTAGTAGTAGTAGTAGTAGTAGTAGTAGTAGTAGTAGTAGTAGTAGTAGTAGTAGTAGTAGTAGTAGTAGTAGTAGTAGTAGTAGTAGTAGTAGTAGTAGTAGTAGTAGTAGTAGTAGTAGTAGTAGTAGTAGTAGTAGTAGTAGTAGTAGTAGTAGTAGTAGTAGTAGTAGTAGTAGTAGTAGTAGTAGTAGTAGTAGTAGTAGTAGTAGTAGTAGTAGTAGTAGTAGTAGTAGTAGTAGTAGTAGTAGTAGTAGTAGTAGTAGTAGTAGTAGTAGTAGTAGTAGTAGTAGTAGTAGTAGTAGTAGTAGTAGTAGTAGTAGTAGTAGTAGTAGTAGTAGTAGTAGTAGTAGTAGTAGTAGTAGTAGTAGTAGTAGTAGTAGTAGTAGTAGTAGTAGTAGTAGTAGTAGTAGTAGTAGTAGTAGTAGTAGTAGTAGTAGTAGTAGTAGTAGTAGTAGTAGTAGTAGTAGTAGTAGTAGTAGTAGTAGTAGTAGTAGTAGTAGTAGTAGTAGTAGTAGTAGTAGTAGTAGTAGTAGTAGTAGTAGTAGTAGTAGTAGTAGTAGTAGTAGTAGTAGTAGTAGTAGTAGTAGTAGTAGTAGTAGTAGTAGTAGTAGTAGTAGTAGTAGTAGTAGTAGTAGTAGTAGTAGTAGTAGTAGTAGTAGTAGTAGTAGTAGTAGTAGTAGTAGTAGTAGTAGTAGTAGTAGTAGTAGTAGTAGTAGTAGTAGTAGTAGTAGTAGTAGTAGTAGTAGTAGTAGTAGTAGTAGTAGTAGTAGTAGTAGTAGTAGTAGTAGTAGTAGTAGTAGTAGTAGTAGTAGTAGTAGTAGTAGTAGTAGTAGTAGTAGTAGTAGTAGTAGTAGTAGTAGTAGTAGTAGTAGTAGTAGTAGTAGTAGTAGTAGTAGTAGTAGTAGTAGTAGTAGTAGTAGTAGTAGTAGTAGTAGTAGTAGTAGTAGTAGTAGTAGTAGTAGTAGTAGTAGTAGTAGTAGTAGTAGTAGTAGTAGTAGTAGTAGTAGTAGTAGTAGTAGTAGTAGTAGTAGTAGTAGTAGTAGTAGTAGTAGTAGTAGTAGTAGTAGTAGTAGTAGTAGTAGTAGTAGTAGTAGTAGTAGTAGTAGTAGTAGTAGTAGTAGTAGTAGTAGTAGTAGTAGTAGTAGTAGTAGTAGTAGTAGTAGTAGTAGTAGTAGTAGTAGTAGTAGTAGTAGTAGTAGTAGTAGTAGTAGTAGTAGTAGTAGTAGTAGTAGTAGTAGTAGTAGTAGTAGTAGTAGTAGTAGTAGTAGTAGTAGTAGTAGTAGTAGTAGTAGTAGTAGTAGTAGTAGTAGTAGTAGTAGTAGTAGTAGTAGTAGTAGTAGTAGTAGTAGTAGTAGTAGTAGTAGTAGTAGTAGTAGTAGTAGTAGTAGTAGTAGTAGTAGTAGTAGTAGTAGTAGTAGTAGTAGTAGTAGTAGTAGTAGTAGTAGTAGTAGTAGTAGTAGTAGTAGTAGTAGTAGTAGTAGTAGTAGTAGTAGTAGTAGTAGTAGTAGTAGTAGTAGTAGTAGTAGTAGTAGTAGTAGTAGTAGTAGTAGTAGTAGTAGTAGTAGTAGTAGTAGTAGTAGTAGTAGTAGTAGTAGTAGTAGTAGTAGTAGTAGTAGTAGTAGTAGTAGTAGTAGTAGTAGTAGTAGTAGTAGTAGTAGTAGTAGTAGTAGTAGTAGTAGTAGTAGTAGTAGTAGTAGTAGTAGTAGTAGTAGTAGTAGTAGTAGTAGTAGTAGTAGTAGTAGTAGTAGTAGTAGTAGTAGTAGTAGTAGTAGTAGTAGTAGTAGTAGTAGTAGTAGTAGTAGTAGTAGTAGTAGTAGTAGTAGTAGTAGTAGTAGTAGTAGTAGTAGTAGTAGTAGTAGTAGTAGTAGTAGTAGTAGTAGTAGTAGTAGTAGTAGTAGTAGTAGTAGTAGTAGTAGTAGTAGTAGTAGTAGTAGTAGTAGTAGTAGTAGTAGTAGTAGTAGTAGTAGTAGTAGTAGTAGTAGTAGTAGTAGTAGTAGTAGTAGTAGTAGTAGTAGTAGTAGTAGTAGTAGTAGTAGTAGTAGTAGTAGTAGTAGTAGTAGTAGTAGTAGTAGTAGTAGTAGTAGTAGTAGTAGTAGTAGTAGTAGTAGTAGTAGTAGTAGTAGTAGTAGTAGTAGTAGTAGTAGTAGTAGTAGTAGTAGTAGTAGTAGTAGTAGTAGTAGTAGTAGTAGTAGTAGTAGTAGTAGTAGTAGTAGTAGTAGTAGTAGTAGTAGTAGTAGTAGTAGTAGTAGTAGTAGTAGTAGTAGTAGTAGTAGTAGTAGTAGTAGTAGTAGTAGTAGTAGTAGTAGTAGTAGTAGTAGTAGTAGTAGTAGTAGTAGTAGTAGTAGTAGTAGTAGTAGTAGTAGTAGTAGTAGTAGTAGTAGTAGTAGTAGTAGTAGTAGTAGTAGTAGTAGTAGTAGTAGTAGTAGTAGTAGTAGTAGTAGTAGTAGTAGTAGTAGTAGTAGTAGTAGTAGTAGTAGTAGTAGTAGTAGTAGTAGTAGTAGTAGTAGTAGTAGTAGTAGTAGTAGTAGTAGTAGTAGTAGTAGTAGTAGTAGTAGTAGTAGTAGTAGTAGTAGTAGTAGTAGTAGTAGTAGTAGTAGTAGTAGTAGTAGTAGTAGTAGTAGTAGTAGTAGTAGTAGTAGTAGTAGTAGTAGTAGTAGTAGTAGTAGTAGTAGTAGTAGTAGTAGTAGTAGTAGTAGTAGTAGTAGTAGTAGTAGTAGTAGTAGTAGTAGTAGTAGTAGTAGTAGTAGTAGTAGTAGTAGTAGTAGTAGTAGTAGTAGTAGTAGTAGTAGTAGTAGTAGTAGTAGTAGTAGTAGTAGTAGTAGTAGTAGTAGTAGTAGTAGTAGTAGTAGTAGTAGTAGTAGTAGTAGTAGTAGTAGTAGTAGTAGTAGTAGTAGTAGTAGTAGTAGTAGTAGTAGTAGTAGTAGTAGTAGTAGTAGTAGTAGTAGTAGTAGTAGTAGTAGTAGTAGTAGTAGTAGTAGTAGTAGTAGTAGTAGTAGTAGTAGTAGTAGTAGTAGTAGTAGTAGTAGTAGTAGTAGTAGTAGTAGTAGTAGTAGTAGTAGTAGTAGTAGTAGTAGTAGTAGTAGTAGTAGTAGTAGTAGTAGTAGTAGTAGTAGTAGTAGTAGTAGTAGTAGTAGTAGTAGTAGTAGTAGTAGTAGTAGTAGTAGTAGTAGTAGTAGTAGTAGTAGTAGTAGTAGTAGTAGTAGTAGTAGTAGTAGTAGTAGTAGTAGTAGTAGTAGTAGTAGTAGTAGTAGTAGTAGTAGTAGTAGTAGTAGTAGTAGTAGTAGTAGTAGTAGTAGTAGTAGTAGTAGTAGTAGTAGTAGTAGTAGTAGTAGTAGTAGTAGTAGTAGTAGTAGTAGTAGTAGTAGTAGTAGTAGTAGTAGTAGTAGTAGTAGTAGTAGTAGTAGTAGTAGTAGTAGTAGTAGTAGTAGTAGTAGTAGTAGTAGTAGTAGTAGTAGTAGTAGTAGTAGTAGTAGTAGTAGTAGTAGTAGTAGTAGTAGTAGTAGTAGTAGTAGTAGTAGTAGTAGTAGTAGTAGTAGTAGTAGTAGTAGTAGTAGTAGTAGTAGTAGTAGTAGTAGTAGTAGTAGTAGTAGTAGTAGTAGTAGTAGTAGTAGTAGTAGTAGTAGTAGTAGTAGTAGTAGTAGTAGTAGTAGTAGTAGTAGTAGTAGTAGTAGTAGTAGTAGTAGTAGTAGTAGTAGTAGTAGTAGTAGTAGTAGTAGTAGTAGTAGTAGTAGTAGTAGTAGTAGTAGTAGTAGTAGTAGTAGTAGTAGTAGTAGTAGTAGTAGTAGTAGTAGTAGTAGTAGTAGTAGTAGTAGTAGTAGTAGTAGTAGTAGTAGTAGTAGTAGTAGTAGTAGTAGTAGTAGTAGTAGTAGTAGTAGTAGTAGTAGTAGTAGTAGTAGTAGTAGTAGTAGTAGTAGTAGTAGTAGTAGTAGTAGTAGTAGTAGTAGTAGTAGTAGTAGTAGTAGTAGTAGTAGTAGTAGTAGTAGTAGTAGTAGTAGTAGTAGTAGTAGTAGTAGTAGTAGTAGTAGTAGTAGTAGTAGTAGTAGTAGTAGTAGTAGTAGTAGTAGTAGTAGTAGTAGTAGTAGTAGTAGTAGTAGTAGTAGTAGTAGTAGTAGTAGTAGTAGTAGTAGTAGTAGTAGTAGTAGTAGTAGTAGTAGTAGTAGTAGTAGTAGTAGTAGTAGTAGTAGTAGTAGTAGTAGTAGTAGTAGTAGTAGTAGTAGTAGTAGTAGTAGTAGTAGTAGTAGTAGTAGTAGTAGTAGTAGTAGTAGTAGTAGTAGTAGTAGTAGTAGTAGTAGTAGTAGTAGTAGTAGTAGTAGTAGTAGTAGTAGTAGTAGTAGTAGTAGTAGTAGTAGTAGTAGTAGTAGTAGTAGTAGTAGTAGTAGTAGTAGTAGTAGTAGTAGTAGTAGTAGTAGTAGTAGTAGTAGTAGTAGTAGTAGTAGTAGTAGTAGTAGTAGTAGTAGTAGTAGTAGTAGTAGTAGTAGTAGTAGTAGTAGTAGTAGTAGTAGTAGTAGTAGTAGTAGTAGTAGTAGTAGTAGTAGTAGTAGTAGTAGTAGTAGTAGTAGTAGTAGTAGTAGTAGTAGTAGTAGTAGTAGTAGTAGTAGTAGTAGTAGTAGTAGTAGTAGTAGTAGTAGTAGTAGTAGTAGTAGTAGTAGTAGTAGTAGTAGTAGTAGTAGTAGTAGTAGTAGTAGTAGTAGTAGTAGTAGTAGTAGTAGTAGTAGTAGTAGTAGTAGTAGTAGTAGTAGTAGTAGTAGTAGTAGTAGTAGTAGTAGTAGTAGTAGTAGTAGTAGTAGTAGTAGTAGTAGTAGTAGTAGTAGTAGTAGTAGTAGTAGTAGTAGTAGTAGTAGTAGTAGTAGTAGTAGTAGTAGTAGTAGTAGTAGTAGTAGTAGTAGTAGTAGTAGTAGTAGTAGTAGTAGTAGTAGTAGTAGTAGTAGTAGTAGTAGTAGTAGTAGTAGTAGTAGTAGTAGTAGTAGTAGTAGTAGTAGTAGTAGTAGTAGTAGTAAGCTTAGGGAAGAAGTAGATCAGATATTGAATAATGAGAGAGCAACAACCTGCAAAGAATTGGAAGACAGTAAGGTTAGGTTACAGAATGCAGAAAGGGAAGGTAGGAGGTTAACTGTAAATATGGAAGATTTAAATGAGCATGTAAAGGAAGTGGTTACGGATATCTAGGGTGTAAAGCAAGCACTGGAAAATTAAGTGATAGTCGTGCTAATCATGCTTGTCCTAGTGTAAACACAAATCCTAGTGTAAGCGTAAATCTTAGTGTAAGTACTAATCATAGTGCAAACAAAGCCAAACAGAAGATTGATCAAAGCAAAAATCAAAATCGAGGTGAAAGAGGTTTCCAAAAGTTTTTCGGGCAGGGGGCAACCCCCAACTCGAATCAGAATTACGAGATTCGAGAGAGATATCGTGATCCCATACCCAGAAATGACAATTTATGGGCAAACCGGAAAAGAAATCAAAGAGTAAACATTAGAGATAATGGTTAGATCATAGATATATTTGTGTATTTACCAAGAACAAGAAACTATAAATATTGTGAATGCAGTTAAGGGACACTGGGAGTGAAATTTGAAAGTTCCACATTTCTTGATAGATTTTTCTGAAATTTTTACTGTGTTTGTATTTATATGAGAATAGGAGGTGCACCAAATTTCATTAAAATTGGATAATTCTTTTATGATATATAAATTATTTTATGAATTTAATAGGCCCATTTTCAAAATATAGCTCGCATCTATTGACTTTTCAAAATTCATTTATATTGGCAGAACTGGTACTCTAAAACATGGGTAACAATTGTATGAAGAGATATTTCAAATAAGTTTGCTGATTATGCTGTACATATTTTTTTAATAACAAAGAAAATTTAATCTTAAAAATTATTGATTTTTTCATACAAAAAATGTTTTTGGAATTCATGTTAATGATAACATCAATATTGAATCATAGTTTTGTTTAGCTGCTGTTTATGAATACTTTTGGAAATTTTCATTGAATTTGAAGCAAAACTCAAGCGCGACCTTCTTTTGGAATGTGCAGAAATGTAGTTTTGAGAAAAACAGGCTTTGGAGCATCCTGTGTACGTTAAGGGAAGAGCACCATTTGAAAGGGCTGTAATGTCCACATGGAGTGGGGGATATGAAAAATGTTAGCTGATCTAGATGCACAGGTGTACGACTTTTTGACAATTTTGACCAAGAGTTTACTCCCAGTGTCCCTGTTAGTATAATAGTGACAAAGGAAAGTGTTGTGCAAGCCAAGAAAAGAAAGAGAATAAAGAAACTCATAAATACTAAACCAAGGAACTTTTGTGAAATTGTGTAACTTCGGAAGATAGAAAAAAAAACGTGTAAATAATAGGGTATTTAAGTAAATATTAATCTTGTTCGGAATGAATAGTTTAAAATGCTTATAAAAGAAAAATGTGTGTGGATGGAGAATTGCCGAGTACGAGAATTGGTATTCACTAAAATTAATATCATTCGGGGAGAACAAAAAGCATGAACTTATTATGTAATAATAAAATAATGTTAATGGGGGCATTTGAAACCGAAATTATAATGTGAATATATGTAATTGATAATAGAAAGAAACAAAAGGAAATTCTAATCGATAGTTAAGGGGAAGACGTAATAAAGCTGAATAGATTAAAGTCTCAAGAATGGAAGCCTAGCCAGATTTAAATGAGTGATAACGTTACAAACGTGCAAAGCCCGAACAATTCCGCGGGCTGATTCGTATCTTACCATGACGTGCTCTAAAGTTGACCAATGGAAATCGCTTCCTTCGTGTCGCCGACGCAAAACATGTGTAACGCAAGACACACTCGTCTTGAATCGAGCAGAGAGTGCACGTGCAATTTATGATTTGTACGTAAGCTGGCGCGTATACCTACATAATTCGGCGGTTGCCAAAGGGTGACAAAGTTCAAGTATTATAACGTTGCAGTTGAAGTTAGACAGTTATATTCTATTTAGATATCGTCGGCAGTTCTCCACAAATCTGGAAATTTGCAAATAAAGTCAAATGTTTGGTAATTCTTCGTTTGGTTCCATTCCTGCCACAACTCGCGCATACCTTGCAGATTAGGACCTCTTGCTAGAGCTAGTCAGGACACCAAACACAGGATAGGAGATATCCTGGCGATGAGATCTTATAGATCTTAAAGGCGACGTCTTCGACTTAGAGGAATATTTTGCGTCACAAGATGAGTTAGAATTGTTAGAAGAATCTACTAATGACCAAGAAAGAATTTCAATGGAAAATAGGTACTGTGTTTTAGTTAGTTTCTTACAAGGAAAATTACACATCTGAAAACACACCAGATTAGTACGAGAAAACTCTAAGTATCGAAGTATTAATCTGCTATCTTCTTAAGTATCAGTAACTTTACGGTCTAAAGTAGCTCTTTCCAAACAACGATGAGAACCGTAAGTTGCCGTGAGTCGCTGGAAAGGTAAACGGAGAATTCTCTTGCGGCTATTGCCAATATAAATATCCCGAGCGCAGACTACCGATAATTAATTGAACACAGTAAAACACTTCTGTAAAACACTAAAGATACGAAGGACAGGAATTTTAAATACACACTCGTTTATCAACATAAGTCCCGCCTACTTCATTACTTTCACATCAAATTTCCTCCGTTATTAAGTTTTTTATTTGCAGCTGGTACACAAATTTTGCTTCGTGACTTGTTAAATTAAATTCTTAGAATAATTTTCCTTTTCTAATTTTCAGAATTTTGTATACGTGCGTTTATGCAATTCTGTTGTTTCCGACTCAGTTCTTAGTACCCGAAATTTGAACCAATGGATTTCTTGTTGACTGAATTCTACGGAACACCTAGTTGCCTTAGTCACTGACTCAATTGCTTTTCCTCATCACATACTAGCTTTCCTTCCTTATCACTTTTTATTCCCTGACAAAATTGTTAGCAATGCGTTATGCATTGATTTAACATGCAGAAATTATTTAATGTAGTTATTTATCTTTAAAACCTGTGTGTGAACCGCATAACTCAAAAAAGAAAATCGTATAAATACCAAACTTAGTATTTAAGTTCAGTACCTATATCTGCCAAATATATGACGCAAAGATCTTCAAGAAAATCCCCCACTCCAAACTTTATCGTTTAGGTGTAACATTTTAGAAACTCTTTATTTTCTCAAATACAGCTATAATGCTTTTTATTATTATACTATGTGCTAAGATATTTACATGACTAAAATGTATATCTTTCTGGAAATGTGTTGTGAAGTCCTGTTCATATTGAAGGAATTGCGCTAACTTTATATCTAAGTGCCAAACGTTAAGATATAGGGTACTATGCAAAAACCGTTAAAATATAAAGTTTTCTTCCTATAAGTTATTTTGTGGCATCAGCCATTTCCGAGAGATCCATTTTTCTCGGTTTTAATTTTTAAAAACTGTAGTTTTTTTTAAGATGTGTCGTTACCTAATTGCTTTTTACTATACGTGGAAGATGTATGCCTTTCTTAAGTTAGTAGGTATGTAAATATCGATTTGGTTTCTGTACATAAACCTGACCCCGTAGCTTTACAGCCCTTTTCGTGCCAAGGCCTAGCGCCTGGCCTCTGTGGCTGCCACCTGTGCCTACCACAGGTATCATGCGCGGGGTGCAGTACTCGAGAGTGGGACATGGTCAGCGCCCCGTTCCTCCCGACCGTTTATGAGGTCTTCGCAACCAGGGACCACTACTTTTCAATCAAGTAGCTCCTCAATTGACCCCTCAGGGATCTAACGAGGCTGAGTGTATCTTGGACCAGCTCTCCCAGTGGGAGAAAATCCCCATTCGTTACCGGGAATCAAACCCGGGTCCACCGCTTGGTGAGTAGCAACATTACGACCGCGCTAAGGTGACGACGTCTATAAACCTTGTATCTAACTTTGTAACGAAAGTGTATCTGCAAAAGCTTATCTCAATTACAATGAAGTAAGCAATACATTTTTGTAAAATAGTCTAGAAACAGTGAATAGAAAAAGTCATGCGAATATAACACATCAACTTTTTCACAAATAATTTATTTATACAGATCCATACCCAGAAAGTATTATGACCTCACGGTAAAATCACTCAGAAAAGTCAAATCTGTTGCACTCACATGACCCTTGTACTAACTATTTTTACAAACTCTTATTTCTCTCTTCTTCATGTTAGTTGAGATAAACATTTGCAGAAATTTTCTTATGGCATATTTGTTTGTAGGTACAAGGGGAATATGGGAATACAGTAGACTTTGAGCAATAGTTATATTTTAAAGCTTTGAAATTCCGTTCTCTTTGCACTACCAAGAGATAAAAAATTGAATAATAATCTTCCATTTGAGAAAAGTTTAAGTACTGCAAACCTCACACAAATAACAAGGAATATCTCCGAAATGGTTCACTCCACAAAATATGCATTTGGACTAACTTGTGTGTTTTAACGATATCTACATTTTTGTGCAGTAAGATTTTGTCTATATCTTACGGCTTACCAGTTATGCAAAAGTCATCAAAAGTAAACAAGCCTGCATAGGCTAAAGCCAGAAAATTCAGAATTATACCTACATTTCCTTTGCCATAAAAATATCTTAAACATGTGGCATTTTAGTCAAAATCGTTAGGACCATTTTAGTCAGTCTTTAGAGTCATTTTTGAGAAAATCAAAGTTTTCGAACAATTTTCCATGTAAAGAGTAGTTTAAGGTGGAGGAATTTTATTCAAAATCTTCCTGTTGCATCCTTGAAAGACATTAAACTTAAATACCAACTTTGGTTTTTAACCGACTTTTCGTTTTTGAGTTATGTTGTTCATAGACAGACAGACAGAAACACACACACACACACACACACACACACACACACACACACACACACACACACACACACACACACAAGGACGTTTTTCTAAAAATGATTTTCTTGTATTCAGGGGGCCTCAAAACATATATTTCCGGTGAAATCACTTCATCCAAATTTTTGAGTAGAATACAATACTTTCCCTGCTTACTATAGGTAGTAGAGAAAGTAAAAATAGTTAATGATTACAGCAGAACAGGGCATTATATGGAGTGAAGGACTTTGTGCACAGTTCCAACTGGAACCGTTGGAATCACTAAACAGGTGTTTATCATGCAGGCGAGCTGCACATGTTTGTTGAGACGACCTTGTTCCTGCTGTTGATTTAACCTGTGTTCCACTCATCCCATCTTCCGTACCCAGTACGCAATGATCCTCTCCACAAGGGCGAAAGCACTCTTCTGAGCATTACCCATCTCAAAACAAGCATATACGTAACATATACACATATTAGCAACACATTTGAATGATGAAGTGTACGCATAGTTAATAATATACAACATGAACATTTCAACCTGCCATTACAACAAGTAGATTACAGCTTTGAAACATGAGATGGAGAATAACGACATATAAAAAATAAAACACGGAAGAGAAATACATGGGATGAGAAGAGAGAGTCGGATGGGTAGCAGGGGGGTTAAAAAAAGGTATTATGGTGTGTTCATTCTCTGGGCCAGCTCATCGGTTGCCTACTGTAATCCTGACGACATCTCTGACGACCCCAATGAATAATTCCACTAGACTTACAGCAGTTCGCTTGCTCGCTGCTGCGACAGCATACATACACACACGCGCACGTTAAAAAAAGTAGCAGGTTAAAGGGAGGCTGCAGGCGTGATCGGCTAGCGGGCGAGTACTGGGATGATTGTCGGTTAATCCGCGGGAGATCAGAGAGGTGTGGCCCTCCCGCTCAAGTAGTGCTGTGCAGGAAGGTAGCTATATTAAAATAACAATCCACTCCGACATCAAACGCTACCAGAAATCCTTAATGACAAGTACACTCGCTGCTTGACGCAAAGCTTTTCACAGCTCGATGCGCGTTTTTTCTCATCTTCATCGCTACCTGAAGCACTCCAGTTACAACACCACGTTGCTCATCAATAAGGAGAGACTTCCAATTAGCAGGCTCATTATATCCTCAGGGGTTCAAACTTCGTCGGATTTAAACTTTCTACCTCCCTT
The DNA here is from genome assembly GCA_030765045.1 of Tenodera sinensis. Classification (NCBI taxonomy): domain Eukaryota; kingdom Metazoa; phylum Arthropoda; class Insecta; order Mantodea; family Mantidae; genus Tenodera; species Tenodera sinensis. Next base: position 172,046,424 of record CM060962.1, on the reverse strand, counting down.
ACGTGTTTTATTACTTACTTTTTTTCTACAACATGAGGAAAGTGTTAAAATTTCACTAATTTACCCAAGTTCATACTCTAGTTTTATCCTACATGCTTCCCATACTTGTGCTAGTTTCATTTAAACATCTGGAATAATAAATTTTGAAAAACAAAGAAAAGCATGTTGCTTTTTAATAAGAGCCCGGCGTATTAAGAATAAATTGCACTGCAAATGAGAATCATAAAATTTAAAAGTGGTATTATTTTATGGCTGATTATTTTATCTTCAAACTGATTCCTTATACTTATGCTTAATGTTTCTAAAATTTAGTTTAAATAGAGTAGTTATTTTAAAAATTATGATGATAACGTGAAAAAATCTGATGTTACACTCACGTGACTTTGTCTACTCGTGTACTAACTATTCTTACAAACTTTAATTCTTCTATCTTCTTCATGTTAGTCAAGATAAGAATTTGCAGAAATTATATTGCTGTTAATTTTCTTTTAGGTGTAAGAGGAACACAGTAGGCTTTAAGCGACAGTCAACACTTTTAAAGCTGGTTGCTATATGAAGGCTTTAAAATTCTCTCTGCACGGACAAGGGATAAAAAAGTGAACAACGACCTTCCATTTGAGAAAAGTTTTAAGTGTTGAAAAACTCTCACAAATAACAAGGAATATCTCCGAAATGGTTCCCTCCACAAAAAAAAAAAAAAAAAAAAAAAAAAAAAAAAAAAAAAAAAAAAAACGTGTGTTTTAACGAGATCTACATTATTTGTACAGTAAGATTTGGTCTATCTCTTATGGTTTACCAGTTATGCAGAAATCATCAAGAGTAAACGAGACTGTATGAGCTACAGCCAGAATATTCAAAATATATATTATTTCATTACCATTAAAATATCTTAAACATATGTCATTTTAATGAAAATTGTTAGGCCATTTTTGAGAAAATCAACATCTTCGGACCGCTTTCCATGTAAAGGGAAGTTTAAGATGGAAGAATTTTCTTAAAAACCTTCATGTTACATCCTTAAAAGATATTATAAAAGATATTAAACTTAAATACCAGCTTTGGTTTGAAGGAACTTTTCGTTTTTGAGTTCTACTGGTCACATTCAGACAGACAAACAGACAGGAAGACACATCAGATACACACAGACAGGCACGCAAGGACATTTTTCTAAAAATGCTTTTTCTAGATTCAGGCGGCCTCAAAACATATATTTCCGGTGAAATCGCGACTTCGAAATTCAGTCGAATACAATATTTCCCTTACTATACGTAGTTAAGAATATAAAACTGCATAAAACTCAATGCTTTCTTCTTAAAGGGTATGAAACAGATAATTTGATAGATTCATGTTTCTATGTTGGTATTGGAAGCCATGCAGCCAAGGGTAAGAGGAGCCACGGTCGTTAAGGCACGTACTCGTGAACGGATTTTCTGGGGTTCAAATCCTTTCAGAACCGTTCCTCCTGACAGGTTTTACCCAGTTTTCTCACTCCCATGACTTACAAATACCGGAGAGGTATCCTAAACCTAGGTCTGTAAGGTTCCATTCCCCAATTATCATATGTGACATTAGTGTCTATCGTCTGTGATGGCGTATGCAGTAAGAACGGGAATTAAACACTAACGAAAGAAATAAAAAAGCCACGTTGGTACTGTAAATAGCTCCTTACAGCAAGTAGACATACAAATGTGTTTTGTACAAAACAGTTGCTGAGCTATTCTACGTATATAAAAATTGCTTTCCTATATATCTACATTTATCTTGAAACCAAGACTGCCATGCACTTGGATTACGAGGGAAACATCAAACTCTTCATGCCAGAAGCTAACTTGAAATTTGGGTGACAGAAGCGATTTGTCATAAAAAGCATGCTTGCAAAATTATAGTTGTCAGTTGTTACTGTACGACTTAGAAATACGAACTTAGGTAATTACATTGACTGACGGAATGAATGAGATAGACGACTCGTGTAAACAAGAAAATAGAGGAGTTTATGCAGATTACTTCAATCAAGGGTGTCCATCTGCGTCGCACATTGCGCTCCCGTTGCATACGTTTGACTTCAACCTTGTCGTTGAAACTGGCACCTAAAGTTTTGGTTATCGCCTTTTTATCCCACATTACTTACCACAGTAATTTCAACCAAGGCTTGGGCATGAAGGATTCCAGACTTTCCTTGTAAGAATTATGAAACTCTGAGCATACCTATCTCGCTTATTGAATTTTAGTTTTAATAAAATATCATTGCCCTAAATTACTTAGTCTGGAGATTATTCTCTGTAATTTTGGATCAGTTTTGCGTTAAAATATAACAAGAACAATTTTTTAGAGTTGCAACTCAGAATAATGCAGTATCTTCAAGTCCATTTCACTATTATACATACTATCATGAAGAAGAGAATCAAATTTAAATAAGCTGTGACTAAGAGAATTTGAGAAACTAATTAATTCTGAGTGTACATAATATTTGAAAGATACGGCACTCTTGGACCCTTTTAAAGCAGCCTTCATCATGGCCAAGCATTACTTTTGTCTTAATAATTTTCCTTAAAATATAAGTCTATTGGGAGCAGTTCTCACAAAATAATAAAATACTAGCATTACAGCAATGACTTTAGTAATAATTTATGGGATGTGAATATAATTCAGGGGCATTTTGTTCAAAACTCGATAAATGCAGAGTACTGAATCGTTAGAAGAATTACATTTCTCCAGTATTTTGTCTTACTATTTTAAATACAAATTTCATTATAGATGATTACAGGGTAAATTATTCAGTTTTTTTTTACAAAAGCTGATACATACATATATACGAAGTAGATAAACGTTGTTCTAATTATATTACACTTTTGTTCTTGTTCTTTATTGGTCTATAATCATTTATTTATATATTTATTTATTATTACAATAATGCCTTGCACCATTCATTATTGGCCTGCATTATTAGTTGCAACATACTAAATATTTTATTTTAATTTATTTTATTTATTAGTTTTTAATTTAATTTTGTTGACTTTATTGCGAATAAACATAATAACAAAACTAGAGCACAAAAAGAATAATACATTAACACGAGAATACTTAATAATCCATTCTTGATAATACATATAGCGCAATCTAATAAGCTATTGCAAACATTATATATGTCTTCAGATTTACTCAGGCTTTGTGCTGGTCAATTGTCTGCTCATGACGTCAGTATTTTGAAGAGTATCACCAGTGGACTGGCGGAAGATGAGTGTAAAGAGTGAATGTCAACAGTTTCGAAGTCACCCTAGTGAAGTGGGACTTGTATTCATAACTTCATAACTTTCCATAAAGTTCCCATTTGGAACTTCTTTGGCTTGAGTCTCGTAAACTCACAAGTAACTCAAATAATTGTAGCGTAGAGTGTTTGGGCTTTAATGGTATAACTTTTTCATTGCATCAGACTCTTTACAGCAGTATATGAAAACTGTCCTGCAGAGAATTAATTAAGAAAACAACACACAAAAGCAAAATAACGGTATTTCGATGAAAACTACAAAACCGTTATAGCATTATAGGTATACACGAAAATCTAACGTCAAGTTAGTAATCTTAGGTATGTCTAACGTTTCACCAGTTTTATCATGCTTTGTCTCGCCACTTGATATGTCACAAACGGAGATAATCATGCACACAACGGTCAATATCGTAACGATACACCCCCCCCCCTCGTATGTGTGTATGAGTGTATGTGTGTAACTGCGTGTGTGTGTGCGTACGCGTGCGTGGTTGTTCGTGTGTGTGCATGCGTGTATAAAATACAGCACTCTCAATAAGTTTCGAACTGGAGCCTCTGCTGAAGATGTGGGTAGACATGACAATGTTTACACAGTAATAATATAACTATAGGAATATCTTGCGCTGTTTAGTTCTCCTGAAATCGAGTTTAGAGACCTTTATAAAGTTCTCTATTGCGACCTCGTATTGGGGTAGGCTTATAATTATTGTTTTTATTTTATTGTGAAGATTATTCATATTTAACGCGAAGTTTTCCAATAACTAGCTTTAGTTCTCTAAATTTGGAAACGAGTAAAATGTAATGTAATATAGAACGAATCATTAACCTAAAGAAGCCATTGAAATTTCAGAGATACATTCAATAATAAATTGAATCTTAAAGTTGAGATGCCAACAAATTTCACTATTTTTAAAACAACCCGTTTTATTGCTCCTTACAACATTGTAACAATACAGAACAAAGTTGAAGCGGATGTAATCCACCGAATCAATACTGTAAATAGTGCTTATGCAGCAGAGACCCGCATTTACCTTGACAGTCACGCTCGCAACCTCGGTCGTGACTCGAATCTCAGCCCACACACAGGGCTCTTTTTGTTACATTTTACGAATCTATGAATGAAACGAAATACATAACTTTAGCTTGTCAATCGATATACATTTTAGATTATATTAACTTCCGTGAATGATATTAATGAAGGCATATATGTCAAGTTCTAACATTTCACCGGATCCATGACTGGTGTGTATTCTCTGAGCGCTGGAACGAAAAATTGTTATACATTCAAAATTTTATGTACAAACACCACCAAAGAAAATTTTCGGCGGATTTTGTGTCGTTTCCTGAGGCTTTTGAGGCCTATTATTCACCTTACCTTTTACAGAGCGTGGTGGCTTGGTGACACGACAATAAGGGGGAAAACAGGGGAGGTTGATGCCTTAGCTTTTTCTGAAAAGATCCAGTGATACATATTTAGAGTCTCTCTCACTCTCTCTCTCTCTCTGTCTCTCACTCACTCACTCAAACAGACTTGTCATGTACCGGGTGGAAGGGAACTTTTTACATTCCTTCTAATATGTACTCCATAGAAGCATTACAAACAAAAAGGTCTAATGACATTTTGTTCTTTGGTCAGTCGATTTTGAAAAAAAAAAAAAAATGGTTTTGTCCCAAATTGGATGCGTAATTCCACAGGAATGTACGAAGATAACAGTTTGTTACTTGCAAGATGCGTAGAGTAACTTATATCTGACATAGTTTTGGTAGTAATTATAGGGCATCACGCAGGGTTTCGAAATAATTAATCGCTTAAAAGAATTAACGGAATATTCCGAACAGCATCTCGGCAACGTTTGGTCATGGATCTGAACCGGGTTCTGGATATAAACATGTCGGTTGTCTGTAGTGGTGTACTGTTTTGGGAGATAACGATTCTGATTGGCTTACACTCACACAGTAAACATGGAAGGACACGGCTTGGTATTTGTTTACATTCACGAGACGTGTGGTAGCAGTAGTAAAACGTGTTTGTTTATGTACTAACCTAGTGAAAGTGACACCCACACAATCTGCTGTGTTGCCAGCTTGTTTTCGACAAAAACTAAAATATATCCTTAAGAAATGGTCAGAGACAAAAGCGTAAGACAGAAAATTAGTTCCAAGTATTGAGATCCATCACTGGATATATGTATATGCTGACGCTCGGCCATATATTAACCAGGGATTCTACATGATGAGTGTAACAAATATGTTCAATACAATTTTTATTAATAAAAATCGTTTCGCCGAAAACAAATAATTGGTGCCAACTATTTGGAGCCATCTAGATTCTTGATGAATGGAGTGAGTGAGTGAGTTGGGTTTAAGGGCCCGTCGACAACTAGGTCATTAGGGCCCGATTGATGAATGGATATAATTGTTTAAATGGTTGCAAATTTAGTTAACTAACTCATATTCCAAATGAACATACTTTCTAACAGCAGAGAAGAAATACGATCTCGTGCAAGTCCGGTTCCTGTTTATCAGATAATGATAAGGACTCGATGCGAGCCAAATGTTCCGGATTGTAGGTTAACGCAAACTATCAATAATATTCTGGTTTCACTCTCTGGTTTGTAGGTGTGCCCGTATCATCAAAGGAGCCCTGTTACAGAACAGCTGCAGTCTCAACCGGGAGTGCGGGCGCGATCACCTTTATGATAAGATTTCTGAATAAGATCTGCGCTACGATAAATTCCCTAAAGCGGTGAAAGCAAAGGAATGTATGGCAAAGTACTCGGGATTCACTTCCGCCGTATTTGTCATATTGTCCTTTATCTGAAAGGCCTTTGGTAGCAGAACAGGAACGTTAATCCTCCCCACACAAACACCTATAGGTACATGTTGTTGCCTACGAGCTTCAAGTATCCAAATCTGGTACTTTTAACACACTGCATACGTGAAACTTGCAAAACTTATAACCTTTTTCTACCTTTTCCTCATTTTATTCTGCTTATGACCGTACTTGAATGCCAGGTTATATATAATATTATAACCATTTTATAATCATTTTAAAGTCATAAACGGCTATTTGATCGGCCCTTTACCATTTATGTACAAAAGCATTACATCAACTTTAAACTCCAGTTTTACTTTTCCTACTGGTAAGTAGCGGAAGTATTGTATTCCACCCAGCAACTCGATGTCGAGATTTCACCGGAAATATATGTTTTGAGACCCCCTGAATCCAAAAAAAGCCCTTTTAGAAAAAGGTCCGTGTGTCTCTGTGTGGGTCTGTCTGTGTGGGTCTGTCTGTGTGGGTCTGTCTGTGTGTCTGTCTGTCTGTCTGTCTGTCTGCTGTCTGTCTGTCTGCTGTCTGTCTGTCTATCTATCTGTCTGTCTGTCTCTCTGTCTGTCTGTCTGTCTGTCCGTCTGTCTGTCCGTCTGTCTGTTCGTCTGTCTGTCTGCTGTCTGTCTGTCTGCTGTCTGTCTGTCTGTCTGTCTGTCTGTCTGCTGTCTGTCTGCTGTCTGTCTGTCTGTCTGTCTGTCTGTGGACAGCATAACTCAAAAACGAAAAGTCGGTTAGAAACCATACTTGTTATTTAAGTTAAATGTCTTTCAAGGATGCGACCTGAAATTTTGAAGAAAATAGCCCCACCATAAACTACCCTTTACATGGAAAATTTTTCGAAAATTTTCATTTTCTTGAAAATGGCTCTAAAGATTTTGATTAAAATGTCATATACTTGAGATATTTTTATCACAAATGAAATTTATATCTTGAATTTTCTGGCTATAGCTCCTGTAGTCTTATTTACTCTGGACGACTTTTCCATAGTTGGTAAATCGTTAGAGATAGATCAAATCATACTATATAAAAATGTAGATCTTGTTAAAATACGCAATTTATGTCCAAATAAATTTTCTTATAGGGTGAACCATTTCGGAGATATTCCTTGTTATGTGTGTGAGTTTCGGAAAACTTAAAACTTTCGTGAAATGGAACATCGTTGTGCACTTGTTTTGCATCTTAAGTGTGCAAAGAGAACGGAATCTCAAAGCTTTAAAAGATTTGACTGTCGCACAAAGCCTACTGTATTCTAATATACCCTTTGTACCTACAAGGAAATAAGCAATAAGGTAATTTGTACAAATGTTTATCTTAACTAACACAAAGAGGATATAGGAATAAGAGTTTGTAAGAATGGTTAGTACAAGACTAGAGAAAGTCATGGAGTGCAACACATCAGATTTTTTCAGTTCCTTCTTTTTAGCATGTTTCACCATTCAAAATGCTTCCTGGTCCACAGTTTATAGAGTATTGGCTTAAACTGTTCAAGAGAACTTCAGGAATTAGGGGTTTAAAAATTATTGTACAGTAGTTACCAACTGTTACATAGTTTTCAGTTGAAATATTCAGTAACATACACACACACACACACACACACACACACACACACACACACACACACACACACACACACATACACACATGTCTATACAGCAATTACTTTATGGTCATATACTAAGCTCAAGTTAAAAGTTTGGGAGCAATACGATAAGCTGTATGTTCAAAGTGTATTTCGTATTGTCATATCAAAAATTGATTAATCATGAATAAAATGTTGGTATATGTATTAACAACGGTTTTATATGGTGCCTTAAAATGTTGTGTGCAGTATGTTATTTACTATGGCTATATAGTAAAAGGTAAAAGCAATCAAGAAAATTGTAGATTTCCGGATTTTTGCAGATGCTTGCCTTAAAATAAAATTCCCGCCTCAAACTAATTGAGCAATGTGTCGCATTAAAAGAATTTATGGCCGCATTACTGTTTTTTAATGTATTTATATGACTTCATGTATCTTCGCAACTCTACTCATTTGCTTCTCGTAGATAAGGGACATCATATGCATATATGGAAAATCCTTGTATTTGTATGTGCGCGCGTTGGGATGTCAAGGTTCACAAATTGTAGCAGAATTATTGCCACTTGAAGGTTTACAGATAATTTTTCAGGTCAGACGCTACAAAGCGGCTGACAGTAGTCCTCTTTTATTTTCATTTACATGGACGGTTTTAGGGGTTGAAGTATTGCGAAGTTCCATATGAAATAATCTGAAGAAAGTTGCATTTTACTCATAGCCTCAATGGTGATCTTGTAAATGTTATTTATTTACGTAGCAGAACTAAGGCCATTTAGTCTTCTCCTTCGCCCACATAAAAGCATCCTAAATACAACATCCTGAACACAATGATGATACTTTTAAACTGCATCCAAAGGAACACTGACAGAAATAACACACATATTAGAAGAACAATAAATTTAAGTTCATTAAAAATATAGGGAAATTAAGTTAAAGTTAACAAATATTGTGACAAAGACAAAAAATACATCACGATATTTTTCTATCACTTTATTTTCCTCTAACTGAATGCACAAATACGCATTTTTCTTTTACTACGGTTAACACAGTCTTTAGTCTTTCGTGATGTTACAATTCAGAACTGCTTTCTTCTCGTAACCTTCACTCACTCATTTCACTGTCCTTTTTGCCTTTATCTCTCAAATAGCTAACTTAGATGATACAATTACTCAACACTCATTAACTGCTTTGCTATCTTCCTCCACGATGCTCCGATTCTCTCACGTACACATGCAGCTAACACACACACACACACACACACACACACACACACACACACACACACACACACACACACACACAAACACACACATACACACACAAACAAACACACACACACACTAAAACTAAAAGCTTAACTCACTTCTGTCTGTAACTCACTCAAAACTAACTGACTGACTAACTTACTAAAAACTGCCTCCTTCCAGCATTCCAGCATTCGAGAACAGGTCGTACAGGTTGTCCTGTACCGTATGTTTATCTGCACAGCACCTAGCCGCTTAGTGCGACTTTATCTGTGCAGTATACAAGGTGGTCCAAATTTTTTTCAAGGTTTTGTGTCTGTGGACAATGGTTTCTTCCTGCATACCTAAGTTTGGATGCAGGAAGGGGGCAGGAGTGCCTCCTTCACGCAATGCGTAAGCTTTTATAGCAACGATGACGGAGCCAGATCTTTCTCGAACTTCGCCTTTTTCGGAATTTGCCGACAGTCAACAAATTCACGAACAAACTAGAAAACGCCTTTATAATGCCGCACTGATTGTTGTCACGTGTTTGCTCGCGTGAGTGGCATACGACAGCTTGACTTTGAGGGCCTTTAATACACGCCGCTCCTGATGTCCTGTGACGTAGCTTGGCACCGACCGTTCTTTGTTGTGCACCGCGGCCGGCGTCACACTATGTTATAATATATATATATATATATATATATATATATATATATATATATATATATATATATATATATAATATATATATATATATATATATATATACTTACATATACAAATATGTATAGAATGAAAATGGAAGAGAATATTGCTTCTAAATTAATAATTATTTTAACTAAAATGTGTCATTATGTTGAAATGCATTTAAAGGTCTGACATTCCTTCATGGTAAAAGATGAGTATAGAGATCTTAGGTGAAGCGGTGTTGACAATTTTCCAAACTTTTGTAACAAGAAGCTAGGTAAGAGTGAACAAGGTTAAAGGGAGTGGTTCTATGTTTAATTAGGGGAAACCATGACACCTTGGAGGCGCTGTTATTTGATTGTAACGACGCACCCCGCGAATGTAGCACACACATCCATTATGAGCCAGTTGAAATTTATGTGACAGATCACATCTAAAATATGTAAGGACGGAATCGCAGTAATCGAAATGGGGTATCTATCACCTTTGATTTTCCTCAAGTTTTTGTTAGAATTTCCATAGAACATGTAACTAATTTAGATATCAGAACAAAAATATATTTATTTTAAAGTGTTAAACTACCATTCAATTTATTTTCAACATCATACCGCTTGCCCAATCCGGTCATAAATGTGTGCATTTGTGCTATGAAATTCGGCAAAAATTATAGACCATCTTTTAACTTTTAAAAGTTACCGCATTTCATTTGACCTCTTACAGACATAACTGCACAATTTAACTAATCTGGACAAAGGTTTGCACACCTATGCTTTAGCCTCTCGCGTAAATTACAGGGTAATTTTGGCTTTAGAACTATCTCTAAATTTAATTTTTAATGATATTTTAAACCGTACATGTAGAAATTTGCTCCGTTTAACCTATCAGAACCTAAAACCATATAATCTGCAAATAATTCACGTTACTATAAAACTCCTAAAAACTGCAATCCCTCACATTTTCGATCTTTAGCACTATCGTTACTTTATTTTCAGCTCCTTATAATATATAATATAAAACAAAAACCACTTCTAAACCGCTAGTACTTATATTTTCAACCTCTTATGTACAAGCCTGCACTATTTGATCATTTTGGACAAAAACTTGGAAACTAATGCTTTAGGTCTCAGCGGGCATAATAAATTACTGACAACTTTCCAAATTACCCCTGATATATTCTGAATCCCATGGTCACAAAATGTACCTATCTGCAACGTTGTGCAAGGGAGATAGTAGTACTGCATGTTTTTTTTTTTTTTTTTTTTTTTTTTTTTTGTAGAGTTTAACGTCTATTTGTAATACATGCGACACCGCAGGCGGAGACACTGATCATATATGGAATGAAGATGGAGCACTGGTTGAATGAGATGTCGGGGAAACCGGAGAACCATGAGGAAACCCGACCCTTCGCCGCTTTGTCCACCATAAATCCCACATGTGGTCGCCTGGGATCAAACCCTGGATGCTTTGGTGAGAGGCGAATGGCCTTACCACCTGGCCACGATGTAGCCACTAGTACTCTATGTGTTACAATCTTTCTTACGTACGCTCTTACTGCAAAATGTATTACGCAACTTCATATTTATACATTTTATAGCATTTTCTTCACACGCTGTGATGTTTTTAATTATCAGTAAGAGCCTATAATAAAGCTTCCTTGTTTCATTGTTATGTCTATCTTTTATTCACAAGTTTAATTTTTGAAACGCAGAAAGTTTATTTACTCAAGAATAATTTATACTAGGAATATTTCCTCCATACTTATAGGATGTTGGTGTGAAGTACAACCATTTATAAAAACCATCCATTCAAATATTACCTGAATTATTAAATACAGTTATCTGAACATTCCCACTATTTAAGTTTAATGTCTTTCAAGGATGCCACACGAACATTTTGAAGAAAATAGCCCCGCCCTAAACTACCCTTTACATAGAACGTTTTTCGTAAAAATTTAGATTTTTTCGAAAATGCCTCTAAAGATTTTGTTTAAAATGCCATATGTTTAAGATATTTTTATGACAAATGAAATGTATATTTTGAATTTTCTGGTTATAGCCTACGTAGTCCTCTTTACTCTGGGTAACTTGAATAACTCGTAAACAGTAAGAGATAGACATAATCTTACTGTACAAAAAATGTAGATCTCGTTAAAACACAAAATTAATGTCTGAATAATTTTTTTATAGAATGAACCATTTCGGAGATATTCTATGTTATTTATCATTTTCGGAAAACTTAAAACTTTCGTGAAATGGAACATCACTTTTTAAGTTTTACTTTCTGTACTGATAACTAGAAGGAAGTATTGTATTCCACCCAAAAATTCGATGTCGAGATTTCACCGGAAATATGTTTTAAGACGCCCTGAATCAAGAGAAAAAAAATCATTTTAGAAAAAACTGAAAAGTCGGTTAGAAACCAAATTTGGTATTTAAGTTTAATGTATTTCAAGGATGCGACACGAAGATTTTGAAGAAAATTGATCCACCCTTTATGTGGAAAATTTTTCGAAAATTTTGATTTTCTTGAAAATGGTTCTAACGATTTTGATTAAAATGACATGTTTGAGATATATTTATGACAAATGAAATGTAAGTTTTGAATTTTCTGGCTATAGCCTATGTAGTCCTATTTACTCAGAATGACTTTTACATAACTGGTAAACCATAAGACATAGATCAAATCTTACGGTACAAAAAACGTAGATCTTGCTAAAATACACAATTTATGTCTAAGTTTTTTTTTTTTTTTTTGGGGGGGGGGGAGTAGAATGAACCGCTTTGGAGATATGTCTTGTTATTTGTATAGGTTTTGGATTTGGAGAATTTAGACTTCTGTCAAGTAGAACATAGTTATTCATTTTTTTATGTTAGCCGTGCAAACAGAGCGGAGTTTGAAAGCTTTAAAAGATTTGACTATCGCTCAAGGTCTATTGTATTCACATATTCCCCGTGTACCTACGAGGAAATAAACAATAAGATAATTTATGCAAATGTTTATCTCAACTAACGCGAAGAAGATGTATCAATAAGAGTTTGTAAGTATGCTTAGTACAAGAGTGTAGAATGTCATGTGAGTGCAACACGTCAGATTTTTTAACTTGTGTTCACATCCATATTCACTCTCACATCCACACTTTCAGATTGTATGGAGAACAGGATATAATTCTATTTGAAGAAATATCCCCTCTCCCCTCCCTAGAATGGGAGTCGAAACTCAAGTAAAATATATCTAGGTGATAAGCACGCATAGAAATTCTTGAGTTGCCATAAAGTTATTTACACTCCAAACATATGGCAATACAAGAATGTTAACAAGAGCAGGCAAGACCCAATAACGACATTTGAAGACACCTCTATGAGTGCTGCCTATAAACGCAAAGAAAGTGTACCCGTGATAATGATAATTTGTTACCTGCGACGTCCTTGCATCAAGTCCAGTTACAATTCAAATCTACTCCATTTCGTCTTGATTTTAATGCTTAGAAATTCCTATGCCTGGCGATAATACCAGCATGTGGTCTCAATTGAGTGGAAAACACTCACCATATGGTGAGCAATGTTGTAACAGCTAAATGTTTCAAGATGTAATGGTGCGTTTTAATAACATAAAACGGACCTCTTTGTTCACAACCTCCTTAGCATATTATGCTCCACCTAGTAGAGAGTATGATTCTATGACAATTTCGGAGGGGGACTTAGTACTTAGACCGAAGGGTGATCTTTTGTGCTTATGTCCCTGAAGGGACACCCCTCGGGAGGATGGATGAGGCGAATGGGTCCTAAAGGCGGCCGGAATGTTGCCACGATAGAACAGTTTACAGGATCCCTACTTTTTCCCAGTTTGAAGCGCCCGGGCGGAGGCTAGCTCAGCTCACCTCCTCTCCCACCCCTTCAGGTTCGTACTCCCAAAGGCCCCTGGGGACTCGAGACGTGGAAACCGGCTCCTCTATCCCACTCCTCGGGCTTGTACCGTCCTATGGAAACCAGTAGTCTCACATTCCAATCCGGGGGAAGAGATTTCCAGAGCGCATTCTGTCCACCTGCCGTGCTGCTACCGCGACGATCACCGACGCTTCTAACCCTGAAAAAACCTAAGGGGACGAAGCTTAAAATGGAATGATAATTCAACAAAATTGAGGGACAAGAAATTTGGACTTTGGCAGTGCCCATGGAGGCGAGACCTGGACCTTGAACAGAAATGATAAAAGAATAATTGAAACGGCTGAAATGAAATTTTTGAGGTACGTAGCTGGCTGTAGTCTTAAAGATCATACTAAGAGCGATACAATAAGAGAACATCTAAAATATTTAATTTAAACGACAACATCAGGGAGTACAGAATGAAGTGGCAAGAGCATTTCTCCCGAATGCCAGAAGAAACACTAACCAAACAGGCCTTGCAGTCCAAACCAGGTGGTGGGAGAGAAGTTGGAAGACCGCGGAGACGCTGGGAACATCCCTTCTGAGTCGAAACAGGTCTATCTGGCCTATCCTGAGGGTTGATGATGATCATGGTGGTGGTGATGATGATGATGGTGATGATGATGATGATGACGACGACGACGATGATGATGATGATGGTGGTGGTGGTGATGATGATGATGATGATGGTGGTGGTGATGATGATGATGATGATGATGATGATGATGATGATGATGATGATGATGATGATGATGATGATGATGATGATGATGATGATGATGATGATGATGATGTGGAAATTTGGAAGATGTGGAAATCCTTCCCAGCATTCACCTGCCGATCCGGGGAAACCTCCGAAAAAACCATGGGTCAGGAAGGCCGGCCACAGGGATCGAACCCGTGAGCTCCTGAATGCGGGTCACCGCCTTAGCCATCTATCCTTAGTAGACAGTACCATAAAATCAAGACAAAAAATTATAGTTCTAACGAGTTAGATTCACATGATTTTCTCTACCCACTATCTGGATATTCTCATGGAAGATGTTTTTAATAAATTAATTGAAACTTTACAGAAATTACTTTATTACATATTTAGTTGCAGGTATACGGGGAATAGAGGAAACTGAACGGATAATCAGATTTTTAAAATCTAGTCGATAATTCTGGTCCTTAACTTCCATATCCTTTCCATGAATTAGCATGAAACAACTGATTAGCAACAGTATTTCAAAATTGACAAAAGTATTTAAAAATTCAAACGAATCATAACTCGTATCTCTTATGTTGCTGATTGTACAAACAATTATTTAAAATACATTGTCTGTTTTAAATAATGTAGCACGTTTTTGTCTGTTTCTTAATGAATAATAATTGATAAAAAATTATGCAAAGTTTCTTACGAATGCAATAGATTATTCCCAGAAAGCCAAGATATACATTTTATTTGTCATATAAAGATCTAAACTATATGGTATTTCAATCAAAATTAAGTTAAACTGAACTTTATTTATAGACGCTCTTTAACTGCTGTAGATCCCAACCACCTATTCTATATTGGCCTGATGGACCGCTTAATTTTTCTCAGGGACCCCTTTATCAGGCTTGAAGTTGTTTTACGTGCCGAAAGTCTACAACATGGGGCTTAATCAAAATCGTTAGGCACTTTTGAAAAAAAAAGTTATCCAACATTCCAAGTAAAGGATAGTTTGGGGTCGAAGTATTCCATGAAAATGTTTCGTGTCGCTGCTTCGGAAGATAACAGCCCTTTCCGGGACAAGGCTTACCACCCGACCGCTGTGTCCCCTACATCTGTCATCACATGCATGAGTAGGGTGACGTACTGAAAGGTGGGACGTGGTCAGAATCCCGGTCCCTCCGGGGTCTTCAAAAATAGGGTCCACTATTTCTGAATCAAGTAGCTTCTCAATTGGCCCCTCAGGGACCTAATGAGGCTGAGTACACCCCGGACCAGGACTCCCAGTGGGATAAAATCCCCACACCGGTACCGGAAAGCGAATCCAGGTCTCTCGCTTGGGAAGCAGCAGTGTTACCCACGCTAAGGAGGCGGCCAACTTTGAAGAATACTGAAATTAAATACCAAACTTGGTATTATTTGACATTTCATATTTGAGATATGCTGTTCATGCTTTTTTGGATTTAGAGATCTTGATGTATTTTCTGTGAAATTTTGATATCGAATTTTGGGTAAAATAAAGCACTTCCCCTACCTACTAGATGTGTGGTAGAGAAGAAAAACTATTACTTATGTCTTTTAAATCAAGGGTCCTGAAATCAACCAACATTCCTAAAGGGACTTTTGAAGCCTATGCCACCCCACAAAGAGAACCGCACGTATAGGGTATTTCTGTATACAATATGCAAGTGCCCAAGTGTATCAACAACGGTAATGGAAATTAAAACAAAACGAGTACATATTTATCGTACGTTAGAGCTGATATATACATATGTGCACGAAAACAATCTCAAACGCTGCCATGCCATAACAGAAATCTGGTTTCCCACCTCAGTAACCGAGTTGTTGAAATGGATTTCCACCCTCCCCTATTGCTAAAAGCCCAATTATCCGCAACCATTATATCATTAACAGTTATTCCATATGCAGTATACCGCGGTATCGGAAAAGTTCCTAACCTCAATACACGCAGTCATTATGATGTACATTTCTATATGGTCCCTTTAAATATTTGCAAAAAGTGAAAATCTAACAGCTCTCAAAAGGGGAAGAGAATCCTAAAAGCGCTGGGAATTGGATAAGGCACCATTGATCAGAAGTGCTACTGTGTGTAGGAAATTGAGATACTGCGGCGGAAAGCTTGGCAGTGATGATGAGCAGGAACTTCCGGCCACAAGAGTGTTACAAACACGCGTGCTTAGTCTTCCTTTGTCCCCTTCGTGTCTGACTGATTGATTGGCTGAATGAGTGATTGCTGGAAACAATTTGAAGGAAGGATGTCCCAGCTCAAAGCAGGAAGTTGCCAACAATGATGGTGTCAGTGGGCTAACGTGCTTTGCGTTAACCAGGGATGTGGAGATCTCTGTGGGTGGTGCCGTCATGAAAAGAACCTAAATCGGTTTCAGTGTTTCAAACCTCTAATAAACATGCACTCTTAAAACTGATGTTGAGAATAATCTTCATTAACTGTGGCTTTGTTCCACAACATCTAGTATAAGGTTATCGACAGAAAATTGACTTTAATCATCTCCACATAGGTATATTAGGAATTCAACCTTATGAATCCTAATGTAAGCCCTTACACCGGTGAACTTACATTGTGTCCGGATGTTTCTCTATTGTGGAAAGTCAAGTTTGAGATAAAATAAATAATTTTCAACACATGTTGAATCATTCTGTCGATTTTGATACCATTAAAACTTTATTCTCTCTACCAAGTATTGTTCGTAGGGGAAGTATTGTATTAGACCCAAAATTTCGATTTTCGTTGTCGAGATTTCACCCGAACTGTATGTTTTGAGGCCCCCCGAATAAGAAAGCATGTTTACAAAATAGTTCGTGTGTGTGTGTGTGTGTGTGTGTGTGTGTGTGTGTGTGTGTGTGTGTGTGTGTGTGAACAGCATAACTGAAAAACGAAAAGTTGGTTAAAAAACCAAACTTGGTATTTAACCAAGGATGCAACCTTTAAGAATGCAACACGAAGATTTTGAAGAAAAGTTCTTTACCCGAAACTACCCTTTACATGGAAAATTTCTCGAAAATTCTAATTTCCTCAAAAATGGCACTAACGATTTTGATTAAAATGGCATACATTTGAGATATTTTTGTGACAAATAAAATTTATATTTTGAATTTTCTCGCTATAGCCCATTTAGTCCTGTTTTCCGTTGATAACGCTTGCATAACTGATAAAGCGTGAGCGATAAACTAAATCTTACTGTACAAAAAACACAGTTTATGATCAAATGCATTTTTTGTGGAGTGAACCATTTCGGAGATATTTCTTATTATTTGTGTGAGTTCTCAATACTTATACTTTTTTCAAATAGAAGGTTGCTATTCACGTTTTTATCTCTTAAGCATGTAAAGAGAACGAAATTTCATAGCCTTCATTTAGTGACCAATTTGAAAAGTTATGACTACAGTTTAAAGCCTACTATATTCCCATATTCCCCATGCACCTACAAGGGGAATAAGATAATTTCTACAAATGTTTTATCTCGACTAACATGAGGAAGATAGAGGAATAGGGGCTTGTAAGAATAGTACAAGAGCAGAAAAGGTCACGTGAGTGCAGATTTTTTTGTGCTCTCAAAACCTTATTTTATGTTTTTCCCTTCACCTAAAATCATTTGAGAGAAGGTTCCAGCATTTTCCAAAAGCTTTCCAAATCAATCCTTGGCATCCTCATCTATAAGTGGAAAAAGGGCTCTTACATCTTTCGCCCTGCAAATGAGAAATGGCAAATACCTGAATGACACTAAGGCAGTTCCTTTATACCTTCAAGTTAAGTCGCAGGTGGCTTCGAACTTATCCTAACAACAGCCCATTTACACAGATTTTAGGGATTCTCTAGTGTGTTTGCAGTTTTCAATGCTGTGAAATTTGGAGTGTATTGGGTCGGTAATTCGGCTTTTCATATTGGGATGATTATAAATATCTGTATGACTGTAATAGGTGTAATATTGTTTTTGAAAGGCGTAATAAGCTTCAGCTTAAGTACTGCAATTTATGTTAATATATTATTAATACTATTATGATCCTTATTATTTATTCTTATTTAATACATAAAATTAAAACATTTTTACTAACTTTAGCAGACACATTACCTTAATGATAAAGTCGTACACAGAAATTAACTTCCTTTAAGCCTCTCGCGAATAAGGTTTCCTCATTAAAAACGGAGCATTATTCGACAATTGCAACTGTAACAGCGCAGTAATGCTGCTAAAATGGGGATTTCAAGCTGCTTCAGCTGATTTGTAAATTATTTAAACGTGTCTTTCATTTGGCGGTGCAATTTAATTCTTAAAACGTCGACCGTTGCATAATAAATATTACAAAAGCATTTTAATAATATAGTGAACGTAGACAAAATAAATATTTTAGACGAAAAGCACGCGAACCCAGGTTAACTTTATATAAACAATTCAAAGGGTATACTCTTCCTAGTTAAGTAGGATTAAGTTGATTAAGTTGATGAACAAAATTCTTCCTCCAGATTAAGCTATTACATATTTGTTTTTGGTATAAATCATAAAACTTCTAGTCTTTCGGTTATGTATGCAAATAATATTTGGTATTGTATGAAATCTACAGAGTGGATCAAAATTCGAGTCACATGGGAATGTTATAGGCGTGTTCATTATGCGAAGTGGCATGCAACGTCCATAATTCAATTCTCCCCGGCTGCTTTAATTCTGAGTCAGTGGTCCTTTGTTTAGTGTGGTCCATTGCAATATTTTCGGCGTACACCATAGTCTTTTCGTGGGCTCATACATAAATTCTCAGGGGTGTTAGGACTGACAATCATGGTGATCATTCAACAATAACTCATCCACATTCTTTGGAACTGTTAATATAACCTTATGCGAACAAAGATACCGTAATATGATGGGACACCAACTTGAATGGGCTCCTTGTATGCACCTCTTAGCATTGAGAGTACCTTTGATGAAAAAAATCTAACGACTATTGTTCCCCATATACTGTACCAAAGTATCAGTTTTCCTGCCCTTGTATTTATGTAAAAACTGGCTTCGTCGTTGAACAGAAAGAAAGGCTAAAAACTGAGTGCCCACATCTGCAGCTTGTGTGGGCGCCAATGATATGTTTGCAGAATTCTAAGCACACTGCTTTTGCAGACATTGTGTTGAATTAAGTAACGCAGAGAGCTTTTTTGAGGGCTCTTGACGAATGCGGCTAGAACTCAACTTCTGTCCCTTCCTCTGTGGCTGTTGGTTGTCTACCGGAACGCCCTTTGTCTTGCACAGAAGTAATCTCCTGGGATCATGCCAACACCTTTATGTGTGACTGGCTATCTGTCTGAATATCACCAGTTGAATTTCACAGTCGTTTTTCTTTGACTACGACCACCAATTAGTAAAATGAGAAAAGGAAACATTAAAGTTAGCAATGTAACCCTACTTTTGGTCAGTTCTGTACGAATATAGCCCCAAAATATTTCTGCCTGGAGCCCATAGTTATTACTTGAGAGTAAGTAAAAGTGCCAGGCAGTCTTAATTTTGGGTTGAGAGGTTAAAGATACGTCAACATAAAGAACACTGCTTTAATGCCAAACAAGTATCCAGGTTTAGACTAACACAAAAGGCACCCTAGTACACCCAAGTATGTGCAATTATGTATAGAATGAGGTCTCTATTCTCTTGCTCAATGAATACTTTAACACTTAGTCGTCACTGATAAATCGTTGCCTCTTTGAGTTTTCTTCAACTTCATGAATGCTGAAAGTTCCAAGGAGCTATGTCTGGACTGTGCCTAGCAGAAAGTTTGAGGCGCAGCGTCTGCGGCTAGTATTCTGGAGGATACGGATTTGAGTTCCGTTGGATTATACCTAATATAACCGCAAATTTTCATGTCCCTCATTTCAACTTTCAGTACCAGTAGTAAGTTCGATGGATGCTGGTGTGTGGCATATATGTAGATAAGCCTTAAGTTTCTTCCCTAGCATGGAACCGGTGCACGCGTATGCGTGGACCATCGAAGGAGGGGTCGTGATGCTCAATTTGGAAGTGTTAGGGACCCCACTATGCTGCGCCTTCTGCCATCGGATCTGGCTCTCCCAGTTCTCTCCTTCTGGAAGTTTAGTAAGTACAATATGCCTAGCAGTGGCTGCATTTATGAAGTCCTTTGCTTCGAATCACTATCCCTAAGTGGGTTTTATGTATGTATGTATGTATGTATGTATGTATGTATGTATGTATGTATGTATGTATGTATGTATGTATGTATGTATGTATGTATGTATGTATGTATGTATGTATGTATGTATGTGTGTGTGTGTATGTATGTATGTATGTATGTATGTATGTATGTATGTATGTATGTATGTATGTATGTATGTATGTATGTATGTATGTATGTATGTATGTATGTATGTATGTATGTATGTATGTATGTATGTATGTATATATGTATGTATGTAATTTTTTTTATTTCTGGATTCTATATTGGGCATGGAAGACCACCTAATTTTGCTAAGAGGCCTGTTTATCAGGCAATCTACGACACGGGGTCACTAGTGTTACTTCCCTTCTGAAGGAAGTCACGTTAAGAATTTCTAAGGGCAACCCGCTGCCAGCACGGACTGTGGTGGCGGCAAGGTGGAACATCAACATATACCTTAGTACCCTCACTTCGCATGTAAGAGAAATAGGTAGGCGAAGTCCTATAGTTTTCTTAAGACGCCTTAATGTCACCTGAATAAACAGTACTCATTATTACTTCACAAAGAATAGAATCAACTGACATCACTTCTTGAAGGTCTTAAAAGTTGGACATGGAGACCTGTCTTTCTTTGGTGAAAGTAGAAGCTGTGCATACAATGATTATAGTCCTCACCATTACTTAGTTTCCAATTAATAAAACATTGAAGCTTAATAATGTAGTACCCTCCTAGTATTTTGTATTAGACAATAGAAAGTAAATGAAAAGAATTATTTTACATAGGACATTGTTTTATAGCAATTATTCCGGTTGCAATGGTCAACCTTTTTTACTTTCTCTACTATGTATAGTAAGTAGGGGAAGTATTGTAGTACTACGTGTGATGCGTTCTGGCCGCCTGTAGGGTACTTTCATATCATCCTTCCTCCCGGGTCCTGGCGCATAACAAACCATCGGCTGACGTGCCGGAATCCGCTTCGTGACAGACAACATAAGATTATGTGCAGTACAGTATACCATGTAGAATCACCCTTAAGCTATGGACATACATGTCTCATGCAGACCGTACACATCAAATAAAGACGAAAAGGTTATTACGATGTTGCGCTATTTGCAATCGGAGAATGTCAATAATGTTTTACTTTCTAGCTCAGAGCTCAGAGCTGCGCGGTAACGTCTAAGGCTCACATTCAGAAGGTCCCAAGTTTCATTCCTCTTGGACTGTCCTCTCTGACCTTGGAATTCTTTTGCGGTTTACTCAGGTGAATGCTAGGGTGCCTTCCATGAAGTTTCCACATTTTCCTATTGCCCATTTCCTTTCCTTCCATTTCATTGCCATGTGTCAAGATCGAAGGGCCCAACGATTGACTGCGTGACGAGGCGTGTGGTGGTGAAATTGTCTTCCAGTAACTGTCTAACCTGGAGTCCAATATGTGACCAACCCACAGCGACACTTCTGGTGGGAATGGAGCTTTTTGTGAGTGATCTCGCCAGCGTTGGCATCTCACACCTGCAGACGTTGGGGTACTGCCTGCGACGGAGCCTGCCACCCTGAATCTGACTGTTCCCTGTGTGCCTCGCTTAACCCCTTCCTCCTGCAAGTCCAGTAGATATACCGAGCGGGATAGCTCAGGCAGTTTCGTCTGTCGTCTACATTTGGGAGGTAGCGGGTTTCACCCCAGCGACCGCCCTACCTGAGACTGGGTTTTTTCGGAGGTTCCCCCGCTTCGCTAGGTGAATGCTGAGTAGGTTCATTACATCCCCCGAGTTTCTTGTCCTTCCATTTCACTTCATTTTTCGTTTGCTTTATCACCATTCATCCCGTTGGTCAGGGAATATGTGTTCTGTAAACCTTCGTCCTTCGGCGGTGTGGGAGATCTAAGGCCCGGGTGTGCGAAACTCCGGTAGTTTTATACGCCGCCGAGGTATTTCAACCTGGAAATGGTAAGGATGATGTAACAGGGCTCTTGTTTGCTTCCGCGCCGAAGTCCTCTTCAACATCTATTCTATTTTACCCATATCTATGTAGTATAGACTGGTAAATTCAGTCAAATATCTCCATGAAACCATTGTTAACATAAAGGTAAGGTAGAAAGTATCATAAAATTTCTACTTGTTACAAATGAACGGGATGGCTCAAGCGGTAACGTCTGTGGCCCGCATTCGAGAGGTCGCAGGTTCGATCCCCGTGGTCGACCTTCCTGACCATGGGTTGTTTCGGAAGTTTCCCCGGGTCGCCAGGAGAATGCTGGGAAGGATTTCCATTTCCTGTCCTTCCATTTCGTTACATTAATCCTTTCATTTCACCCTTCATCCCGTTAGGTTTCTTTCAGGATTGGAAGCGTCGGTGAACGTTGCGGCAGCAGCACTACAAGGGGAACAAATGCGCTCTGGAAATCTCGTGCACCAGATTGGAAAGCGAGTCACTGATTTCCGGGCCCCCATGGGATGGTACAAACCTGATGGGGGGAGCTAAACTAATCTCCGCCGGGGTGCTTCTAACTGGAAAAATGTAGGGACCTTGCCACCTGCTCTGTTGTAGCAACGTTCCGGCTGCCCTTACCATCCATTTGCCTCATCCATCCTCCAGGGGGTTTACCCGTGAGGGGCATAGGCACAAACGATCGCCTTTCGGCTGAGATATTAAGTCCCCCTCCGTCAGTTGTCGTATGGTCATACAATCATTCTTGTCACTAGAACTCGACCATTAAATGTGTTAATCTGAAAGTGTTTCGAGATTAGGAAATCTCAATGACTAGTGGAACTTCAATGCATTTTTTATTGTTAAACTCATGTTATATTCAGATATTGTCAACCAACACCAGGCGACATGCATTAAGCAGGAAAATGAGGTAGGGATTTAAGTATTTCCTGTAGAAAAATGCATAAGCTTTAGCGACAAACACAATTTTCAGCCTGATAATTATTAATGATCTTTGCAGTGCACAATAAGAGAAACTCCTCTACAAAGCGCTACTTTTTATGTTCTTTGGAAATTCCACGTGTCAATTAAACAGTGGCCTGTCGAGTGCAAACATAGATATCAAACCGTTTCTGTCCTCTTTGCTTCATTATTATAAGCACTGTTAACATGCCACATGCATACACGATCACAGTTTTGCGTTTATTTAATGTATCTAGCCTTAATACGTAGACGATGAGGACGCTGATGAGCATTCCAATGATTTCTCCAGGGAAACCAAGTTGGACTGCTTTCACATACCTTTGTTTTAGAGTCGCTGAGGTTTAAATCTGACCGTTATTTGATGGCAATCAATTTTCTCGTTTTTACTCTCTCTCTCTCTCTCTCTCTCTCTCTCTCTCTCTCTCTCTCTCTCTCTCTCTCTCTCTCTCTACTGGTAAGTAGAAGGAAGTATTGTATTCCACCTAAAAATTTGATGTCGAGATTTCACCGGATATATATTTGAGACCCCCTGAAACAAACAAAAAAAAAAGCATTATTAGAAAAAGGTCCGCGCGCGCGCGCGCGCGTGTGTGTGTGTGTGTGTGTCAGTCTGTCAGTCTGTGGACAGCATAACTCAAAAACAAACAATCGGTTAAAAGCCAAAGTTGGTATTTAAGTTTAATGTCTTTCAAGGATGGGACACGAAGATTTTGAAGAAAATTGCTTAACCCTAAACTACCCTTTACATGGAAGATTTCTCGAAAATTTTTATTTTCTTGAAAATGGTTCAAACGATTTTGGTTAAAATGCCGTATGTTTAAGATATGTATATGACAAAGTAAATGTATATTTTGAGTTTTCTGGCTATAGCCTATGTAGTGCTGTTTACTTTGAATGACTTTTGAATAACAAAATCTTAGATAGACAAAATCTTACTATGCAAAAAATGAATTTTTTGTGGAGTGAACCATTTCGGATATATTCCTTGTTATGTGTGTGAGTTTCGGAAAACTTAAAACTTTCGTGAAATGTAACATCGTTCTTTATTTTTTATATGTTAAGCGTGGAAAGAGAACGGGATGTTAAAGCATTCAAATATTTGACCATCGCTCAAAGCCTACTGTGTTCTTATATTCCTCTTACACCTACAACGAAATAAGCAATAACTTGTACAACTGTTTATCTCAACTAACACAAAGAAGATATAGTAATAAAAGCTTCTAAGAATGGTTAGTACAAGAGTAGAGAAAGTCATGTGAGTGCAACACATCAGATCTTTTTCTCCCGGTTTTATTATTACTGAAGGCGTTGAGCTTTCTTTGACATAGGTACATTGTGCCCTCTTCTTCATTAATAGCGTCACGCTCTTCCAGTTACCTTCTGCTTCTGTATGTATTAGCTGCCGGACCTCTGTTGGCTATAACAGCATAAATGAAGAACAGTGAACACGTACAGTCAGAGTAGAAAGTATTCGGCACTCATTTTAAAAACTATCAGCCAAACTAAGCGCGCGAAAAGCGAAAAATCTGATGTGTTGCACTCACTTGACTTTCTCTACTCTAGTGCTATTCTTACAAATCCTTATTCCTCTATCTTCTTCATCTAAGTCGAGAAAAATGTTTGCAGAAATTAAATTATTGCTGATTTTCTTGTAGGTGCAAGGGAAACATGATAATACAGTAGGCTGTGAGAAACAGTCAAACGTTTTAAGGCTTTGAAATTCCGTTATCTTTGCACGGCAAAGATATATAAAAGTGAATAACAACCTTCCATTTGAGAAAAATGAAAGTATTGCAAAACTCGCCCAAATAACAAGAAATATCTCAGAAATGGTTCACTCCACAAAAAATTAATTTGGACGTAACTTGTGCGTTTTAACGAGATCTACGTTTCTGTATAGTAAAATTTGGTCCACCTGTTATGGTTTACCAATCATGCAAAAGTAGTCAAGAATAAACAGGACTAGATAGGCTACAATCAGAAAATTCAACATATGAATTTCATTTGCCTAAAAAGATGTTAAACATATGGCATTTTAATCACAACTGTTAAAGCCATTTTTGAGAAATCAAAATTTTCGAAAAGTTTTCCATGTAAATGGTAGTTTATGGTGGAGGGGTTTTCTTCAAAATGTTTGTGTCGCATCCCTGAAAGATAATCTTAAATACTAACTTTAATTTTTAACCGAGTTTCGACACACGCGCGCGGATCTTTTGCTGAAGCTGCTCTTTTTGGATTCAGGGGACCTCAAAACACATTAATGGTGAAATCTGGACATATGTAATTTAGGTAATACGTTCTAACAATTTTAATATTTTCAGTAAGAATTATAATCAGGCATCCACATTCCTAGACAGTTAGTTCCAAGGTATATACACTCATACCATGAACACTAAACAAATCCAAAACAACAGAAGCTAACAGGTGGTCGGAGTTCTATCTGTAACGTCCAAAGGCTGTATGAGGAATGGGGCTGGTTTGTTACATGCAACTTCTCGGGCTTTAGTCCAGTAGCAAATGAAACTATCGTGTAGTTTTAATGTTTAGAAACTCCTATGCCTGGCTATGTGTTTAGACAGCTAGATCATGAGTAGAGCTTTTAATACTAACCACATATATCAGAAATAGAAGGTTATAATACTTAATGGAATAATATGTTACAGCACTCCTCTGTTACCATCCGAATTTCTTACGATGGATGTTATATTTGTACTAAGAGGAGGTCTTGTATTAATTTAATATGGATTATTTGAATGATGCCCAAATAGATTCGGCAGAACCAAAAGAAATGCTGCAAATAGCGGAGAGGGTAGCGTTGGAATTGTTACTAAAGAAATGGGAAAAACAGTACATTACATGCAAGAGATTTCTTCAGTGCATTAAGATAAATGTGGGCAATCCACGTCAAATCGCACACCCGTAAAACACGACATTTTCGTAGGAGGTTCAAATTTGTTTATCAATAACAGGCATCAAATAAGGAGACCCGTATTTTTTTATTTCCGTATTTTTAAATTACTTGCTTAGTTATGGCTATTAGAAATGAAGCAATTTCTGCGCGCACCGTAATATAAAATCACTTGTTACTCTAAGGCCATATAGAGTTAAGAGTTGGGGTTAAATACAACACTTTTAATAACTTTCGATCAATCATTATTACACACAAATTTTGGACTGTGTTTTTGATGCTATATTTTGTAAAACAAAAAAAACAAAAAAAAATAGAATTTAAATCGATGTGTTAAAATTCTAAAAAAAAAAAAAAAAAATACCAAGAGGAGAAATTTGCTCCTACGAAGCCTCTGAAGTCCTCTGTGCTTTTAGTCATTTTAGTGATCAATGCCAGTAAGAACAAGGAGTGACTATTAAAAATGTGCTGCGAAACTAGATAGTGTGATTGCGTGTGTGTGTTTGTGTGTGTTTGTGTTTGTATTTGTGTGTGTGTGTGTGTGTGTGTTTTCTGTCTTCCAGAACAATGTCTTGTGAATTTATGCCTAACAGTCCTCACTTCGATGCAGTTCAATATTTACTTAATAACGGCATTTCATCACTCACGTTAGAGCAAAAGTTAAGGGTAAAAGATTTGCAGAAAAGACCTGGTTTAACTTTATCGCAGTAGAACGGTAAATTTGTGCATAAATTTCAAAAAAGCTGGTATCAAAAATACTAGTGGTTGAGTGGAACCGGTGAAGGAAAAGGACAAAAGCTCTTATGTTATTTTTGCTTGATGTTTGACGGTAAGTGTGAAGATCCTTGGCACAAAACCGGTGTGAATACACTGAAAAATTTTGAAAAGAAGGCAAAGAAGCACGTGGCATCTCAGAGCCATATTAACCCTGCAGAAAAATTGCATATGCTGGGTTGATGCCGCACAGATCATGCTGTTTTGGAGGGACATAGATTGCAAGCCATTAGGCACAATGAAACTGTATAAAAACAGGTAAATTTTAGGGCAATTAGTGGATGTTGTTTTCCATTTGGGGATCCAGGAATTGCCATTTAGGCGTCATCGAGAAAGTCAAGATTCATTTAATAAAGGAAATTGCTTGGCCATTCTTGATTTTTTGGCTTCGGAAGAGTCTTTCATGAGAGATCCTTTAGAATCGGAAACTGTTTTTAAGGGCTCTTCTAGTGACATACAAAATGGTTTAATTCAGACTGTGACTCTTGCTATTCAGGAACATACTCGAAAAGAAACACAGCCTACTGAATTCGTTGCCATTCAAGCTGGTGAAGCTACAGATGTTTCGATTAAAGCCCAATTGAGCATAATTGTTAGATATTGCAAGGATGGAAAAGCAGTTGAGTGGTTCCAAGGCTTTTATGATTTGTCTTCTGACAAAACTGCTAGGAGTTTAGCTGCTGTCATTATTCCAACGCTGAAGGAATGGAACATCTGTGAAAAAAGCTGATTTGTCAAACATATGACGGAGCCACCGTAATGTCAGGTCATAAGGGCGGGTATTCAAGCAATTGTGGGGCAAGCCTACCCTCTTGCAATATTCGTATACTGTTATGCCCACCAACTCTGTCTTGTTAGGCTGCTAAAACTATAAAAGAGGTGAAAATGTTCATTTGCAATTTATCGTATTTCATTCATTCTTCTCTGGTTCCTCACGTGAATAACTACTCAGAGGGTAAGGTTTCCAACTTCCTAACCCTTGTACTAA
Organism: Tenodera sinensis; assembly: GCA_030765045.1. Classification (NCBI taxonomy): domain Eukaryota; kingdom Metazoa; phylum Arthropoda; class Insecta; order Mantodea; family Mantidae; genus Tenodera; species Tenodera sinensis. The sequence goes on along the minus strand of CM060962.1, from coordinate 172,018,462 downwards.
CCGATGGAATTGTCATTCTAGGGCTATCATTACGGTAGAAAGGTGTCTTTCTGAATTAAAAAGCGCTGCTCAACATATCAATTATGACAACTGGAACCCAAAATAAACACAGGTCATTATGGGAGTAGATATACTGAACAGGTATAGATTTTTGTTCTTCGTATTCCTCTTTTCCATAATCTTTGTTTATACTGAACTTTTATTTAATATTCTTCAAGCTGACATTACTACTACTGATGTCAGTTTATGCCTAAAAGAGATGAAGGTTGCTACAGAGTATCAGGACCTAAGAAGTGACAAAGTAATGAAGGAAGTTGGAGAGGAATCTGCTGTTTTGTGTTGCAATGCCGTAAATCTTAACCAGGGTCAAAGAACTGCTGCTTATGAGATTCTTGACACGGTTGGTTTAGTTGGAAACACGTTTCGGCAATGCTGAAGACCTTGCTTTCTGGAACTTGTTGATGGGACTTGAATACCCTGAATGTAATAATTTTTTACCATGTAATATTCAAAAATAACATTGGCTGAGCAATTGTTATGTTAAAAGCTGACATTATTTTAATTTGTAATTGTTTTATTTCCATTGAAGCATTGGCTCCTGCTTCACCGTAGATCAAAAGCATATCATTGTACTCGTCCGTTGAATACGTCGTGAAGAACCGGCACAAAGTATAGTGCGATAGCATACGCCCGGCATTCATAATAATACACTGCATCATGCCAGTTTTTTTTTTTATTTTTTTTTTCACACCCTCCCTCCCTCCCACCCTCGCTCTTCAAAAAACCTACAACTGATTGCTGTTATCCCGTGGTGGTGTTGTTCTACAGCGATGTAGCCATATTTCATGTGACTTTTTTTTTTTTTTTAAATAACGTCTAAATGCTCATTTAAGAGCTTCCATATGTGAGGATATTTTCTCATCCGGTATCTTTCTGCCTTTAGCCAGGATTTAAAGTCTGTTAACGCCGGTTGTTCAAAACTGAGACAGTAATGGTATAATCCAAGGGTCAACCATATCTGGGTTTTTCCTTTCTGGAATTTCCAAGATAACAAAACCGACGTTACAGCGTTTTCTGAAGTGTTCCCAATCAAGTGCCCCATCTGTTTCTTGGTCCATGTCCAGATGTCACGTACCATCACACAGGAAGTAATTCTATGGCGTTGCGTATCTACCTGTCTACAATGTTTACACTATGGTGCTGATACTATGTTATGTTTATGTTTTTTTGATTCCGTGGGGATAATTTCATTAACATACTGATATAGGGAGACCTTCCAGTCCAACGGTATAAAATTATAACTGAAGAGCTTCCAGATATTCTTCCATGGAGCATTTGGGTATTTGCGTACAATCGCCGGTACTGTCAAAAATTCTTGCAGTAATTCTTTGTATATGTCTTTGGAGGTCAACGTAGTTGTTGTTCTTTCAATCAAAGGTATAATACTCTCATAATCTTTTCGCATTATCCGAAAAGCAGCAGGCGCTGCAATATCCGCGCCAATCAATTTTTTACTAAAATTTACATCTTGCTGTCTACTTTGGCCATTGATGGCTACCAGAACAGCACGCAATAACAGCGCACGACACTTCACGTTCACATCCACCAAATTCCATCCCCCACTATGAATGTCTCTGCGCAACTGAGGTCGGGCCACCTTGTAATACTGGTTTTTCCAAATATAGTATCCTATCGCCCTTTCTAATCGCTGTGAGAACTGATTAGGCATCGGGAGTACCTGTGCTACGTACCACAGCTTTGCCAGCACAAAGGTATTCACATGCCAGATTTTCTGAACAAAGTTCAAATTCCTTGTTAACTGCGAGTTCAAAATATTTAAACAGTGGTTAACAATTCTTTGCCAATTTAATATGATAAGTTCCTCCAGCCTAGATGTAAGAAACAGACCTAGGACTTTAATGACTGACTTTTGTGTAAACCGAGCTTCCTTCATCATCCAGTTATTCAGGGCTAGGAGCTGAGATTTACTGTAATTGATTAAAGCCCCTGATGCACTCTGGTATTGCAATAATATTGGCTCAATTGCTGTGAAGTCCCCAGCATCCGTGAGCACTAAGGTAATATCATCCGCATATGCAAAAAGTCTCTCGAAGTGCATTGGGTTTCTTCTCCTGGAGAGCACTGAAACCAATCCTCGTATCATGGGTTCTACACACAAAGTATACAGGATCATCGACAGTGGGCATCCCTGGCGAATTGATTGTTCTATAAGTACTGGCTGCGTGAAGAATCCGTTTACTTGGATTCTGGAGTGTGCATTTGTATATAATCGTTGTAGTAGATTCAAAAATGAGAATGAGAACCCAAAGCGTTGTAGTACATCCCATAGATATCCATGATTTATCCTGTCAAAGGCTGTGGCAAAATCCAACGCCAAGATTGCTGCTGGTTCATCAGGCTTGCTCTCACATTCAATAATAGTGTCTCTTGACGTCATTAGTATATGTGTAATCTTCCTCTCTGGGATACCACAAGTTTGTCCTGTTCCGATGATATCAGGCATGTATCTCTTCATCCTGTTTGCTATTATCTTTGTATATAATTTGTAGTCGGCATTTAAAAGCGTGATTGGGCGATAGTCGTTTACATCCAAGGCTGTTGGATGCTTGGCAATGAGCACAATGATGCCCTCATTAAACCCGGACAAGACTCCCGAACCTCGTTGTAATTCTATCATGACACCAAGCAATGTATCCTTCACTATACTCCAATTCTCGCGGTAGAACTGATACCCAATCCCATCGGGTCCAGGTGCAGAGCCCATACTAGCCGACATTAGTGCTGTACGCAATTCTTCTTCCGTTATGTCTTCATTCAAGGCATCATTCATCTCCGAGGTCACTAGTGGTTCAATTAGCTTATAGACATATTGCTGCGCTACTATATTAACCTCTTTTGCTGCAAACCTTTGTGTATAAGCCTCCTGAACCTCCATTAATATATCCCGTGAGGTCAGCAGTAAATTCCCTTCCGAAGAACGTAACTTGGAAAGATATTTCCTTGTTCCTGAGTGTTTCTCAGACGCTAAGTGATACAGTGAAAATCTCTCTTCATCCTGTACTGAGCGGTCTCCCGCCCGTATTTGTGCTCCACGACAGAGTTCCTCATGCAAGCAACACAATCTTTTCCTGGCTGCTGCAATATGGTTCGTCACATTTCGGCCATCACACTGTTGCTGATATAATTCATTGATTAATTCGTAGTAATAATTCAACCGTTGCCTTCGCAATTTCGCCCGCTTAATACCTTCTCCTTTATAAAAGTTACGAATTGCAGGTTTGTAGGTATATAACCATTGTTGCAGCATACTGGGAGATCTACTTTGCGCCGTACGCCTCCATCTAGTCCACAATCGCTGAAACTGTTCTCGGATCTCCTTATCCTGAAGGAGCGCGCTGTTGAGTTTCCAATAACTTCTGCCTATTATCGGTGTCCGAGTAGTGCATACCAGCGACATTATTAGAGCATGGTGATCACTAAAGGGTACTGGTCGCACCTTCACACTTCTGATCTGCTGCTTCATGGTTGTACTAACATAAATTCTGTCTATTCTGAAGGCTGTAGTATTTCGGTGAAAGGTATATTCAACATAGGTATCATATAGAAGTTCCCAGGCATCCTGCAGCTCCAAAGACTTGCAAATCCGGTCTAACATTGGAGACGGTAGATATTGCCCAGTTTGGTCTTTAGCATTAAGGACACAATTAAAATCTCCTCCGAAAACCAATTTGTCATATCGGTGTCGCAAAAAGAACGGTAACTCTGTTGCAAGAAAGTCTTCCCGTTCCTTTCGTCGATTTGAACCTGATGGTAAATATACGTTGACTAGTAGAATATTATCCTCCGTCAATAAGGAAGTAATTCGGCCACTGGCATGCTTTTCCGTCAGTTGTACCCCTAGAGATGAGCGATAAACTATGGCTGTACCTCGTTGTTCTTCACCAATATTGGAAACATAATTATACCTTGGGCCAAAAAAGTTTAAATGTGGTTCATTGTTCTCCTGCAAAAACAAAAAATCAAGGTCGTGTTCAAAAGTAAAATCCCGTACCAAGGCTTGTTTGGTCTTACTGCGTAAACAATTTACATTCATAGTCGCAAATTTCTGAAGAATTAACACCATAAGGAGAAACGCCGAATGTAGTGTTTATTCATGAAGTATTCAATCCTCCAATCACTGTTCCATAGGTTTATGCGTCTTCATAGCCTTTCGTGTAGGTGACCCTGCTTTATGCATCTTGGCAGTCTTTTTTCGTTTTTCCAAACGCGGATCACGCTGACTCACCCTTTCATCATTCTCCATACGCCTGGACTCCAATCCACGCACATTCACCAAATCCTCATATTCCACTTCCTCATCCGAAAACGTCAGAGACTGTGACTTTATCGTTACTGGTGTGACTGTTTCCATTGCTTCCACTTGAACGTTTAAGGTTTTTTCTTTCTCCGCTTCCTCCACCACACATTCCTCTACTATCTCCATAGTACTCAGAGGTGACTTCACGCTAGTTGGATGGATTACCGCAGACATTGATACAGAGTGTTCCAAGGTTGCATCAGACACTTCCGGACTACACTTGTCTTCTTCGGTTGGAGAGACTCTAGCACACATTTGCGTAGTGTT
>CM060962.1:171978817-172008817 GCA_030765045.1 Tenodera sinensis | reverse complement strand
CTAGAAAGGTGTTAAACTTAAATAGCAACATTGGTTTTTAACTGGCTTTTCGTTTTAAGAGTTATGCTGTTCACAGACAGGCAGACAGGCAGACACACACAGACACACACAGACACATACACAGACACACACAGAGACACACAGACGCACACAGACACACACAGACACACATAGACACACACAGACACACATAGACACACAGGCACACACAGGCACGCACACAGACACACAGACGCCCACACAGACACACACACAGACGCACACACAGACACACACACAGGCACATACACAGACACACAGGCACACACACAGACACACAGGCGCACACACACAGGCACACACACTGATGCACATACAGACACACACACAGACACACAGACACACAGACACACACAGACACACAGACGCACACACAGACACACACAGACACACATAGACACACAGGCACACACAGGCACACACACAGACACACAGACGCACACACAGACACACACAGACGCACACACAGACGCACAGACGCACATAGACACACAGGCACACACAAGCACATACAGACACACACACGGACCTTTTTCTAAAAATCTATTTTTTTAATTCAAGGATCTCAAAACATTACCGGTGAAATTGCAACATCGAAATTTCGGGTTGGTTACAGTACTTCCCCTACTTACTATACGTAGTAGAGAAAGTAAAAAGGAGTTACATTTGTATACGAGACTTTACGTATTAGTTTAATTCGCTCTTCATAATTTGGGGTTTCACAATTTGACGAATTCCACTCCTGACATCAGTGTGACAAAATGACAAGGTCAGTCCAGTTACTTTCTATCACTTTATTGTCCTCTAAACTTTTATCACAAATACACAGTTTTCTTGGCATTGTTAACACAGTCTACAATTTTTCGTGCTGTTACAACTCACGTTTACTTCTCGTAACCTTGACTCAATCGTTTCAGTCTTTCTTTATTTTCTCTGTCTCTCATACATTAACTCCGGCGATACAGTCACAAGTACTTCCCTTTCCCTCCCTCTGTTTATGACACTTTCCCTGTGCGTATGTTTCACTCACACTATTTTGACTATTTCTCTCTGCTGCTGCTTTTCTGTCTCTGTTTCCACTCTCTGCCACTCTAACTCTCCGTCTTCTCTCTCCGCAGCTTAATGCCATGCGTTATTTCGAAAATTGGTAATAAAGCTATTTTTTCTGAGAAGTGACAAGTGAAACATTCATGGGACCGCAACCTGCAAATGTTAAATACTACAATAAAATTGGTATACTATGTTGATCATTGCATTCTTAAACAAAAATGCAAATAAAATTTAGGAAGCCGTAACTTTGCAATGTTATGAAAGGGGTTTTCCTTTCGAAGGAAGCCATGCTAGGAATTTTTTACGTCTGAAAAGAGCCCTCGTTCTCCACCGGGTTTGAGCCCGAGACCTCGGGAAATGCTAAGAGTGATTAAGTAGTTGTAATGGAAGTATGTATTTCTATCTACTATTAAGGGTAAGCCAAGTGCGTTTCACAGTGGATACGCGTATGAAAACTATAGAGAAGCATTAGATAGTATTATAACATAGATCTGTGTAAAATAAAGATCCAAGAAATTAACCTCTCAAAAACTTCGGCCTTCTCTCTATGAAGTTGATCTACATATTTCTCGCCCCTTTTCTAGGTAAGCGAACATGTTGTTCTCACGTGGTTTGTACACAATGTCATTCGTCGTCTTGTTCTCGTTGTGCGCATCTGATTGGTTGTTTTTAAGAGTAAAATAGTGCAACTCGTTTCTCCCCTCTAATAAAATTTTACTACCCATCAATCATTTCTGCCTTTGGTTTTTGCGCTTGGCCAAATTTACCTGGCGATTAACACTTCTGCCTAAGCGTCGCTCAGTCTTGGAATTTTCAGCCCTCTTGTTAATTTTCTTTCAGAGGTAGATGCCCTGCCTGTCGCCCCGTTATCTGCCTGGGGCTGTCCCTCTGCCCTTACTCTTTCTGTTAAAATTGAACACTCATATGTCTACCTACATTCTGTTTTCAATAATGTATAAGTATTATATGCATTCGTATAATTAACGGGCGCGCGTTTCTGCTTCAAACATCTGGATGAAGTCTATTTAAAAGTGAAGAAGCGTACATATTGAGTGAAGAAGAGAGCTCGGGAGGACAATTATCAATTATAATTCTTAAAAAATTATTATAAAACTTACTAAGCTTATTTTAACCAGCTCAAAATGATCGTAGGCGGCGCCGTGGCCGAGCTGTCCCAGGGACCCGCATGTGGTATTCGTGCTGGACGAAGCAGCGTCTGGCCGGGTTTTCTCTGGGTTCTCCGCTCCCCTCCCATTCCACCAATCGCTCCATTATCACCTTTCAAACCATTCATTTCACCTGCATTTCATATCATCCTCTTACTCACTCCCATAGGTTCCTGCGCTCCCCGACAGGCGTCTGACCCTAGGCACTGGCTTTTAAGTCCTACATAAGGGTATGGAAATCAGATAAATATTAAGAAGAAAGAAGAAAATGATCCTTATATAAAATTTGATCAGTCTACAACCTAGAAAAACTGAAAGGAATCGGTGTTTTTAATCGAGAACTTTTCCATTAAACTTACGGACAAGATTATGTTTCAGTATGCGTTACAATTGCTAACGTACAGCAGTGATCTAAAGTAAATGAGACTGAATTTTGTTTTACATGTCAGGATTTCCAAACCATCGACATCCCTTTTCGTGTACCTGCCTTTAAATACATGTTTCCAGTAAAATATTGACATCAAATTTACCTGTTACATACTTGGCAGAGAGAGTAATACCCAAATATTTCGTAGAATATTGCGTTTTGGAGAAAATGCCGAATGACGAAGGTTTCTGAGAATGTTTCTCCTTTCAATATTTCACTAAAACGAATTTTTAGGAACTTATGCTAATTTATTTGTGTGCCTAAGCTAAATATATGAATTCTATTTATGGGTCTTTTACTCTGATTTTCTGCTCTACATGGAAAATTACACGCATAATGAATAGGCACTAATAACTACAGTACTAAGAAACCTTACATTAAATCTCAGTGTAAAGAGCTTTATTGCTAGATTTTAAAAAGCAACATATGTACACGTTGCACAGAGAGGTACGGAAGGGGGAGAGGGGACGAGAGTGAGTGAATGAATCAAGGATTGGAAGACGTAGAGAGAGAACCCTCGTAGTTAACTCAATACTAGAGTGAAACCATAGTGTTGCTTTGTTCAAATAAATGGTCATGAAGGACATATAAAACCATAGTATTACCGATGAAACAATATTTGCTATAATGACAGTAAGAAAATATTTATGTTGGTATTACAAGTTTTTACAGTGTTATTAAACAATATATTCTTTATTTTCTTAGGGTCTAATTGACGAAAAACAGTTTACGAGATAAGTAATACGTACTGTAGTAAAAATTAAGGACGCCTTACGAGCATTCCTTGCTACACGAAATGCAGAGGCTAATTTGCCTTTGTACAGTAGGTTTTTAGTCCCGTTGGCTGCCAGATGGTGATCGTACATATCTTTCTGCTATGAGTAAGTTCGCTGTCACGACCAAGGTTCTGGCGTTTCACTTCTTATTCGGTATAAACATGAGTTCGACTCACAAGAAAGTTGTCTGGGTGAAACTCGTGTCATTTCATTCAAAACTCTTAGAAAATGATGTTATAAAATCCAAACTTTTATTTTAATCGCATTTGTAAATGTAGTGTCATTATAATACCTGGTGAAAGTATTTCTTAGTCATTCATCTTAATGTTAACGCAACGTTGCCAAATCTTTCTTAGAAATTAAACTTTGCGTGAACTTGTAACAATAAAGTGTGGCTAAATTCATTGGAATTAAGGTAGAAATACGTACATTACAGCATAGTTCACAGCTTTGCGAGATTAGTGAAATAATAAGCTATTTATATTCATCCGTCAGGAAGCTAGATGGCTCCATTTATTCCAAATATTTGCATAAATTATTTTTTTTCGGTAAAACGGTTCTTTATTGACAATAATTGTACTGGACATATTCGTTTCACTCAACATGTAGAATCCCTGGTTAACGTATGGCCGAAGCAGTATCTTCCATTTTGTATATAGTAACTCGCGAGCTCTCTCCACTCTGGGAAACTAGGTGAAGAGTTAGTGGGAAAGAAAAGTATACCTATATTTATAAAGATTATTTTAATAACTGTACTGACCTATTTCTTGTACACCAAATCAATCCTTCGGTACTTTAAGGCTGCAAACTTGTCGGTGATGTCTTCATAGAATGGCTGCGTTTTTATTAATTACACTAGAAGCTCTTTCTGAATGGAAATATTCGCTAAAGAAGAAAGTTTCTTCTGACATTGCATTCAGAATGACAAGAAAATCTTTGTTCCACGGACGCTGAAGTAGAAGAGATTGACAGAATGAGGGAGAACAGTTTACAAGTATTCCTAAAGATATTTCGTATTCCAGAATTTCGTAATACAAGGCTCGACACGTTGGAACACGCTCATCCTGAGAAAGGGAACTGTACTCTCGTGAGAGGCGCATGTCCACCATTTTGCTTTTTCAAACATAATCGAAAAATACTGTTCATTGTTCTTGTTTCTTAGCATTGTCCTTATTTTTACAGTAGTTTACATCCAGTGACCTCTTCTGCAAAACATCGAACAATATATCTGTCAAACAAAGTATGTCATGAAACACTACTGCCAGAATCGCACATTCAAAATTGTTCATGTCGTTCAGAAAGCCTCTGGCAAGCAGAATGGAATTATCATCAGACTGTTCACAGGAAACTATGGCTTCGAAAACCTCTTTCAACTTTTCCCAGTTATCCACAAATACACGCAACAATTTTGAGTTGAAGCTCCAGAGGACAGGAGTTGCAGCTGGAATGCATGGCCCCGATACAGAAGTAATTGTGTAGGTTCTCTTTGCTGAGTGATGGAAAAAGGTAGCAATACTAATTTTCATTGTTGATTTTGCCGTAAATACTTAAACTGGGTGGGAGGCTAACTCGTCTAGCGCTTAAAGGTAGCACCGCAGTAAAAAACTTTTCTTAACAAAAAGTGTTTAAAATAATGTTATCTAACAGCTCCCAAAGGTTGTCGGTCTAATTTTGGGACAACTTATATAGATACCCTAAAATGTATTACGTATTAATATATTCTCCTTTGTCCGGTCTCTTCAGCGCATCTTATTTAATTTCCATTGGCATGTTAACTTTACATTTCTTCTCGTTCGACATTTTTACTGTCATAAACATAATACAACACTAACAGTAAGTCTGAAATCTGAGAAACGTTATTGTAACCAGAAATGTGAAACTGAAAGTTTAGCTTATCAAGTACGTACTGGGTAAAGCAAAAATCTTCAAATCTTCTAAACAATAATTGTTTGTGCTCGAACATGCATGTATCCGCATTATTAGCTGCAAGCTTTTGATTTCGTGACAATGGTCTGCCAGGTGTGTATGCTCTGGCTAGATATTGAAGGTCAATACACGGTCAGCACTTTCATTACTGTGAGGAACAATGCAGTAGGTTGTATACGTACACTAATTAAAATCTACTTATGCTGTTTTATACTGCATAGCGGATTATAGAAAATAAACAAGTTTTCGAGTTATACGGAATGTCGAGAGTCGAGTCATCGTGGTCCTACTGTACTATACAAAAGGGAAGGCTATACTGTAATATTAAATTAAGTGTTATTCTTATAAGGACATATGAAACAATTAGTAAAACCTTCAAGCGTGTTAACTGTAATTCATTTTTAATTTTTCACAGGAAAACTGCCATAATTTTGGTGGTTAAAGGTAAAATGTTTTTTGCGGTACATGGAAACGTATTTAGTTGTAGGTATTAACACACATACACAATTATTTTGCCAGGGGATGGCATAAATTAGTATTTTTACTGTGGATCTCCTAAAGATACAAGCTTATAAACCCGGGTGCATGGCTGTTGTTTTCCGCGAGCCACAATTAGCGGTAGTTTAAGGGCAGCGAGAAGCAACCTGGGCTCCTGTGGGCGGACAGAGGGCGCTGACTGTCAGTCATGACAGTAATTACTGTGCAGTCTTTGGAAAGAAATACAGAAAAAAACACATCGCGTGAGAGTTACCTTACTCAAACAACTGGGCTTTTATGTTCACAATTAACAGAACAATAGGTAAATTTTGGACAGGATATTGTAAAACATCATTCTATGTAGAACAACACATCTACATTTGTACATTCTGACGTACTAGAGAGATGAAGTAATGAGTTTCGTATAGAATTCCCTACTTGTGCCAATGTGTAGGTAAAATTGTTAAATGAAGTTATCAACGTGGCCATCAACACTTACCTAGAGAGAGAAAATGCAGTAATTGGATAGCTGTCCTATTTTAGGTTGTCATAAATACACAGCCTGCTAATAAATCGTAGAGAAAGACACTTCCGTGTAGTAAACATCGTGGAACAGTGCGTGATTAAGTACAGTGCCCGCTCGCATTATCAGTGGTCTTATTTATTTCAGGTACAAAACAGAGACTTTACCCCCACCATCAATTTGCGTGACGTTACTCATTCAGATTCTAGCAAGGTCATTCGCCACGTCTAAAAAATACATACGTAAATGCTACGTCTCTGATGACACAGCACACTGTCATTCACATACACACACTAATCTAGGCGTCGTAGCCTAACAACGGCTAAATTTCGATAACACAAGACTCCATTATCTTGCTCATATACAGGCTGGAAGGGAAGTCATTTCACACCTTCCAATATGTGCTTCATAGAAGCATTACAAACAAAAATGTCGAATGGCATTTTGTTCTTTGATCAGCCGATTTCGAAAAAATATTTTTTTATCCAAATTGAATGCGTAATTCCACAAGAATGCACGAAGATAATAGTTTGTTACTTCTAAGATTCGTAAAGTAACTTATTTCTGACATAATTTTGGTAGTAATTATGGGACATCACACAGGGTTTCGAAATAATTAATCACGTGAGGAATACTCCGAGCTGCTCTCTCACACATGAGGTAAGTCGACAACGTTGCGTTGAGGTTGGTCAGGGAATTTATCTAGTTTGCGAATGTAAACAGGTCGGGTACTTTCACTTTCCTTTAATGTTTTGGGATCTAACGCTTTTGATTGACCTACACTCGCATAGTAAACACGGAAGGACAAGGCAGGACATGAGTGTTTTCAAGACGTACCGTTATGCTGTTTATGTACTGAGCTAGGGAAAGTGACCACCCACACAATCTGCAGTGTTGCCAGGTTCTTTTCGACAAAACTAAAATATCTCGAGATCTACCACTGGTTCAAATTAATGTAATGACTTCCCTTCCACCCGGTATACCCGCTAACTTTGGCGTCGTAGCATACGCGATGCGGTCATCTGCGAATAGAGACATAGGTCAAAACTTAACACAGGTTTAATGCTTTTCCAATTCAAAAATAATAAGTTAACGTTTGCTTAAGTTGTGCAAAGTGATATAAAAGCAAGTGATTCCTTGCTTCTTAACTCGAAATGCTGTAATCCATATCTCACGTGCACTTCTCTCATGTGATATTTGTGGTTGATGAGCAGTGCTTTTGCAGTATTTTCTCGGTATTTTTATCTATTTTGTTTGTTCCTTTGTTCCTTATTCTTTATCTTAAGAGTTTTCACTAACTGTTTTGGTCTATTAAGCACTAATTTATGAATGACTCCAAGGAAACGCAAAGCTATTGGGCAAGTGCAACATAAGTCTAAAAGCTATAGGGATAAACTGTCAAACTACGGGCTAGTAATCTTATAATTTTCAGTTTCATAAAAAAAATTAACTTTTACGCTTTCTCTTTTATGAATTATTTTAGCGTCTCCCTTTGAAAACGTATACCTATCTGAGGTTATACTGCATTTATTTTGGTTCACTCTCATTCCATAATGAAGCAACTCCAATTTCTGTAGCTGACAGTGAATCAAATCCTCCTGCATTTGAACAATTGCGGCCTAACCTTATTTTATTTTCCTCGGCATGTCTAGTAATTGTGTTCATTTCAATGAAAATTTGAAAGAAAAGAGAAACAATAGGTACATGTACTCTGTTTTGTTACCTAATAAAGCAGAAGGGAGTTATTCTTGCCTCGTGATGCGTGAAACCCTGCTCACTTCATATCGCAATCAAGCGTAAGCCACTGTTAATCGTAAATCTGTGTGATGATGCAGATAATTCATGTAGCGGGCTGATGGTTTACAAGCTTACCACGCAATACCATCTTTACTGTATGTTGCACAATTGCCCGGAGTGTTGCCAAACTTACGGTTCTGTCCAGTGGTTTTCTTAAGTGATCTGTCATCTATCTGTTACAATTGTCCATTTGATCTAAAATAAACGTTTCATAAATATGGATAAAAAGTGTATACTGTGTTTTGCAATATCACTATTATAATTGTTTTTCTATATTGCATTTTTGATCTAGTTGTTGTTCATACTGTCATGGAGGAAAATAGAATTTCCTGCTGGTGCCTGTTTTACTGCTCGTAAACTGCATTACATACCCTTTTAACTTTTGATACATTTATTTTTTTATTGATATTTGAATTTTATCACTTCAACCACACCTGGATCTTGATTAGCGATTTGTTTTTTAATGTTTACTTTAAGATTTAATTCCTGGAGTAGCTAAGTGAGCTAAAAGCTACTGTTTTTTTAAGATCAATAAGGCGTGGATAATCGGTCACTGCCTCGTCACCAAGGGTAATGTTGGAAACCCTGCTACTGGGCCCACCATGTTCAATAGCTGTTAGTCAATTAATCATTCTTTTTTCGCGTGTAAGTACTATTTGTATTGTGACGTCGGGCTCAACACACAACAGGGGATGGATGGGGCCAAGTTGCTTCGTGGGACTGCTGTACATACGTGACTGTTAACAATCGAGGCGGCAGAAACTAAAAGGGTGTCGAGAACGTTGCAAGACTTCTAGCTCAATCATTTCCGGTGTGTGTGTGTGTTTGTGTGTGTGTGTGTGTGTGTGTGTGTGTGCGTGTGTGTGTGTGTGTGTGTGTGTGTGTGTGTGTGTAGAAGTGGAGAAAGGTCCGTGTGACGTTATTCCTAGTATATAATGAGGTCAGAGGAGGGAGTTTTTGGAGTTACAGTTACAGACGCAGGTTGGTCATGGTCAGTGTAGTCGCTGAGTGCAAGACAGATGTGTATCGTAAGAAGATCCAACGAGCGTCGCGAGTGATTACATTGTTGAAATTAATGTATGAGAGGCAGAGGAACTGAAGAAAGACACCAAAAGAATTGAACAAGGTTATGAGAAGTAACAGTTGTGAGCTGTGATTACCCAAAAGACTGTAGACTGTGTTAACGACGAGAAGAAAATTGTGTATTTGTGGTAAAATTTAGAAGATAATAAAGTGATAGAAAACTAACAGGACTGGATTTTGTCATTTTGTCAATATTATTCACTATTCCCGATAAAGTAGTATGTAATAGTTTGCGTTGAGTGCACTGAAGAATCTTGGGAGTACAAAATTTGTTTTACAATGATGCACTTGTCGCACTTGTATTACAATACACATATTTTAGCCTTTTACGGGTTACCGATGTCTTAACTTACACTTATTTAATTCATAATCGTACATAATGAAGTAACAGGTGTGCACAAACTATTAAATCATCTCGAAACAGTAGATGTGATATACAAGTAAAGACAAAAATGGTTCATACCACGTGACTTATTAGCATCAGCTGGAAGCAAATATTAGCAACTAGAAAAGCACTAAGAGTGTTGCATGTTGATGGGGCAATATTAATGAGATTGACGTTATTTAAGAGAAAATCAATAAAGAAAACTCTTCAGCTGGCCCCATTACTCAGCTGGTAGAGTATCTGTCTGCTATGCAGGGGGCCTCGGGTTCGATTCCGGCTGGAAAGGTTTAGGATTATTCTCCATCCTCCGTAGAGTATGTAAGTATGAAATTAATGCAATAAATCCAGAATGATAGAAACCCAAAGTTCAAAACCTCCGTTAACTTAGTGAACACCATTGCTGTTGAGCAATTGTTTCAAGAAGTGAACCTTCGATTTGAAAGGTGGCGTATAAATGGAACATTAAAAAGTATTTTTTCGCCTTTAAATTTCACAATTATTATCATCTGCATGGTGGAAATCTAATTGCATAGCTACTGTGTATAGCGATAATTTCATCTTATTTGTAAATACGCAATAGAGCTTGCCATTGGTAAGCATCATTGATGTTTTAAGCCTCTCACAATACAACCATATTACATTTGGAACCAAAGTCTCGAAGGTTGTGGATTAGAAACCACTTCGTAATTAATTTTTTTCTCTGCGTACACTATTCGCACAGCCAAACGTCGACCTCCCAGACGGTATGTTTTTCGTTCTTTGCTGAATTTTTCCGCGCGAGCGCACAATTTCAGAACCCAATCTTTTGTTGCTTCTCTTGATTAAATTTGCTAATTAACACTCAACTGAATGAGAAAGAAGATTCTGATCGCTTCCCTGCTAGAAAAACAAATTTTTTAAAAAATAGAATAAATTTTGCACATGAGCATTGCATACTTATATGTAACGTAACGACTAAATCCTCTTTGGAATGCTATTTCTTGCCCACATCGGGTTCTTTCGCATGAAGTCATGATTGTCGTTTCGTTCCTAAAGTATATTAAGACGACTTTCAAATAGTTTGTAATATTTTAAATATAGCTAATATATGTATTAGGAATCGCAAAGCAATTCACTTTTTGATGTTATGTTCCTTAAATAAAGTGAGACTGAACAGGAGTGGTTTCATTGTCTTGTTTCAATAACAATCTAACACAACACACACTGTTCGATCAGAGCGTTACTCTGTGATATGCTCTAAGATCGCGGTGCTGCACAGGTAAATACCAAAGTATACCCGTATCCAAAATAAAAGCCTAAAAGGAGGCAAAAGCGGCAAGATCGTTCAGAAGACTAAGCAGATTATCAGAGTCCTCAAATATAGCCACCAGACAAGAAAGAAATAAAAGAAAAACCACGGATGACTACATCGAACGAAGATTCCGCTCCGCAGACGGGCTGTTAGGGGTATCGTAAGTGCAGATATTTGTACTGGTAATTGAGGACAGTGTAATGAACAACAGTGCATCAATATTGACGGACTAGTATAATTTTACTTATTAAAAGTAGTACGTTTGTAAGTCGGTACCTCCAAGTAGGCGTAGCAGAAGATGTGACCCAGAGTAGACAAACATCACGGTAACGAATGCTGTAGCGAAACTGAGTTCGAATGGTTTCTGCAAGACCAATGAACTCACAACATCTAGACCAGCAGGTCACGCATTGGGGTGTGAAGCAGACGTTCAAGTTCTAGCAGTAATGCCAGTTATAGCGCAGAAAGCGCCGATCCACTGACCGATTGGCTGGTTGAAGAAACAAGTCTATGGCGTAGTGTTCCGACCCAGCGTAAACAACAGAAGCACTATGAAGTATAATGGGATTGTTCTGGAAGTTTCCTTCTCTCCACCTCCCGAGCGCTCTAGAACGCTCTCTCTAGAAAACTCCTTTGACTATTCAGCGATTCAGCTAGTAACGAGTTATACAGTTATTTGTTCGATACCGCATGTAGTGCTGGTTCTTCGAGTGGGGTTATGACAGCAGTTGGGACGTAATTCTGCTACTGCGAGAGATTAGAGTGGTGTTGCGTTCGACTCCCTTGCGAGTGAAGCAGAAAGAAAAAAGGGGTGCTTCGCGCGTATTTTATTATACCGCTACGTCGCGAGGAAAAGTAGAGTGGCGCTGAAAATTAAAATAGATCACATTAGTGAAGTGATACTAAAAATAGCAACTAAAATATATGTTTACTTGGAAAAGAGTTCATATCAGTCAAGCATTTCAATATATGTATACTTGGCTTTAAATACTAAAAGTAGACGCAAATAAAGTGCTGCATTAGAGTTCAGCATTATCGCAAAGATGCCAAAACCTATGATTATAAATGAACTTATTAAATCGTGATACTCACCTGCATAGCTTCTATGCTCGTCGTGATATTAGATCTTGCCCTAAGATTACCTTTTCGTCTTTAGTTCTATTTTTGATTCACTATACAACAGGGCCTCTCAAAGTTTAAAATTGCACCCGGTGTAATCCAACGTGCAGAGGTTCCTTGCACCGTGCATCGTGACGACTCGGTTGAGCTAGCGCGCTGCAAAGCGAAGAAGCGTGTGTTGATAGACGGCTTGCATATCAGTGAAATATATACGTGCAATACAACTACCTGTGATGGAGCCGCCTGCTCCAAATAAAGCAAAGAATGCCAAAAGTCCATTTAAATCACAGCGCGAGCTTTCTTATATTTTTGAAAGTCGTGGCGATAGAGTCAAATATCTCATCTGTGGTACAATAAGTGCAAGTGTAAGAAAGGCATCTGTTGAACCACACTATAACAGAATACATGCAGGGACATACGGGGGTATCATAGATGGACAATTAAAGAGGTTGCTATATGTTACAGAAGCGCATTCTTTATCCTAAAATGAGATTTGTGCCAGTGCTTTCTAGATCACTAAAACGAAAGCCCGGTTTTAAACATAAAAACCCAAATTAACCAGTTTAACCCGCACACCGCATGCAAATATTACACAGTGAAAAAGAAGCCATGAGTAAGAGTGAGATGGCCAAGCGAGCGAGACAAGCCTAAGGAGTGAAAGGAGTGAGCGAGTGGTTGTTTACCCAGAGGTCACCTTTTCGTAATCGCATTTTTCACCTTGCACCATACAAAGCACACTGGTACATGCACCCTGACAGGTCCTGCTATAGCCATAAATCCCCATATTGTATTATCTATTTGGGGAAATGCATTGGTTTAAGCTACACCTATTCTACTTGTAATTTCATAGCACGCAGTGTACCCGGGAGACAGGATAGAGAATACACTTGTTTAACATATTTCAATGCGCACCTAGTTGCCAAAAGTCATGGCCACTTATTGCTTAACATTACTTGTCGGACCTTACATAGTGCTCTTGTACTAAGATAATCCTCATGTTTGTTATTAAGTTTGTGATTCAGTATACTGTAAACAGCTATACTACATTGTTCATTTTGGGAAAAGGCATCGGTTAAGCTATAAGCACGTCATAGAGACTAATGTTTCCAGAAAGCAACATTCGCTATACAGATATGCATACTTGTTAAAGAGGTTCCATTATATAAACTAGTTGCCTTTCAGTTATTGTTTATAATTAATTTACTAAATCTCTACATAGTTAGGTTTAGAGTTATACACTTAGATATAGATTCATTGTGGCTAACACCCACCAGAGGAATGCATGAAGTTTAGGAACCATAGGAGGCTACAGGCACACAGGCAGAGAGACGCGCGGAAGTTCCTAAGAATTGCAGACTTGAAAACACGTCCCGCTGCTGGAGCTGTCTCGATAGAGCAATGAACGATCTGGCGATCAAGCAGTCCTCTAGTGTCAACGAGGATATTTTTTTTTCCTTTCAGTAAGCATCCGCGCCATCTGTCCGGCACCACCATTCGCAAACATACCCGACAAATGATAACGAAACGGAATGAAAGGAAAATGACCGAAGGGAAACCGTGGTAAATGAGAAAGCCAGCGTTCGTCTACCAACCAAGGAAACCATGAAAATCCCGTGGTCAGAATCAAATCTGTAATCTCCCGAATCCGAGCCTCACACTTTACCACGTGGCCAACTTGCTCAGTAACTCAGCATGGTTTTTCTGTGTTAGGACAATATTTATTTGTGGTAATTTAAAGCGTTTAACATTTTCTAACACGGTATTTAAACATAATATAATTTCTGTCTTCAACGGCATCAGCAAAGCGTATCGTTTTCATAAACCTCCATGAGAATACGTAAAATACTTTTGGTTATGCATTACATGTGTTCCATGTAGATGAAAACTATAAGTGATAAGTATACAACCTACTTTATTATTGCAATTTTTCCTTGAGGTTACAATGCAAAACTACGGTGAGGACGCTCAGTGTTTAAAAATATGAGCTTCATGTCTTTGAAAATTTCAGTGTTCTGTTAATATTGGTTTCTAAATTATAATGTGAAACCAGATATCGTTATTTCTGTGTACATAATTTCATTCCCTTCATTTTGGTCTTGTTATATCCTTTGATATCCTTTGTTTGTGAATCCTGAGAAGGAAAATAGATGATACAATGTTCCGTTTTCTAACGGCTCGAGTGCTGGCAAACACAATATATAAAAATCCTATTTTGCATCTGTTGCGTCATGCATGAGCTAGTTTATTGGTGTCGATGGTGTGGGGATAGTGTAGGACAATGTAAACCTGGTCCCCATCCCACCTTCCGGAAATATGTCTTGGTGTCCAACTGACGCATGCGCGCTTCGAACTGAGGAGGATGTTAGTTGAGTTGAGCGATATTTTGTTGCGGAGTGGGGTTGATGTGGAAGTGAGAATTACAGTTTTCCTGCCGTTGATGTTATGGTCTCTGTTCCTGCGTGTAATTTGTGGATCCCGTCAAAACAGATAGACAGACAGACAGACAGCCAGAGGGTGGGAGAGGTGTATGTCATGGCTAACCTCCTCATCACTAATAGCCACTTCCGCTTAGCACCAAACTCTCCCTCCGCTAACTCTATTCGGTCACTTTTAAAGTTTTAAACCACAACATATACTGTATACCCTGGTGTGTATCTTTGTATTCCTGTTCAGCAACATCTCTAAAGGAGATAGCGGTATGGGTATTTAAACTTTAGACAAGTGAACTCAAACGTGACTCTTGAGAGCTTTGTACACTCAGCAAGGTGAAAATAAGCATCATCGGTCTTTATTACGGTTTGTTACTATCTTAGAAAGGCTATTACATTCCCCCCAGATATTGATGTAAAGATTTCACCGAAAATGCACGTTTTGAGGTTCTCTGAATCCAAAAAGGTGACAAAGACCCGTGTGTGTGCGTGTGTGTGTGTGTGTGTGTGTGCGTGTGTGTGTGTGTGTGTGTGTGTGTGTGTGTGTGTGTGTGTGTGTGTGTGTGTGTGTGTGTGTGTGTGTGTGTGTGTGTGCAAAACAAATATCGGAGAAATATCAAATTTTGGAGACGATGTGTGTCTGTTAGCAGAACTCTATAAATATGCCTCAAAGATCTGGTTAGAGTATCAAATCCTTGGTTTAAGTGTAAACTAAGAGAAAAACTACAGTAATGAAGGTTAATGCTAAAATGCAAATGTCAATACAAATCGAGGGTGGACAAGTAGAAGATGTTGAGTTTTGTTACCTTGGAAGTGTGGTTGCAAGGGATGGGGGTGCTGAGGAGGTTGTGAAACAACGCATCAGAAGGGTAAGTGGGGTCTTTGTGCAGCTTTATCCATTCTGAAAAAAATCAAAATACAGGGTGTCCCAATTGAATCGCCCTGTTTTCATATTTTCATATCCTTCGTGTGACTGGTGGGGCACATGTGGAAGTGATATGAGTCATACGTATTAGTAAAGTTTAGTTCATTTCGATATCTCAAATAGTTTGGCAGAAATACTGAAGTGAAAATAGGGCGATTCAATTGGGACACACTGTTTAACGACAAAAACAAATTTAAAGTTCCTTAGAAGTAATGGGAAAGCAGTTCTCTTATACGATTCTGAATCTTGGAAAGTTAGGAAACAAATTATAAGGAAAATACTGGACTTTAAAAATAGAAGAATTTTAAATATGTAGTGGTCTGAGGTAGTCTCAAATTAAAAGTTATGGTCTAGAGGAGCAGAAGAACAAATTGACCTACAAATCAATAGAAGAAAGTGGGAATGGATAGGACACATGCTCAAGAAAGCTGAATATGCCATTGAAAGACAAGTCCTTACTTGGAACCCTCATGAAAGCCAAAAGAGAGAAAGACCTAGACATTCATGGAGACGTACAGTGGGCGATGAGGGATGGCAACAGGGGAAGAGTTGAAAAGAGGTGGTCAGGATTACCAGAAATAATCAGATGGCGAAGCTTTGTAAGGGCCCTAAGCTCCAAATAGGAGCAACCTATTAAACCAAGCAAGTCAAGTAAATACCAAACCTCAAAAGAGCGACACATATAGTTTCAAGAAAATCTCCCACCCCAAGCTACCCTTTACTTTGAGCTATCATAAGCAAAGGACCTTATCACAGAACACTGTGCCCTCAGAGAGCATCTGCACATGGTGAGACAACTACTAGGTCAACAGCCAGAAGAGACAGCTGACCATTTACTTGATTTCCAAAGAGCCCTCACTTATGAGATCACTTTTCAAAATTAAAAGAGATTTCAGTCATAATGGCCCAGAGGCTGGTTCAGTTCATTATGAACATCCGACATCTGGATTGATGATAAGACTGGGCATGTGCTATGCATACACAAATGTTGCGGTGCAGCAGATCTGATTTTTGATTCGGTTTTCTGTATTTCAGTTTTATCTATAACGGCATGTGCAATGCATCTTAAGTTAAACCCCGGCGCGAAAGACCACGAAGGGCCAAGGCCTACCGCCCAGCCGCTGCGTCCCCCACCTCTGCCCACTACAGGCATCATTGGTGAGGTGCAGTACTGGAGAGTGGGACGTGGTCAGCGCCCCGAGCCCTCCCGGCCAGTTATGCGATCTTCTGGACCTGGGGCCGCTACTTCTCCATCAAGTAGCTCCTCAATTGGTCCCCCCGGGACCTAACGAGGCTGAGTGCACCCGTGCCAGACCTCCCAAAGGGGATAAAATCCCCATGCTGGTACCGGGGATCGAACCCCAGAGGCAAGCGCGCTACCAACTGCGCTACGGAGGTGCAATGCATCTATTTCTGCAAAATTTATCTTAACTGACATGAAGTAGATAGAAGCAAAGTTTACTTAAGAATTGTGTATCGGAGTTGTATAAAATAATCTGATGTACTGCACTCACATGACTTTCTCTACTCTTGTACTAACCATTCTTAAAAACTCTTATTACTATATCTTCTTTGTGTTAGTTGAGATAAACATTTGTACAAATTATCTTATTGTTTATTTCCTTGTAGGTGTAGGAGGAATATGACAATACAGTAAGCTTTGTGCGATAGTCAAATATTTTAAAGCTTTGAGATCCCATTCTCTTTGCACGCTTAACATATAAAAATGAACAACGATGTTCCATTTCACAAAAGTTTTAAGCTTTCCGAAACTGACACAAATAACAGGTAATATCTCCCAAATGGTTCACTCCACAAAAAAATGTATTCAGACATAAGGCTTTGTGCGATAGTCAAATCTTTTAAAGCCTTGAGATTCCGTTCTCTTTACACATTTAACCTATAAAAAAATGAACAACGATGTTCCATTTCACGAAAGTTTTAAAATTTCCGAAACTCACACACATAACAAGGAATACTCGTATCTCCAAAATGGTTCACCCTACAAGAAAATGTATTCCGACATAAATTGTGTATTTAAGCAAGATCTACATTTGTTGTATAGTACGATTTAGTCTATCTCTAACGTTTTGCCAGCTATGCAAAAGTCGTCCAGAGTAAATACGACTACAAGGGCTATAGCCAGAAAATTCAAGATATACATTTCATTTGTCATAAAAATATCTCAAACATATGAAATTTTAATCAAAATCGTTAGAGCCATTTTCAAGAAAATCAAAATTTTCGAAAAATATTCCATGTAAAGGGTAGTTTAGGGTGGGGTTATTTTCTTCAAAATCTTCGTTTCGCATCCTTGAAAGACATTAAACTTAAATACCAACTTTGGTTTTAACCTACTTTTCGTTTTTGAGTCATGCTGTCCACAGACTGGCAGACACACATAGACACACACACACACACACACACACACACACACACACACACACACACACGCACGCACGCACACACACACACGGACCTTTTTCTAAAAATGCTTCTTTTGGATTCAGGGGGTCTCAAAATATATATTTCCGATGAAATCTTGACATCGAATTTTTGGGTGGAATACAATACTTCCTCTACTTACTATACGTAGTAGAGAAAGTAAAAAAGGCTTAGAGAATGGCTATTCCTACACTTCCTTACAACCTTCAGTCGCTGGAAAAACGATCTGCATCTTTTGCTTTTCTTCTTCGTTTCGCTACAGTAGATTTTAAATGGCGGTATTGAAGATGTTGATGTGGTATGCAAACAGTTGAGTATGTGATCTTAATTTCAGTTGTACCAGTTATGGAAGGGAAATGTCAACAAAATAACACACGCAAACATAGCTGCAAAACACGAATGAATACACTTTTAATATTCACTCTTCCGCTCCGTAACACACACAACTTTTTCATTCTTCTCCCTATTGCGTCCAAACACGTTTTGTATTTTTGTTAGCTTTCGTGCCTATCACGTTATTAGTGAGAGTTTCATACCATGGCATCCTGTCATAGGAATCTGATCTTCATTGTTGCAGGATGCGGATATATTCTCCTTTAAAGGCGCGGGTTTCCGCTACAGTGCACAGGTGAACAGTAGCATTTCTCGTGGAAAAATGGGTTTTGTTTTTACACAACTTAAAGAAAAAGCTATAAATTCTAGGCCTCTAGAGCAGTTTTTTAAATTTCTGGGCTATATATTAGATTGATATGTTGATATACAAATATTTATATTACTCTGACAGCTGGAATATTTGACGTAATATTTATCAGGATTTTTATTGTGCAATATTAGATATCAAATTTTAGCGCGGTATTCAAATATTCAAAGACGTTCTTCTATGAAAAGCAGATATAAGTTTTGTGAGCTCATGAAGTTTTTCAAGAGTGACTCATCCAGTACATAGAGGAATATGCGAAAAAATACACTTCACATATAAGTATTTTGAGTCTAAACAGAAAAGAATCGGTGTTTTATATTTCCCTAAATTTATATTTTAAAAGCAGAAGATAATGTTTTTATAGTACTATATCTATATCCTTAGCACGGTGTTAGCGCTGCTGTTTACCATGCGGAGGACCTTGGTTCGATTTCAGGTACCGGTGTGGGGTTTCTCCCACTTGGAGACCTGGTCCGGGGTGCACTCAGTCTCGTTAGATCCCTGAAGAGCCAATTAAGGGGCTACTTGATTGGAAAGTAGCGACGCCTGGTCGAGAAAACCGCATAACCGGCCGGAAGGGACTGGGACGCTGACCGCAACCAACCTCCAGTACTGCACCCAACTCATGACGCCTGTGGTGGGCAGAGGTGGGGGACGCAGCGGTTTGGCGTTAGGCCTTGGCCCGGATGGGCTGTTTTGTTAGTATATGTACAAATCAATAAAAGTGACCCCAGGCTGGGAAGAAGAGATATCTTTGGAATTCATTTGCAAACTGGTTACATCGATAGGATTTTGCTATTTTTACCCAAGCCTGAAAATCATTATGACACAGTATATATCGCATAAAGTCACGGGCTTTACTGCGAATTACAGCATACGCTTTCAGCTCTTCTACGCGCTTGAAAACGTTAGGTTTATAGCAACTTTTCACACGGAGAGGTGTGGTCAAGGTCGTTAAGGCACGTACGCTTGAACGGGAAGTCCGTGATACGAATCCTGCCAGGAACATCCTCCGTGACTTTTTTTCCCAGTCTTTATAAATGATAAAAGCAGGTAACTTAAACTTAGGCCTGAAATGCTCCCTCCTAAATTTCCTTTCCCAATTATACTTCATTTTATACATCGCCAGGGCCGCCACCTGTGGTGCCGTAAACACTAAGGATGGGCATTAAATAATACTATTCAAAAATAAAAAATTAGCAACTTCAGCTGACGCAGATTGTTTAATAGCATTATTACTTTTTTAATGGGGCATCCCCACACACTCCAGCCCCGGTGATGGTGATCCTCAGAGGCTACATCGCTTCCCCATGCACATGTTAGTAGACTAAACATGCAAGGCAAAGAAGGAGGTGGCGCTGGTTAGTGAGAGGTTGCATGCAGTTAGTGGTCGGGTTCCGCATTAACACCCCGGTTAGTAACAGTTAATACCTAGAGTCCTGGGAGTCAGCACATAATATCAAGGTCTGTGCAGCACTCAGGAAGATGAGTGTGTACATGAGGGTTGGTGGGTGTTATTGGTGAGTAGTGGTGAAGTTAGTTTGACAGCGTTAGTGAATTGCAGAGTGCAGAGTTACTCGAGAGTATTATTTACATGTGGGGATGTGGAATGCAGTGGTGGTACAGGTTTATTGTGTAGAGAAGTACCTGTGATTGTGAAGTTCAAACACTCTGTCATCTTGTAATGCTAGAGGTCGTTGCGGTGGCCAAAATTCGCGGATGCTGACGTCACGGTTCTTTTAGTTGGTGTCTTGGTAACCAGTATGTGAAGACCAGTAAGCAGAGAATTACCATGGGCTTAGTTAAGGGCTCATAATTCTAAATAGATCAGTTTTCCCGTCAGTGACAGTGTGGTTTTCCAAGAAGCCCTCAATGGCTGCCATAGAATCGTTATTTTGTGCTTTAGTAGATCCCATCGTCACTTGAGTCGATTAGACTGAAGGTGGGATGAGCATGACCATGATCGAGTTTTGCGTGCTCCCTGCATCTGTTTTGGGTGTTTTGTCTTCATGTTGAAATGGTCCTGTGATTGTTGCTATCTTTGGTTGCGATTCCTATTGATTGTATATATTCGTTTTTCAAATATTTTACCTCAGTTTCTACTCTTTTGACTACCTTGAAGCACTTTTAAGCTCTCTACTGTTTCCTATTTCCAATTATTGTGCTGTGAAGTTTAGGGCAAATGATTTTCATGATCTAGCTTAGTAATGATGTCAGAAGTGAAAAGTATAACGTATGGCAGAAATATTTTGCTTAATAAAATTAGTACCAATGGAATATAATTAGTTTTAACGCAATGTAAGTTAATGGATCTACAAGTATGAAATCCCCCTTTCCTTATAACGTTACTAGAGCCAATGTGGCGAGCCGTGCCGCAGTCGTCGAAAACAATGTCATTGGTGCTTTCTGATCATGTTTGGAAGCTGAATCCTAATTACTTGCCCTTTCTGCTTCTATTATGGGCAGTGACAAAAATGAGTTCAATTACCTATAATTCGTCTCTGCACTAGAACCAGCGTCTAAGAAGAAGCCTTAAGTAGCCATATAGGCCCATGATTTCACTCAGGCAAGAGACTACAGTTTTTGGCCTGGGAGAATAATTGTTAAAAAGGCATTCCAAGACAGAGGAAGGTAGTGGAAGAGGAACAGCTTTACAGTAAAAATGGCAGCAACCGAAAATGTTTAATTCAAAGGTTCAGTTCATTCCGTAGTTAGTGGAGTGAGTCAAGTGTAGGGCAAGATTTTCTCCTGGTGAAGCAAATATTACGTAAGAACAGAATCTTAGAAAGAAAATGCCTGGGGGGGGGGGGTGAGAGAAGCGCATCACTTTCCTGAAGAAGGTCACAGAGTGAAGATAGCCGAAAGCTCGTGGATCTTTATTTACACCGCACGGCTGGTAATCCGAGAAGCACTTATTAAATACATTTGTTTACGCAATTAGCAGTTTCTTTTCCAACTAGAAATTAAATTGATACCGCCATGGAAATGATTGAGCGCATTAGGAGAGTAGAATATTTCTACGTTCACGTCGTGTTGCAGTGCGGTTTATACTAGTGGATATTTCCAACATGCAGCCAGACTTTATTGATACTCTGTTCCATATGTCGGACAGGTAAATAGGCTGCGTCCGACAGACGATACCATGGAACTGAGGCTATCTGTAAGCTCAGCTGCATGTTGGAAATATCTGCTTGTGTAAACCACGCTGCAACACGACGTGAGAAATATTCTATTTTCTTATTGAGCTCAATCATTTTTCCATGGCTGTACATTGGTGTCCGTAATAAAAAGAGTCCAATACTTTTAATGCATGAGCAAACACTCTTTAGTATAATCTAAGTGCTGTAATTTTGTCAGTCATTTGAGGTTGAGCGAATATAACGCTATCAATAATTGATAACAGACAGGAAATTGCCTTTGGGAACTTTTATTAAATTCACTTTAAGTTTTAGATCGCTCCTCAAACTAATATTTTAAACAAACCACCGATGAACCAGAGTGTCACTTCTTTCCAATGTTTTACAATATTTCGTAAAGAAAATAAAAACACATTTTCACGAATTCAACTATTTATTTTCAAATTACTTTCCCAGATTTTTCAACAACTTTCACTCCCACATTTTAAGTCTCGCCCCGCTGTTTGCAGCTCCCACAACGTGAGCAGTTTGGTTGACGTATTCGCTGATAATTAATGAACAAATCAACAATTGAATCGGATTGTCCAGAAAACGTATAGCGGAGTGACAGGTGCCGGGTTGATGGGAGTGGATGTGATGCCAGGCCCACAGCTACACGATAGCCAGATAAACATTACATCAGCACCGTTTTGTTTTCCTCGTGCACGTTACAGTCGATATTAATTTAAGGGAGGCAGTGCTGTAAAAGGCGCCGCTATCCACCGGGCAGGTCCTGAATATTTAATACCGTTGTATTGTTCGAAAATAAGAGCTGAATTATTTTAGCGTGTTTGACGGACTATGGGAATGGGGAAGGGGGTGCCACGCACTGGTGAACGCGTATGCTATGCTCACCGAAATCCCATGACCGAATGCTGACCCCCACCTCCTCTCTAGAAAAATTATATTCTCTTCCACACGCGAATAAAAACAAGCCGTTTGGTGCTAATAGCTTTTCAGCTGTAGATTTAAACAGCCTCTACATGATATGCGTATTTGTTAGGGTCGCTGATGTATATTTCTGCAGTTACTTGTCGAAGGTGTCATCTACTTAATATTATTCTTGTCTCTATTTGTTTAAAATTTTAATGTATGTTGATTTTAGGATGAATTACATATTTTATGCGATGCATTATTAATACTCTGGCCTTGAGGGGCAGCATTTTAATGAATCATGTAAATTTCTTCAGTATATTTATTTACACCTCTAACTGCAAAAGTCTTTGTCGCGACGATATTATATGTGCTGCAACAGTCAGTGTCAGAAACTGGCTTTTCTGACATTTTAGAATTATACACATCTTTTGATAAGCAAGTGATTGTTACAGAAGAGACGGCTAAAGTTTTTAAGAGGAACGCGATTAGTTTAAAATGAACTAAAGGTAATTAATCAGGGGCGCAGCCATAATACGTTACGAGAATGGGTTTTAAATCTTGAGTGCCTTTAGCCATGCTGAAAGTATACTGTCCGTTCGGTCGAGGTGCTAAGTCCCCCTTCGCAAGTTGTCATATTCATCCATTCATAAACATGAAACAGCGCACGAACCTCTATAAGTAGGGAGTTGTATAAATTGTAACAAAAACATTTCCACGAATCACACTTCTGACACTAGTGTGACAAAAATGAGAAAAGTCCAGTGCAGTTACTTTTTCCTCACTTTATTTTCTTCTAAAACTGAATCCCAGATACAGTTTTCTTTTACTGACGTTAACAGTCTCCCGTCTTTCGTGATATTACAACACACAACTGTTTTCTTCTCGTAACTTTGACTCACTCCTTTCTGTCTTTCTTCACATTATCTGTCTCTCAGACACCTGACATTGATGATACAAACACTCAACGCTCATTAACTGCTTCCGCCCAGGCGACTCATGTCTGTAACTAACCAGCTCCTCTCGTCGCCTCACCTCCTTATATAGCGAGGATAACGTAACATAGACCTTTCTCGAACTTCTACAAATATGTCTGCTGCTGGACACATCTCGAATAATCTGGGAAACCCCGTTTGGTTCTGCCGCTCGAATTGTCACGTGTTCACAACAGTCCGCGAGGCAGCCTGACTATGAGCTTCCTTGATGCACGCACCGCCAGTAGTGTGGGACAGCCCGGCCCCAACCGACCTTTGTTGTGCACCGTGGCAGGCGTCACACTATAGTTGTAGAGACCTTTCAGATTTTATTAAGATCGATGCAAAACTAATAGCAGTTCATACAGTGAGTCACACTCTTATACGACATCTTATATATGCGAGTTTGAGAAGCATTTGTTTATAAATGTTGAGTTCCGTTGAAATCTCAAGTAAACTACGGTAATTTCTGGAGACCTTTCTTAAAATGTTAGGACTTAAGGAGATTCCCTATAGATACGTAGGTTGAAAATTGATGCGAAAGAACACATCTTGGCTAATTGAAGATTTGGCTTAAATTAGCACAAAACTATGGGTAACTATGTGAGGAGACTCCTAAAAGGCATGCTTTTAAAGGGTTATTTTCCAAACCATTTATAATAGTAAATAGCCAATGATACACCGTTATTTCCACCCAAAATAAACCCACCTGAATTTAAACGATGGAATTATTTGTGATTGTATTTAAAATCCGCTGTGGGATTCCTACCCGTGGCGGAGACGCCTTAGATTGACCGGGGTAGTGTCATAAATGAACTAGATAAGGCATTAGAAATAATTTTACCAAATCGAATTTACATTCCCACGTATTCATTTATTATGGCCTTAGTTTATTATACTATGCAAGGGGCTGCAGAATTATCCATGCTAAAAACGAGAAGGGAGGGGCGAGAGATGCGAAATACAAAAGTATGAAAACAGCTGGTTTATCCTACATTCTTATTAAATATGTTAATTTTTGTACCTGAAGAAGTGGTCAACATGTTTAGTCTGATTTTCCACACTCATATCTGAAGTTATTAATCTTGAGCACGAAACTGGGAAAGCAATTTAATTATAAACATATTCATTAAATTCTTTATGTTGCATCTGTGAAGGATGCCAAATTTAATTCATTTTTGAGACATGCTGTTTAAACCTCGCGCACACACACGCACGCACGCACGCGCACGCACACACACACACACACACACACACACACACAGACGAACCTTTTAATAAAACTGCTTCTATTGCGTTCAAAACATGTATTCTGGGTGAAATCCGGTGAAACCTCGGCATGAAATTTTTTTGGTGTAATACAACACTTCCCATAATACCATTTGAGTAGAGGAAACAAAGTAAAGGAAGACAAAGCAAGGCAAAAAAAAAAAGAAAGCAAATAGCTCTTAGCAAAATGTGAGTTAAAATATCAAATTTAGCTTGGTGCAAGTAGAAAATATATTTTCCTCTTAACGTTCTGTATCAGAGAAGGTTTCAACTTCAGAATGTATGGCTGAGTTTAGATGAAGCAGGCTTTCTGCCATCTTAGCCCCTACTAAGCGAAACTGATTTTCTTTATTGCGTCACAGGACTTCCTCTTAGAAGTTTCCATCTTTTTAACGACTCCTCCAACCTTTATAAAAAGTTTCTTCTGGTCTTCCCACTTTTGGTGACTGCTTCTATCAAAGGTCACCTCGTCTTTTTTAGAGTTTAATTCAGATAAGGAGATCTCGAAGTAAGTGGTATAATTGAAAAGAGAGCTAAATCGCTTCATGTCATCTCACAGGTAAACAAGCCGCAGCTGTCTGTAGGTTATTCTTAATATTTACGATGTTCGTTGAGCATAGGTGTTCTAGTGACATTCGTTTTACTTTCTCTACTGCTTACCTATAGCATAGCCATGTATCTATATTGTAGGGGGAACCTAGTGCACTACGCTCTACATAGATCTATTGTGGCTACCACCCCCTAGGAGGAAGGGATGAAGTGAAGAAACCAAAAGAGGCTAGAGGTCACAAGCAGGCAAGTCACAGAGACACGGGGAAGTCCTTAATATTTCCACTGCTGGAGCTATCTAGAGTGCCGTAAACGACCTGTGAACAAAGCAATCCTCTAATGCAGTGCTGTCCAACTTTCTTATGTGCTCTGGCACATTTAACTCACGCCTAAGGAGGCGCGGGTGCCCTCATAATCATTATTTGACTGTCCGCCACGCTTACATAGCCGAGGCGAATTACCGGTGAATTTTCTGGAATATACACGCTTCTCGAAGCTTCTGGTAAGGTGATTTTGTTCCCAATTCCCGACAAGATCAGGTCTGAGGATAGCGAAAATTACGGAGGGAGTGACTGGGTGTCGGTGAATCTTTTTGTCTTGTCTAGGCCAAACATTTTTATGACACAATAGCGGCACAGCTGCTTGAAATGATAGAAGCATCGTTAGGACAAGTACCCTTCTTTTGAAAGGAGAAAGGGAAAAAATGGTTAGCGAAGTAATGAATACAGTTTTAGGCGTACAAAAACATACTTCATAGGTGTGCAGTAGGAAGATATACGGAAGGAAACAGTCTTATCTTGAAATTTGAATTGATATCAGAGATCGTTGGAGTAAAAATGTGCTTATGAAGGGCACCACAAAAATACATCACGGGTGCCACGTTGGACAGCGCTGGTGTAATGTATACGAGGAGTAGTCTTTCCTTTGAGCAAGCATTCGCACCGTCTGTATGGTACCACCATACGCCACGACACCTAGAAGCACTCTTGAAAGATGGCGTACCAACCAGGGATAACCACGGAAAACCCCAAGATCATAGTGGGTGATCAACGGGAATCGAGCCCGAGACCCCCCAAATGCGAGCATCACATGTTAATGCAGAGCCATGTCTCTTGGTTAGCTATAGCAGGTGGATACCGACATTTCACCGTAATAAACGTTTTGAGGGTCCCTGAATAAGAACAAAAATGCATTTTTAGAAAAAAAAAAATCTGTGTGTGTGTGAACAGTGTAAGTCATACACGAAAAGTCGGATAAATTTCAAACTTAGTATTTAAGTTTAAAGTCTCTAAGCATGGGACGTAAAGATATTCAGGAAAGTCCCGCCCCAAACAATCCTCTGCACGGAAAATGTTGATTTTCTCTGGAATGAATGCAGAAATTTAAGATTGGTTAATGACAAGTGAGATATATGTCTTAAATTTTTTGGGAATAGCCTCTGAAGTCCTCTAAATTCTGAACGACTTTTGCATAACTGTTAAAGCATAAGAAACAGACAAAATATTACCACACAAAAATGTAGATCTCGCTAAAGCACAGAATTTATGAATTTCACATACGTATGAAAGGACTTTAGTGTGTACTATGTCTGCCTTTGAAGAAAATGTTGGACAAATATCAAAATTGACATTTAAATTCAGTGTTGTTCAAGAATGCCGCAGGATGATTTTCAAAAAATACTTCTCCCACAAAACTACCCTTGGCTCGGAAAAATATTCGTAATTTTTTAAGTACCTCAAAAATTACTGCGTGATTTTATTACAATACGTTATGTTTACGATTATTTACATGACGAGGAAAACGTATATGTTTTCTGTGATTATCTTGTGAAGACTTCTTTAATACCCGTGAATTTTTCATACATTTGTATAACTGACAAACCATAAGAAACAAAAACTACTACACAAAAGACATGGCTCTCGTTAAAACAATACTATGTCAATATTTTGTGACGTCAGCAACTTTCAAGGTGCTTTCATTTTACTGATTTTAATTTTCAAATAATTTATACATTTTTTTCAAATCTAATTCACTATACATTTTTTCTGGTGATATACAAAGAATATGGAATTTTAAAACCATCATGTAGCAACTCTCTTATGAAGATGTTAATCTACCTACTGGTACTTTATTTATGTGTTTGTGTTATTTAAAGTGTAAAAGTCTATCATAATCAATCTCTAAACAATTACAAGAGCTATTTATTCTCGAAACTGGCATTAACTAATTCCTTGTTTGGAAATTTTTCATTAAGTAATTCACGGGCGGAAAAATGTAGTTACTCTGCATTAAATGTGAATATGCTATGCCCTTAAAGATAAAATAGTACTCAAAGCCAATTTGAGACAAACTTGTGTGCTTCAGCAAGAGGAAATGAGCAAAATGATCTAGCCTACCTTAGAATTTTAAAGAAGTATCCCTACTTATATTTTTAAACCCTTATGTACAAATTTGTACCATTTGAACAATCTGGACAAACGCTGGAACCTCAACTACAAGTGAAAATTGTAATCTATTCACAACTTTCAAGAATTACCGCATATTCCCATTTTCAGCTCCTTACACAATGCAACCGAGCAATGTCGATTAAGTTGTTGTAGTGTTTAACGCCCGCTTTTACTACTACGGCACCACAGGCGGTGACACTGATGATACATGGAATGAAGATGGAGCACCGGTGGAATGAGATGGCGGGGGAAACCGGAGCACCCGGAGAAAACCCGCCCTGGCGCCGCTTCGTCCACCACGAATACCACATGCGGGTCCCTGGGATCGAACCCGGGCCGCCTAGGTGGTAGGCGAGAATGTCGATTAAGACAAGCCATGATCAATAAATTAAAATATCAGTGTGACGTAAGAATAGCAAAAAGGTCATGCATTTTGCAATTCAATTTCAAATATGGCTTCACTTTCCAAATGATTCTCCTCCTGAAAGTCTTCCCAAGTAGCCCCTGCAATAAGCACTGATGCCATCTTCGAACCCCCCCC
The DNA here is from genome assembly GCA_030765045.1 of Tenodera sinensis. Lineage (NCBI taxonomy): Eukaryota > Metazoa > Arthropoda > Insecta > Mantodea > Mantidae > Tenodera > Tenodera sinensis. Next base: position 171,980,430 of record CM060962.1, on the reverse strand, counting down.
CCCCACCACCACCACCGCCAGCACCATACCATCACCGCCGCCACCACCACCATACCATCACCGCCACCACCACCACCATACCATCACCGCCACCACCACCACCATACCATCACTGCCACCAGCACCGCCAACGTTACTATTTATTGCTAACTCTCACTATGCGATCAGCAACGTAAATTTGACTTATGACCATAATTTAATCTCAAGTACGCCCTGAGCTAACAGTGTTCTAGCGTTGACCTAGGCCACTGCATTGCTAAGAATTTCCCAAATAACGAGATATGCACACGGAAGAAGATGTGGTGCATGTTAGTGAAATGATAAGTAGCACAAACAAGATGGTTCTGTGTATGGAGCAGCAAAATAAATCAAATAATATTCATCTCCATCTTGCTACAACCAAACAATACACGAAGAAAAAAAAAACGTTGCGAATTATGCCGCCAAACAAAACTTACCGATTTCTTTAAGACAATTAAGTTACGTTAGTGTAAAATGGGTACAGTGTAATTTTATATATGGTATAAATTAAGATCGGTTTGATGTCGGAATCGTCGCTCCTCACTTCCGTACTCCTGCACCGACTGCTGCTTTCTGGTGTCTTCTGCTCCGGCTGCTCTGGCATGTGATCTTAACATCAGGGTATGCGTGAGTGTTTGCGAATAAAACCAGAACTTCGTTGAAACACTTTTATTCTCACCAAAATAAGAAAGCGTGAGATTTGCCGATCGTTATTAAATTAGAGTCGTTACCGTGTCTTTACTAAGACAAGAGATTGTTAATATTAACTATAATGTGTCCTCACACTTGAGGATCCGGAATACAAGTCCCGTAGCGGAGATGTTCGCTCGGCGGTATGGGGGGCACGTGTACTGCCCCCTCGGATTCTGGAGGGCCACTGTACTGCCCCGTCGGGTTCTGGAGGGCCACTCTAAACGACCCTTTCTCTCCGGGTTCTCGCAGGCAAGTCCCTGTGCGTTATGACGCTCTCTGTACCTTTCACTTCCTAATTAGCAACAGGGTTTCGAAGAATCGACCATCCCTTGTTTTCCGGCTCACACCGGCGCTGAGCGATTTCCAGGAAAACTGGTCTTACCAGGTCTCGCTCAACTACCTGAAGCTCGCCCCTAATGACTTGTCTGTACCTTTTCGTGCCTTTTTGACAATTTTAGTCACAACTAATACTCCAGATTCTGTAGCTTGATATATGTAACAAGTTTAACATTTTCTGATTATTTAATTCCGCCATGTGATGCAGTATTCTATCCATAATTATGGCGTTCACAATTTCGGCTTCAGGTTGCAGGACTAGAATACACCCCTAGCATAACTGGTGTGTAATTGCATTTAAAAGTGGTGTACTTTACCGTATATTACATACTGTTCTGTGATTTATTATTACACAAATGATTCTCACCACCTTTCGGGATCTGTTTTTGTCACTTCTAAGCTCACATTTCGATATACCGCGAAATTGCTGTATGGCGGGGCTAAAGATGACCCCCAAGAACTGTGTTATTTCGGGGTTTTTCTACTTTACATGTTTTGTGGCACCCTGAACACACACACACACACACACACACACACACACACACACACACACACACACACGA
>CM060962.1:171938817-171973817 GCA_030765045.1 Tenodera sinensis | reverse complement strand
TCCTCCTAAATTTTCAGGTGTGCTTCTAGATTATAAATAAAATAAAGTAAATAAATAGACTTAAGAACAGATTTAGATATTTAGAAATAGTAATTTGTAGAATTAGAGAGTAATTAGTAATTATTTATTACTTATTGGATATTAATAAATCATAAGTACAAATTAATAATAGTAATAATAATCACAATCATAATAATAAATGTTTTTGTGTTAAGTGAAATGTTTTATGTTGCATGTGAAAAAATGTATTAGCAATTAATTATTTGTGCTTTTGATTAAATCATTTATGTACTGATATACGCTTGTTTATTTTACTTATTTTTTATGTATTTATTTTTATTTTTAAACTTTGTAATAAATTATAACTGTTTTTATGTAAGTGTTAAGCAATATGTATGTTTTGTGTTAAGTGTGGTTATGGCATTTGAATGTAATTAATGATTTTGTTTAAAGTTTTTATATGTACTGTATTTTATTTAGTATTTATATGTTGCATTTTTATGTATTTTTACTTTATTTAAACTCTTGATATTGTTTAATTGTTATTTTATTTATATTGCATATTCTGTAAACGATAAATGTTTGTGTTATAATTTTTGAAGTAGTTAAATAAATTTAAAAATCTGGAATATTGACCCTAGATTAAGAAATTAGGTGCCAATGTTATGTATACAAGTTTCTATTTTATTTTATTTTGTGCTTCTAGATTTCGTGGTGTATGGTGGTGACGGACATGGCGTGGATGCTTGCTTAAAGGTAACTTTAATTCCCGTGGACACTACAAGGCTGCTTCTTCGACAGATAGCTCGTCGCTTACTCTAGAGGGCTGCAGCAACGGGACGATTGTTTGAACCTGGGGAATTGCGAGCATCTCCATGGTCTGTGTGCCTGTGATTCGTGTGATTCCTGCACTTCATCTCTTCCGCCTGGGTGTCCCCCTGCGTTGTTTAACTATAACTCTACTGTCTGTTCACCAGCACATGGTCTAAGGGGAGTGAGGGGCAGGGGAGATACATTCTACGTAGTGCAACCTTAGTTTTGTGAATATCCGCGTAATCGTTGTTCTGCTGGTCATGTTGCCAACTTACAATTTGGTCACCAGCTGAAGATCCCTGGTGGGAACTCGGGCTATGTTTACTCGCTGCTAATTTCTCTTAATTTCAGTTGTAAAATCGTACTTGTCACTAGTTCTATGTCGGAAGTAATGGTAAAAGTAATGTAGAAGTAGATAATCCTCCGCCCAGGAGTGCTGTGAAATCTGCTATGACATTGTGGTTACAGAACAAAGGAGTTCAACGTGACAGTTCTATGTGTAAAACAGACCTTTATAGGAAGCCTGAATCAAAAAAACCTAAATAGTCTCTTAAAGGTATTACTGTCCTTCTTCTATTACTTTCATTACCTGTACTTGCAGGAACCATTGCTATACTATTAACTGACCGAAATATTAATACTTCATTCTTTGATCCTGCAGGAGGGAATGAGAAGTTGTTAGACTGAATTCTTCCTCCATTACTATACGTTATTATTGGTTATTTTGGTTTTATTGGGCCACACTGTCATTTACTTGTCCCCGTACATGTGTGATCTCAATCCCATAGGACCAGTTTGGGCCAAGGTAAAATGAATACTTAAAGAAATGCAACAGTTGACTTATTCTTACAGGAATTGCACGATATAACGCTCAAGGATATATCATGTAAGACCGAAACAGATTGGCAGTGTTTTTTTAAAAATATAGAAAAGGCAAGAGATGATAAGTGGGAAAAATACGAGTAGTTGAAAACATTGTTGATGCCTTACAAGCTAATTATACTCCATGAACTGAAAATAACATTTAAATTGTGCCATTTTGAGCGATTTGTTTGCTTTAATCTGGCGTGAATACGCATTCCAAGTTTGGCAACATTATCATAAATGTGATTAGAAGCAGAACTACTGCTTGTGATGTCATTGTTCATCGGGGATTGTTTACTGTTGCAGTGGCTGCTGCATTCCTACCAGGGACCTTCAGCTGGTGAACAAACTGTACTGTCCGTTTCACCAGTAGGAAACCTGAACTCACAATCACAGGCATGTTTAGGATAAACATTACCGTTTGTTGTGTACTTTGCTGCAAAGCTATTCCTGCCTATCAGATAACACTTAAGCAAAGTTTTTTACAGAATACGAAAATTGACAACGTTACTTCTCGAGGCACTGATTTGGTCTTCCTTTGCTGATCCCTTGCCAAATTAATATCGCATACCAGTGAAATGTATGTTGTTTTTTTTTCTTTGATATGAATTTTAATCCACTAAGGGACATTTCCCTTATGATGGGGTTTTCTTTAAGTTTTCTGATTTACCGACTCGATAGTGGTGTGAATGTGTTCCCATTGACATAATGGGTTCAGGTGCTTCTGCTCTGATTTTATGGAAAACTGCTCCTTTACTTGGGTGGGGGGCGGAGATTGTTTGCAGATTTCAATATATATTACTCTGTAATTTATTTAATGTGCACTTGGTTATTCCATGAAAAGGAATTTTGCTATCTTCAGTTCTTAATGTCTACGATATTTACAGTTACTTGTTAAGAAACTCCTTCATCCTGTGCAAATCCAGGGGGTTCCTTTGAGTGTGTAGGATAGTAAACAGTCTAGCAACTCCGTATGTTGTATGCCATCTTAATAAATTCTTCATTGTTTATTGATTCATTAATATTCTTAAACATTTCAAATGGGGACATTTGCAATTAATGCCCACTTGTGAGGAAAAGTACTTTTGTAAAGAAACCCTCAATTTCAAATGCTTGTAGCCGAGTACTTAATATGACAATGAGAATGACAATAACAACTTGTGGAGAGGGACCTAGCACTTCGAACGAAAGGTAATCTTTTGTTTTTGTGCCTATGCCTCTGATGGGGCACCCCCCGGGAGGATGGATGAGGCGAATGGATATTAAGGGTGGCCGAACGAAATAAAAAAATGGAGGGACAGGAAATTCGGAGGATAGCGAAATCCTTCCCAGCATCACCTGGTGACCTGGGGAAACCTCCTAAAAACCCATGGGTCAGGAAGATCGGCCACGGGGATCGAACTCACAACCTCCCGAATGCGGGCCACAGACGTTACCGCTCGTTTTACTTAATATACTAATACCAGCTCTCTCCTTAATACGTTTTCTATCTCATGGTTCAATACAGTTCCTTTTCTCCTAAAATTCTTAAACAGAGGACAAAGTATAATATTTTTACCTACACCTAAGCAATCTTATCTTAATATTTGATGCACTAATGTGCTCTATAGCCTGCATATTATTTGTAATACCTGATAAATCAAATATCACGCATGTTTGCCCCTAGCACATGCACTTATGGATGAAAATTTGAGCATAACGTTTATTCTCTGTGGTAGGCATTAAGTTTAAATCAATTTATGAAAACTTTCAACTTAAAAATAGGTTTTGTGACCTTACTTTTTTATACTTATTTTATTTCTTTTAAAGTTTCTTGAGCCTTTTCTTTGTTTAGATACCTTAACATCCTTTTTTTATTCCCAGTAGCTCTTTCTCTTTATTTCCGTTCGAATTGCATTTTAGGGACTTAAGATTGTTTTTTAGGTGGATAACCCCCAAGAATGACATAGAAGTTTGATGTGCCTTCGTGGGGCAAAACGATTCTTTTATGTCCAAACTTTCAACTCAGCGCACTATTCTTACAGTGGAATCTTTCTCTTATCAGGTTCTTTACATATTCAGCAGCAAGGGTTGCGTAGTATGATCTCCCGTATGTCTTTGCTTTCTCCAGCAGAAAAAACATATCGATATTCATCACCTTTATTTGGCAAATAGTCATGCATAACAATCACAACAGAGGATTATTCAGGCAAAGTGAAAAAGTGTGCCTTACTTGCTGTAGAGTGCATGTCTGGTTTCAGTAGGATCTTAGCCAGTTATACAAGCTATTACTTTCTCCACTACTTATAGTAAGTCGTGGAAGTATTGTATTCGACCCAAAAATTCGATGTCGAGATTTCATCGGAAACAAACATATGTTTAGAGGCCAGTGATTAAAAAAACAGGGGATAGAAAAAGTCCGCGTGTCTGAACAGCATAACTCAAAAACTAAAAGTCGGTTAAAAATCAAAGTGGGTATTTAAGCTTAATATATTTTAAGGATGCGATACGAAGATTTTCAAGAAAGCTCCTCCACTCTAAATTACCTTTTAGATGGAAAATTTTTATAAATTTTGATTTTTTCAAAAACGGCTCTAACGATTTTGATTAAAATACCATATGTTTAAGATATTTTATGGCAAATGAAATATATATTTTAAATTTTCTGACCATAGCCCATGTTTACTCTTAATGACTTTTGTGTAACTGGTAATCTGGTTTACTGGTAAAGTAAATATCTTAAAACACAATTTATGTCAATCATTTTTGAGAAGTGAACCATTTTGGAGATATTCCGTGTTATTTATCAGAATTTTTCAGTGCCTATTTTTTATTTCTTTGTCATGTAGAGAGAACGGAATTTCAATGTCATCATACGTATAACGACCATTCTTGGAACATTTGACTATCGCATAGAGCCTTTTGTATTCTCTTTGCATGTACAACAAAATTAGCTGTAAGATAATTTCTACAAATGCTTATTTCGATTAATATGAAGTTGTTGGAGGAATATGTATTTGTAAAAATATTTTATGCAAGAGGAGTGAAAGCTATATGTGTGTAACACATCAGGTTTCTTTTAAAGATATTATGCTGGTATTTTCCATATATTGTGAGCAAAAAAATCACTACCTGCATAAGATCTGATTTGGAAGAACATATTTATGTAAAGTAGAAAAATATAAACATTGCAGTAGGTAATAATTATTCTTCGTGTGCACTGTACTGTGATGTTTTGGGAGTATAAGCCTAAATTTTTCACCATAGTTTTATGGCGTTTCTTCAGAGTAAGGGAAGAGGAATTACTGTCTTGGAGCAGTATTTTGAGACATTATTTTGAATATTAATATGATATATAAAATATTACTTCAGCAACTAATTTGTTAAAAATTTCTTATATAAAATATGCATAAATAATTATGCTTATCAAGGATGAAATAAAATATTTCTGTTATCACAGAGAATTTGAACGCACTGGCCTAACCTTGAGGAAAATGCACATACGCAATTCGCTGTCACTGTGCACTAAAGGATCATAAACAGTAATGTGTCGAGGTGTCTGTTGATCAAACTTTAATGTATTTTCATACAGAGCACAAAGTTTAAACACAGATTTATATACAGAAGAAATATTTGGAATAAAAAAGACAATATATAGGGGATTATTCTTACTCGCAGATCTATTTGATTAACCTTATACAAGGTGTCCACTCCAGCTGGCATTGGGGTAAGTAGATAAACATTTGTGCGTTAAAGGAGTTGCAGAAATCACGTAAATCCAGTCAATGACGTCCGTGAACTTTGTACTACTTGTAAGAGAAGCGGGAGGGATGCCAGGTTAGCGTGTGCAGCGCGTGACAATAGACAAGAATAGTCTTAGAATATTTTCCACTTCACTTACAGGACTTTATTTTCTGGGGAATAAACTCATTCCTGTATATGCTACCATTGTCTAACATTACGGATTACAGATTGTAAATTGCCATAACAAAACTCATGCAAACATAAGGACACGTAATGTTTCATTGGCATTTCTTTGTTTCTTATTAATGTTATTGACGTATTTTATCATCATCATCATCATCATCATTATTATTACTATTATTATTATTATTATTATTATTATTATTATTATTATTATTATTATTATTATTATTATTATTATTATTATTATTATTATTATTATTATTATTATTATTATTATTATTATTATTATTATTATTATTATTATTATTATTATTATTATTATTATTATTATTATTATTATTATTATTATTATTATTATTATTATTATTATTATTATTATTATTATTATTATTATTATTATTATTATTATTATTATTATTATTATTATTATCATCATCATCATCATCATCATCATTATCATTATCATTATCATTATAACTCCATTATCTCAAAACCCATATTTTGACTCCAATCCGGTTACATTCTTGACTTCAACTAAGCTAGATAGAACGCCAGTAGAGAGCTTACCGATATATCTTAGAAAATCTTTATTTGGACGCCATGCATATTTTCTGTCGTATGAAAGCTACATTCGCGCCAGTGCGGGACTTACACAAAAGATACATAAGTCTTACATAATGCTCTTTGATGTGTGCATCCAGAACATGAACATTATATTATTTTTATTCCACCATCGTGTAACATGATAACTGTGACAAAACTGTATCTTTAAGAGGCACCGCTTTTCATTAAGCTGCTACGACGACCAATTTTGAAATAATCATTTGCGATACATTCAATCTCATAGGCCCAATAATCCCGAAACCTTGAGAGCGCAATCCACTACCCAGCATGATTTTTGTGGCAAAGAATCTGATAAGTGATTATGGCTAAATAAGGTCTCCTGATTTCAAAAATGTCACTGTTTTTTCTGTATCACGCCTAGTTTTCAGGCTAATCGTGATTTACTGTTTCAAAATACGTCACTGAGGCTCCGTGCTGCTTTGGAATAACAGTGACCTGGCTGTTAGTGTAGCTGTGCTTTGCTTTGTTATTCTTGTGCATGCTTACCAATCCAACACCATTTCATTGAACTCTCAGATATCAATCAACTTTCAAAATTGTTACCGTTGAAATGGGTGTTACATTTTTGTAGTTTGCAGCAGTGACATAATTCTTAATGCTGCCTAGTCCAGTGACAATTAGTTACGTCTTGAGTGCGGTGAACATCTGACCTGTTGTTTATGTTTTGTTCTGCTGTGAGTATGGCGAGTGTATCAGGAATTGGAAGAACATCTATGAATAAGCCAGATTCATTCTGTTACATGTGCGGGTGCTACATAATGAAGGGGCAGAAGCGGCCAATAAATGCATTGGTGAAGCGTTTATACTATGCGTATTTTAAAGTAAAATTAGGAGAACAGGACAAGGTATGGGCTCTCCACGTAACTTGTAAAATATGCCTTCAAACCCGACCAAAGTGGAACCAAGGGAAACGTATTCGGCATAGGGATGTTTTGACGTGAACCTCAGGACCATTGCAGTGACTGCTATTTTTGCATGTGTAATGTAGCTGGATTTAATAAGAAAAATAATGACAGTATTGTGTACCCGAATTTAAGTGCGGCGATGAGACCCATTCCTCATGGACCAAAAATTCCAATACCTTCATCCCCTAGCAGTATACCTTATTCTGGAGTTTCCTCAGATTCTGCTGACGAGCAAGAAGATATACATTTTTCACCAGCAACAGAAACAGCAATTCCACAAATGTTTAACCAGTTAGAGTTAAGTAATCTGATACAAGACTTCGGCCTCACAAAGCAAAAATAGTGAGCTGCTAGGATCACGTTTGAAAGAAAAAAATCTTTCCCCTGGAACTATCTTTTCTTGGTACAGACAGAGATAAGGAGTTCAGGAAGTATTTCAAGAAGGAAGATGATATAACCTACTGTTGTGGCATTCCAGGACTGATACAGCAGCTGGGGAGTAATTACCAATCGGATAGTGATAATCGGATAGAATGTAATAATTCTATTAGGACAACAAGTAGGCTACACTAAGTTGCCTTGTCATTTATGTAAATGGGGCAGCAGAACTAGGGACAAGCACTGGTCTACACCTACCTGGCCCAATAGACAATACGACACCGGGGGTGTGAGATTTTACAAATGCTGCCTTAGTTGATCCACAAAAAGTTATTTTGCCACCGCTACACATAGAACTTGGAATCATGAAGCAGTTCGTTATTGCCTTGGACAGAAGTAGCCCTTGTTTTCAGTATATTGCAAGCAAGTTGCCACATTTATCAGATGCAAAAGTCAAGGAAGGCATTTTCGATGGGCCAAAAATTAGAAAGTTGCTGAAAGACCCAAACTTTGAGCAGACGATAAATACCGTGGAACTTGCTCTATGGATGTCAATGAAAGACGTCATGACGAAGTTCCTAGGAAATGTAAAGAGTGATCAGTACGAAACAATAGTGAAAACGATGTTGGATCACATGAAGGAGTTGGGGTGTAGAATGAACCTGAAACTGCACTTCCTTCATTCTCATCTCGATCACTTTCCTGAAAACCTTGCGGCTGTTAGTGAAGAGATCGAAGAGAGGTTTCACCAAGACATCAAGCAGGCAGAAAGAAGGTACCAGGTGAGGTGGGATGTACCAGTGATGACCGAATGCTGTTGTTGTTGGAAAAGAGATGGCAAACATACAGCAGCCAGACCCTGGGCAGCCAAGCAGTCATTCAAAGGGGACATATAGGACTGTTCGCACTAAAGGTGACTACAATTTTTTCCTGTAATTACATCTTCTAGCCTTGTTTCCCGTACATGTTGCCTTCTTCGTGAATTCTTTGGTCACATTTAATTGCTAGAGCACAGAAGTCACGAACTTGTGCGTTTCAGCAATACGTGAACTAAGAGATTCTGCCTCGACCTTAGGTACTGGCATTTATATACCTGAAACTTGTGTTTATTTGGCCCCCTCTCATAAAAAATAGTGGAATAGACATGTCGTGGTCTGTTTACAAAATATCAATATATTTTCTCCATGATATTTCCAAACTTACCTTAATTTGTTCAGTACTTTTTATTCCTAAATCTCCTATTTTGGAGTACCTATCGCAAGAAAACCTGACGTGATACATAGAAACCAATAACGGATTCGTGTTCAGCAATCCAAAATTACTTATGTAATATCACATGTCACATCCCTTGTTGCAAGAAAAAAGTTTCAAAATGCTGGGTAGTGTTGTTAATTGCACTGGAAGGCATAATTTACTCCGCAAACGTCAAAAGATGTATGAAAAACTCTACTGGTAATTCATACAGAAATTGTAATGCTACTCTACCTTGAAGATTGTCCTTGAAAATGAAATGCCGAAAAAGTGCTCTATGCGTGGCATCTGTTGCAATTGTTGAGAACACATAAAAAATAAAAATAAACAACAATAACATAAAAAATACTCTGGTCGTTTCTATATATTGGAGTTGGGTTCACCGTTTCATCATCAGTAAAATAATTGAGGTAAGATGTTTATAAACATTTAAATATTTAGTTATGGTCTAATGAAAACAATTGCGTGCACTATGTCTACTGTGAAGATATGGTTACCAGGAAAATCAGGAGGATTTCACCACATTCGTTTATTTTGCTCCTGGAAACATCTAGGATTAAGGGTTGAAATGAAGGACACAGGGTGACCAGATACGGGGCGTCAGGATCGGACACAGGAGGGGTTTCTAGTGAACCAGGATATTACATTCTTCACAGGCCCAAGTCTCCAGGTCCGTTACACAATGAACGCCAGAACACACAGTTCCGCAAAGCATACTCCACCGCGGCATGCCTCGTCCGCCATCTAACCGCCTGATCTTTCCACCCTGAAGCAAGATAAGGAAATGAGGAGCGGAAAAATTCAGGAATGATATAATCTACCCCAGTAGTCACCTATTAACCAGGGAAAACCGCGAAAAACCCGAAGTCAGAGCGGCCGTCCCAGTGAAAATCGAATGCGGGGCCTCCAATGCGAGCTCATACTATGACAAAAGGAAGCACAGTTGAACTGTTACTGGACGCAAGGTACAGATGCTGCAGGTAACAAACCACCGCCATCCCTCGTACAGTCTGTGTTTGCAGGCGGCAGTTACCAGACCATGTTTACCATCCGTAGTCCTTAACCTTTGGCCACTGTTGTTGGCGCTCTTTGTATTGACATATGGTTTCAGTCTAGATAATTTGAATCCAACTGCCTTATGAACCCCTATCCAACGCTCGTAAGAGACACTTAGGCTCGTTTCATAAATATGCTCCAGACTTAATCAACGTTATTAGAGGTTCGATACATAATATACTGCATCAGAGAGAGAGAGAGAGAGAGAGCAATAAACTGACTGCATCATCTAGTATATACGCAAGTGCTAAGATGAATGTCGATATAAAATATACACACTGACATAGAACGTTAAGCGAAGCTTGTAATGAAATGAAATCTGTCTAGGAGTAGTTCATTCCAACTGCGACCACACGCAGCACAGTTGTTAATATGAAACATCACAATAAATCTCACACATACATATGCACAAAAACACGAGCACGGAAAGAAATCCCCTAATGTCCATGGCTCTAAATTAATAAACACGCCCCCTTTGTTGGAGCTGTTGAGAGGGATTGATGGCTGGTTGGGAATCAGGGATAGCTGTTTATGACAGTTGCATATAACAGGACAAGGCTGTATAGTGCAAGTGTGTGTCACTCATTCATGTTGTACAATCCACACAGTTCAATAACAACCGCAGCCACTTTTTTAAGTTGTAGCCATTCAGCTGCCGTCCAAACTTTGTTTATTCCAATATGAACTTCTGAAGCACTGATTCATAAAATGTACAATTTTATTCTTTATCGATTCACACTTTAAATACCTTGTACAACAGTCATAATCAAGATAATTTATACTATACATGTTTCTTTATACACATTTAAGCAAATATAACATTATATGATTATGTTGATACTAATGAATTCATTCACATTATAAAATCACCAGTTCTTTACTTTAGCCTCGAACTATACCACGTATTTTATTACAGAAATAGTTTTTAGTTCCAATTTATACAATTAGGGTGCGAAAATATTCCTATACAGTAATTTTTCATTGGACGTAGAAAATGTAACAATCCTGAATGGTGTGTGTATATGTGTGTGTGAGTGTGAGTGTGTGTGTGTGTGTGTGTGTGTGTAACGAAGGGGGACACCTCGACCCACGGGATCCCGAAATTAATATATTGCGGGCTACCAGCAATAGATGTGTGTGTGTGTGCGTGTGTGTGTGTGTGTGTGCGCGCGTGCGTGCGTGTCGGATGTCCAATGTTATAAATAGTTACATTGCTAGCTATTTACAAAAGTAAAGTTACGATAAAAGTAACGTGCAAAGCACCCCACGCTTTTTTACAATAAAATTTATGTTGTTGATATAAATTTGTTTTTATTTTAAACTTATTACAAAATGTTCAAATATAATGAACTACTTGACTTTATAGAACAAATTCTTCATACTTAAAAATTATTTTCTTCTTTTTAGTTCGGTTTGTTATAAAAGCGTGTTTTTGTTATTTTTTTAAAACTATAATTTATTCTTCTTTATTTTGTATAGGAAAATTATATCAGATATTACCCCATTATGCATTTCTTTGATGGCTTGATGGATTGTTTTCTGTTTGTATTTGTCTTGCATTGATTTTTCCTGCAGCACAGAACTGGCTGGTGACGTCACACTAACATACCCACCTTGACCTAGGTTAGTAATGATATTCCTCAGAAGTCAATTTGTTGCCGCAATGCTTATATCCTGTCTATCTCATATACACATGTCACATTCTTTATGTTGCAAAATATATTTAAAAATACGCACATTAACTTTGCTTTCTGCACTGATTACATTAAACGTCTCAATGAAGCTTTCAGATTCACCACAAATCTTGTTTCTCATTGCAGTTTCATTAGTTTTGATACTATTTTCACTAACACAGCATTGTATATTAGGTTCACTAAAATATTTCACTTTGTTAGATACTTAGCACAATCTATATGTACTGCGCACGGCACAAATTAAGCAGTTTGTTATGTACTTTAAAAGGTGATTCACACTGAAAATTAGGCATTAACAAAATGACATAAAACTTAAAAAATGAACTTAACGCAATATGTTGTCATTTGCACCCATAAAAACAAACGTAAACAGCAGCCAACCGCAAGAAAGTATCAAACAGCTGAGCTAATATGGTGGTCTGCGAAGCTACCATTGGCAAAGAAGTCATGTTAAACTTGAAAAGCACATCACATATTGCTGTTATTTTTATAGATATTCCAGTGATTTTTGGTACAGCGAGTCAATTCACGGCGAAGGAAGGTAGTATAGCAGAATGATCATGCGATGAAAATGACTTATTGTCTAGTTTCTTATGTTTGATGTAGCTATAAACTTCAAATCTTGAGCCTTGTGAACTTTTAGATTTAGTTTAATTCTTCGTTTGTTTTTCTGTTTACGTGACTCGTTGTGGATGGTTATTTTACAATACACTAGAGTCGCACTAAGCCGAACTGATTAGGTGAATTTTCGTCAAATAGGACAACGTATTGACCTTAAGCGCTTATTTATTAGTACAGTATGCTACTGAGGCTTGAAAACCAATTACTGTAATGTTTTTATAAGCACTTGGCGTTTACCTAGCGCGCGTAGCCTGGTGAAAATCGGAAAGGAAACATTGCCTCTTCAAGTCGTTTCAGTGCGTTGCGTCAAAAGATGACTGACTTCACTTCTTAAGTATTGATTTGCTTTTCCGTTTTGTTTTCTCGTTAACGTAAAAAAATGCATTCAAACTTTGTTATACACACTGTTAGGAGGTTCAGACCTTCCATTTTTTAGTTTTTGTGCATAAGATAGCCGACAGATTCACTGTTTACTCCTGTACCATTTATTTTATGCTTTTTGTGCTAATAAATTTACAAGTTTACTTCAAAAAACTAGTTTAATCTTAATCTTTATGTTTTCCTGTTTTAAAATTCAAAACAAATATGGTAGATATTTTTCCTGGTCCTGTTTGGATTAGGTAGATTTTCGGATTAGGGGGTTCGGATTGGCGGGACTCTACTGTACTTATCATCTAACTTTTAAGTTTACGTTATGCTTACACTTATTTACATTGTGAACGGAGCGTACTCTAGCATCTCTTGCACAACGAAGTGCCCTCCCCAGCAGCAGTTGTTGCCATTTTTCCCTCTTCTACTTCTTCGCTGATATAATGGACTGAGCCCAAGAAAGACTATCCTTTAGGACGAGGAAACATCAGGAAATAGAACGGCGCGTAAATTAAAACCAGAAAACGGAGATAGGAATGAGAAAAAGTCAAAGACACTCACGACGAATCAAATGTCGACATAAAGCATTGTAAACAGCTGCCTGACATAAAAGCTAAAAGACAAACAAAGAGGAAAAGGAATGTGTAAAGCTTGCACATCTGTGTTTAATTGATTAACACTGTGCTCAAAATTAGGAAAAGCAAGTAAGCGGCGTGAAAGCGTACCAGGCTAACCACAGACACAATTAGGGGTATCTCCACCACGGCATAAATAAGTAAGAGCCGGAGAAGAACCGTGTCCGGGATCTTGCCCTTGTTGAATCACATGCACCCTCAACAGCAGAATGAGTTGGTTTGCTGTACATAGAAGCCCAAACGAAAGTGGTACATGGAGATTTCAACCAGTCAAGACAAGGATGGATAATCAGGATGAACATCCATAAGGATGCATACCTATGAAGTTTCTAAAATCCACGATCTCCCTTCGATTCATTTGAAATATTATTGCAGCAATCGCGGTTTAATGTACTCGTATATTATTATGACGTTGGGTTCGGCGTACAACAATGGACGGACGGGGCCAAGCTACTTCAAGCCACATGCCGGGCCCGCGAGGAGGTACAGACGTTAAAGACCGGGCTGCCTCGCACGCCTGCTGTGTGTACTTGATAGTAACAATGGACGGCAGAAGCAAAGAGACTTGTCTAGTACCTTCCCGAGACTTCTAGCAACGTCATTTCCGGTGCACCTGTGTGGAGTATAACTTAGTAGAATAACTTAGTGTGTCAGCGAGTGTGAGACTGTTGTGCGTGTGTTTGTCGTCCCAGAAGACACGCCGGTGTCGTGGTGTCGTCGCGAGAGATTGACTGCTTGCCTTATTCCGCTTGCTGACATGAAGAAATATTTTGCGGAAATGTTAAATGAGAAAAGGAGTGAAATCAATAGAGAGTTGATGCAATATCAATACCCAGGTTTGGTTGAGCTCATCCTAGAAGAGGAAGTAAGACAAGCACTACGTACTTCAAAGAACGGAAAGGCAGCGGGACCTGGGGGAGTCCCAACAGAGCTGTAGAAATATGAAGGTAAGGTTTTGGTACGTATTTTGACAAAGATGTTTAACCAAATAGTTGAGGGAGATATCATCCCCAAAGAATGGAAATTTGCATATGTATCTGTGATACATAAGGGGAATAAAGGGGTGCTGAATAATTATCGGGGCATCAGTGTTATAATAGTGTTCTAAAGGTAAGCTTTCCACTTACACAGCTTGATGTCAAAAGTTGTGATGTCACAGTTCGGCTTGTTACCTCAGTATCAAGGAGCTTCATATTCGTTCCTCTTGTGTTTCTTTTGTTTTCCATTCTCTTGGTAGTTTTTCTGTTATCTTTATACATATACACCTGCATTGACAAACACACCAAAACCCATGTCACAGATATCTTCGACCTGTACCGGTTCCTATGGATAGGGTTCTATCGAAGGCACACTAATAGGATGCACAATCTGGAGACGCTAGGGATCCCGCTATGTTGTGCATGTCACCATCAGATCTGACTACCGTTTATGCTCTTCCAGCTCTCCTTTCTGCCAGGTGTTAAGTAGACACAATGTTGAAATATTCAGTAACTACTCTATAACGTAGAATTACTGGAGCTTTTAAAATATGATTGTTACAGAAATGTACAGGCTCTGTTTTTTAATTACTCTTATAAAACAACCATCCCTCTCCCCTCCCCCATCTCTCTCTCTCCCTCCATTGTGAAAAGTCACCCAAATCGTTTAAATCCCGAGATCTTGAAATAACTGCGAAAAACACCCTCTAAGGCAAGAATACTTTCCTCAAAACATTTTACAGCTTGATGTTTTAATGTAGCAGGGAGTCGGCAAACTTGTCATCGCTATTGCACGAATGGTGTCACGAAACGTAACCCGGCATGCACATGACCCATTGTTTGAAGAAGGGCTTTGTAAGTCCCAATAAAGGAACTTCTCTGTGACACATTTGATTTTATGTATGCTTAATACATGTATACAGGTTGAGAGGGCTTTAAAATTTAGTTTTCATTAATTTATTCTTTACTCCATTTGGAGCAGTATAGTTTCACATAGATGTAAGATTAATTTACAAGTACTGACGCACAACATAGCAAGTAGGTAGATTTTCATCTGTCAATCGCGATCTGCTTTTAGATTTTCCAATCTTCAATTTAGAAAACAATTATTCACACATATATGTTGAGCTAAACATAGTACTAATTTATGCTGGAAATGAATGGAGAGACGGAAATCTTCTGTAAATAAATCTAAGCCAGCTTTACTTTAATGACCTTTAAGGTTTTAGTGTTTTTTTTTTGTTTTTTTTAAAGATTAGTGTACCTTCTAATCCAGTTCTTCACTAAAGTACTAAGCTATTTTTGCGTTATGACTACATTTAAGGACAAATGTTTGTTTTATATTATTCCTTTAAAATGCCTTAACATTCCATATCTGTAACTTGCTTGTAATCTTTGTGACAACGTCCGTAATGTCCTTTAATGTTCGAATTGTAAACACAAATCAAAACTTGCGAATAAAACAGACATTTCACATTCTCACACATAAGGCAGCAAAAATATTGTTCTTCCTACTCTTCTTGGAATGGGGAGGTTATCTTCTGTTTTCGTTGTTTCGAAAGAACCATGTCGTATCAATGAGATTTATACCGCTGCTTGTTTATGTTTGAACGCGTGTTGGTTGAAGGAGGTAGGGTTACGTATATCTTTCCCCCTGATGGTGGTATTACGTCAGCCGGTACAATTTTGCCGACCCCAGCAGTAGGTTATACACATCTGTAAAATATTTTCACCGTTGATAAATGATCCCAAGAAAGCATTATAAGGTTGGAGTAATGCGTTGTGTTCACATTACTGAACTTAAAGGAGCAAACACTTCTCCTAAAGCACAGATTGCTTCCTTTATTCAAATGGCTAGGAAACATCGTTGTTGCTCCAAGAAGTAAGAGGCAGTTGGTTAACCGTAACACCGGTTAATCTTCGAAGCAGCAGCTCTAATCTACATTCTCAGCTTCTTCTGATGACCACCAACGCTCCCGATTGAAAACAATACCATGTGCTTTCACCCATAGCTGCGATATGGAACACGGGTCTGATACATTTTCTCTACAACACACACCGTAAGCGTTAAACTCAGATAAACTTATTTATGCTACTGAATAAAGTTGCACATCTTTAAATTTAATGTTGCTAAGCGTAAGCCTAAGTAATTAACATTTGATACGGATATATCAAAGGTAATTCACGTTTTGGCATCAGCTTTTCATGCCCTACCTCCTATTTCCTTTGTAGAGGTATTAATCGGGAATAAAAGTGTTGAAGTAAACGGCTATTCTTATTTATATAATTGTAAACATACATATAAGAATAATTTAGGTTTCGAGCCTTAAGAAATGGAATCAGCAGCTAATTGGTGTCTTATTTTAAAAAACGAAAACATATGGCTCTCAAAATCATGCTTCTATGTCAATATGGTTTTGGAAAATTGCTTACGTCAGACTTCAAGGACAGAAAAGGTGCAAGAAAATACTTAACGTTTCGTTAGGCGCTCGTCCTGGTAGAACACCGTTGGTCACCCGGGACCTAGTAGGCCCTCGCTATATCTTTTTTTTTTTTTTTTTTTTTTTTTTTGTTCCATTTATATCCCGCCTTTAACTGCAGAGGTCACATCGGTGGCCTTGCCTATTGGCAAATGGTGTTACTCGTTTAACAGTGGGATTTTTCGGTCTTTGGGGTTTTTATGCGTTGGATTCACACACACATAGATACTTTCAGAGACTCCCTGACACCAGCCAGTACACCGGTGCCGCCGGTTCGCGCAGAGCGTCGCCTGCAGGGATCCCTCTGAGACTCAAGGGCCTCACGATCCGGAGCCCGGCTACCGTGACAGGGGACGGAGTCACTCAGAGCATTTCATCTCACCATGCTGCACCCGAACGCCTGCTGACACTTTCTACCCTGAAATAGACCAAACGGATGAAAGGATGAATGAAATTATTAGTGAAGTGAATTGGAGGGAAAGGAAATTTGGGGGATGAAAGTAACCTATCCAGCATCCACCTGGTGACCCGATAAAACCCCCGAAAAAATCCATGGGCCAGGTAGGTCGGTCGCAGGAATCGAACTCACGACCTAAAGAGTGCAAGCCTCACACGTTACAATGGAACCGTATCGCTCGATTAAGTGGCCGGTGGTGTGTGTCCTAATTGGGTACCCTGGGTTCAATTATTCATATTCTTGCATATTTACGTTTACAATTTATCTATATAGTTAATTTTACTTGTGTGTTGAATTGATTTATTTCCTTTTCTGCATTTTGAATTTAACATTAATCTTGGTTTTCTTACTTTCTTTATAAGTAATAATGATTTATATTAATTAAACTGTGTGCACAAAAGTTACAAATAACTGATAAATAATAAATTAAAGAATATGAACAAAATTATTCATATAGGTTTATACTCTGCTTATAGGAAATCATTAAATACAGTAAATGTTCTGACTTTCATCAAAATACGGTTCCATTGCCATTTATATAAAGGAAGAACCGTTATACGATTGATCTCAAAACAGGTTTTCTTTGTAGTGAAATATTTTGCTTCAATTATATGATATATATACTACATATATAGCATGTGGTCGTGTTTAACTTCTATGAAGTTAAAGCCTTGAAATGTTTGATATTGCATCGCTTACCAACCAGTTACCTTTATATCCATACGGCTAAATATCAAATTTTCCTTGTCTTCCCCACTCTTACACACCCACAGTCCTCAGTTAATTGAACCGTAGGCAAGGCAGGTAGCCGAGCCAGCCCTCATGGGTTATAGCAGCAACTGCCGTAGATCTAAACTATAATACAATATGCCACATCTTTATTGGTCACCTTCTCATGGCTATAACTTAAGAACTAGTACCTACAGTTATTTTGCCTACGTACCTCCCATGAATCAGTTACGTCGTTTAAACGGTTTCAGAGGAGGAAATGCATTTGGGTTCGTTGTACCCCTTCAATAAACAACATACATTTTATTGCAGAACCATTTGAACCTATCAGATTAAATAAAGGATAGCTTTAACGAACTGTCTCCCTCTGATAACCAAAGGATTAAATCTGTCAACTTGCGAATGCAATCCCTCCGTGTGTCCGAGGCGATAACCAGGTCCTAGAAGAGCTACTCGTTTCCTCCTATGTATAATTTCATTCTGTGTATTTAATTCTTAGGTTCCATTGTCCACGCTAACACATCTTCTTTAAGTGACAGCTTAAAGGTGTTTTCTACCTAATGTGGCTATGTTTACATCATTTATTCGTTAAATATTGCCTTTGGAAGCTACTTAAATTATCTGAAATAGTTTTCACCGGGTTTGGAATTTCCCAATGTTCGCCAATCCAGGTCAAAGATGTCAAATTATTGTAGTTGGCACATACTTTTTTAATTTTTAATAATTTACTTATTTCTCTGACAACAAGCTTATAATACAAATTGAACGCGGTTTCATACAATTTTAATCTTAAAATCCATATCCTAGTATTAAAGGATGTGAGGACATCGGTGTAATTAGGAGCACTGATCTGTGTATTTTGCAAAAACCAAATTCTTTCACTGGGTATTTGAATATCTTAACGCTTCTTATGTCTCTATAAAGCAGCATGATTGCAAAGTTTGATGCATATATCTTGAGTCATTCCTGGTTTCTGCGTTTTAAAACATCTGTTTAAGTTAGTTTATAAAAATGCTCGTTACGACACAATTTGCATAAGTTTGGACAACATTTCAGAAAATTAAGAGCAATAAAGTTATGTTCCTTATTGAGCTATAAGCCACGTTTGGTAAAAATATACTTTTAAATTAAGTGGTTTGAAACATAATTTTGTTGAATTATAAGTTTCGGCTATTGCAAACAATATATACTTAACAAATATGGATGAGCTTGGTGCCGTTAGACATTTGCCTTATGTAAACATCTGCGTAGCAAGTTTTACGAAAACTATTTCTGAAGTTTTGCTCTGATAACCTAAGAATTCCATTATGAGCAGCATTTTGATGCAATACGAGTAATTAAGTGAAACTTGGAAAAAACAAAAGAGTGGTTTTTGGTCTTTCGTTATTTTTGGCATATTTATTACACTTACAACTTTTACACCCATCTTACACAACGGGTTTCTTTAATATTAACGTTTTAAAGCCAATGGCTATTTAATGTCTTTTACCATTTAAGTAAAGAACCACATTGAAGTCTTAACTCCGAACTTCTAAACTGTTTTCTGCATTTTCCAAAAAGCTCCTTGGAATAAAGTTTATAATTAAAATTTGCAGATGTTTAAAGCATAAAGATTTAAAACTTGTTTGCACTATTTAAGAAGCATGTATTGCTTCAATTGAAATGACTTACTTTTCATAACTCAAATTAAAATGGTTTAGAAATTCAAGAACATGTGAACAAAGAACAAGCAAAAAACGTTTTTCTTAAGATAATCAAAATTAATAAAGTCTTACTCAATACGTTTTATGTTTGTATACTAAGGTTAAATTTAAAATAAAATTGAGTGATATTGGTAGTCCAAGGAGCCTTTCGTTTCACCATACCAAAAGGTGATGAACTATGAACAAACAATTAATATCTTGACAACGGTTTCTCATTGCTTGTTGAAACGTTGTAGGCACTAAGTATTTCATGCTCTGAGTATCTTACAGAAATATAAATCAATAAGAATAGAGCTGTACATATTTTCTTTTCACAGTCACTTTGTTTTAATACTGAAAAACGTCTAAAATATTATAATCGAGAAAAACTCACCGAAAAATATACTCATAAAACCTGCCGAGACTCCACTTACATATTTTCTACTATGCAGTGTACATCTTTACTTAAAATAAATAATTCAGAAACTGACGCATACGTAGCAAATTTTTCCAAACCACTTCAAATATTTTGGAAAAAAGTGTGAGACAAGCAAAATGGCTCAAATGTGCAACCACGCTCTCCTCTTACGATTATTTAAATCGTTCCTAACTTCCTCATTTTCACTCCCATAACAAAAATACTTACATTAAAACGTTTCTAGTGCAAATTAGAAAGGCTAATTTGCAACATTTGTCTAACCCATCTTTTATAAAACTGGAGAAAAACTGAGTTAAAATTAAACACACCTGGCTTTTTTAGGATAAGAAAAAGCTCATTTGAATCATACTGATTCTTCACTGATACTTTCTTAGCTTATTAAACAACAATGCACTGATCAGTGCTAAAATATTTTTGATACATAACAGATTTTCTGATGTGCTACTGGGTTGGACCACTGTTGCACTAACAATTTTTATTCTTGTCCTACCAGGCAAAAAACTCTTACAGTAAATATGTAGATATCCTTATTTAATAAAATTAAATATGCTTTATCTATGCAGTTTTTAAAGCCTTAAAGTGTCTATTGTTAAATGGTAGGACATATTAAAGGGCATTAAACGTATTTTATTAATAATGCTGAACATTCAGGTATATCAAAATATGGAAAATTATTTTACACTATCCATCTCTTTTTCACACACATAAGCAGTAAGATTTTAAAATTCATGATGTTAAATGATTAGGACATATTCAAAGGTAATGAAATATGTTTCATTCACTCAAGCTTTAGGAAGTATGATGTTTACGGTTTTATATGCATGTCTAGTTTACATAATCAGGCATGCCAGAAAGTTCACTATCCATCTCGTTTTCACAGTCTTGAGTAACATTTTCAGAAATCGGGAAAATGTAAAATGTATAATAAACTAGTGGGACATGTCTTAAAAGGTCATTAAGTTTGTTATTTCTTAAGTTTGCATGGATTTATTGGTCTGAGTTTGACATATCTTGGTTCAAGCTTAACATTGCTAAGATCCAGGATATGCGTATCCTTTATTGCTGGGTTCTCATTGACTATTTATGGCCAGACCAAGCGAAAATATTAGCAGCTTCAATTTAATATAAGGAATGGGCTTTGGTCCAAACCAAATAGTTGGAAGATAGTTCACATGAAAACCTGATAGATGGCGTCAATATTGCAAATTGCGTATCGGGGAGGTTTAGGCCACTGTTGTGCTCACCCCCTCGACAGTAATCTTTGATAACCTTTGCCGAAATTTCACTAATTGTTCCCCTTAGCGAAACGACTTTGTGTAATTCAGTAGTAGGTATTCGGGATTGTTCCATGATATGGAGAGATCCTTCAAACTGCGAGGATTTCTCGTTGTAGTAGAATATCTAGGACATGTGATAACGAATACATATTTTAAAACTTTAAGGAGTATTTTTATGGGTGAGATATCAAAATACGGTTTGAAAATGACCAATTTGTAATGAGGTTATTCTGATTTGATTGTTTCAACTTGGAAGTTGCCCTAAATAATTTTCTCACTATACGAAGTCTTCTTGGATGCCCTTTTGATCATTACAATTTTCATACCTTCATCCACGTTCTTCTAAGCTTATACAATGCATCACTTCAGAATAAATTTCTAAGGTGGCGTCTTTGACAGCCCTGTAGACTGTGCCATTTCCTGCTATACCATCTCGCTGAAATGGCACCCAAAGGAAATAGTATGTTTAAATTGACTGCTTAAATTTTACATTCGTATTAATATTTACCTGTAATTTTTATATAATAGTTGTAGTGTCTAAAAGTTGCATGTTGTAAACTTTATGCTGATGTGGTTCTACAAGTTCTAAACATGTAAATTCTAAACAGAGAGCGAAAAGATAAAAATGACGAAGTTTCCTATTCTTAATCATCTGACTTTAGCTTCTGTCCCTTTAGCTCAGCAAACTTTCTTGGATTCTCAAAATGCAACCTTGTTATACCTGAAGAAAATCATCTTCAGTATACTTTTTATCAGTATGAAGCGAAGTCCTTTGATTTGCGCTTGAATGGTGTGATTCCTGTGCTACTCGGTTGAAAATATAAAACCAGCTCTACTTTAATAATTAAAGGAGTGGTTCACTGAAATGTATGTAATATAAAAATTCAAAATGTTTACTTTTTTACTAAGAATAGTTTCTAAAAGTTGCGTATATTTTCGACCTTCCTGATTGATAGGGAATTTCAGAACCAATACAATTTTATTCATATATTTGAACTGAATGCACAAGACCGTGCTACTGGGTTAACTAAAGTGGTTTTGAAAGATGGTTAACGTCTAGCTTATTTGAATTGTAATGAAAGCCTAAGTTCCACTTCATGAAACACTAAAACTGAAACAATGATAGTTGATAACAGTTTAATAAAACCTTAATGTTTCAAAATATTACTGGTAATAACTAACACGTTTCAGTTTTATAAACCTTTTAATGGTTTCATTACAAAACGCTACAGAAAAAAAAGTTCGCTTTTGTGTATAGAAGTAAAGCATGATGGGAACAGAATATGTGTTTTCCCATGAAAAGGGGAAGTAATGTGCCCTTAAACTAGGCTTAATAACTATGATTAAATTAGACATAACTAGCATTTCGCCTCTTCAAATGATTAAACTTTCACAGTAACGCGTTACTTTCCAGTAGCAACCTGCAGTGTATAAAAATAGAGCGAGATAGTTCAGCGGTTATTTACGGACCTCACATTCGGGAGGCTCCGGGTTCGATTCCTGAGCCCGGCTACACTGACCAGTAGAATGAATCCTTCTCAGAGCAGCCCGTTGGCCATCAAGCTTAGAAACGTTAGTCAGACGGCCTGATCGCGACCTCCTGCGGTTCCTTCATCTCATCTGTTTCTTCTAGGGGTGGTAGGCGCAAAACAACTGAACCAGGACGGCGTGCAATGTGACCCCTTCGTTCCCTGGTCATTCATTCGTTCGTTCGTTCGTTCGTTCGTTCGTTCATTCATTCATTCATTCATTCACTCATTCATTCAATCATTTAAATAACTAGTATTTCCTCACAGCTGTTACGTTACATTTCAGAGGACTCGTTTCCAATCTCATTTGGGGTGAATTGCCTAAATGAGGTTTTTCTGGTGTTTTCTTATATCCCAAGAAGACAATTCCTGGGCAGCTCTTAGCTCCATGGATCCCGGGCTCACACAAGTATCATTCCAATCATTTCATTCCCAGGGTAAAATGAACTATCTGTTAAAGAACGTTAAGATTCCAAAACATTTAGTATCTTAAACACGTACGATAAAAAAAGCACACGTCTAATACTTCTGGGCTAGGTACTTCTTATGTTATGAATATGTTTCTTATATTTTTCCCCTCTTCTTATGGGACAGTAATACAGTTAATTTGTCGGTCTTAAGGACTCCGTTTCTCATTGAATGTTATGTTTAATATTCACTGTAAGTAGATAAATAGATATTCCTAGGCTAAACACATGTTATATACTGTTATGTGAAGAAAACTCCTCTGGAAATACGATAGCAAAAATACCTATCTGCAGCAGGAAGGGTAAAGTACGGTACGTATTTCCAATATGGAACGCATTTTCGAATATGTTCGTTATGAGATGAATAATTAATCTACTATGCATGTATTTATAAGCATTATCATGTAACGAATCCAACTTCTGTTAATAAAACATACAGTACGATTCCTGCATTTTCCATTACTGTTTCCCAAAAATGTTATATTCAGCTTTTATATTATCATAATGTTACCACAACTATGGGCCTCGCGTACTCGTCTGATGTCATCGATTTTTATTTCAGTGAACCCTCGCCATTAAAATCATAATAATCATTACCCTCACCATTCTAATGGACAGCGGCTCTGTGTTTGTAATATGTCGAGCAGGGAATCCGAGGATCGTGTGCATCATTCTGGCAGCCGTCAGACTGGCTTAACACTTAAATATATGGACCTGATGCCATCAGCTTCCTTGCGTTTGCTTTACCACCCTAAAGATAACGCACAAGCTATTTCTAAACTACCATTATAATATCTCAGTTAATTTCAATAAAATACTGCGTCGAAGCAAAACTGTAGTAATAATATTAATAATAATAATAATAATAATAATAATAATAATAATAATAATAATAATAATAATAATAATAATAATAATAATAATAATAATAATAATAATAATAATAATAATAATAATAATAATAATAATAATAATAATAATAATAATAATAATAATAGTAATAATAATAATAATAGTAATAATAATAATAGTAGTAGTAGTAGTAGTAGTAGTAGTAGTAGTAGTAGTAGTAGTAGTAGTACTAGTAATAGTAATAGTAATAATAATAATAATAATAATAATAATAATAATAATAATAATAATAATAATAATAATAATGAAAATTGATGTCAAGCCTCAGTAGAATGTAATTAATACTTTTACTTTCTGTACAAAGTATCTCATAGGTAGAAGAAATTTGTGTTCTACCAAAAATAGCATGTTAAAATTTCAACGAAAACATGTGTTTTAAGGCCCCTGAATCCAGAAATGTCTGTGTTTCTGTGTACAGCATGGATAAAGAATTAAAAGTAAGTTAAATACAGACCGCCTCAGTAGCGGAGTGGCAGCGAACCTAGCTCCGGCTCGGAGGACCCGGGTTCGATCCATTACCGGCGTGGGGATTTTTGCCCGATAGGAGGTCTGGTTTGGGGTGCACTCAATCTGGTGATGACAAATGGCACTCCATTCGGGTCACCGGAAGCCACAATTGAGATCAGTGATGGAATCTAGGAATCCTGGGGAGCGTAATATGCCAGCATATAGGCAGTCATCAACGCTTGTGTGATAAGAAGTGGACCCGCAACACCGACAGGGTTAAAGAATAAGCTAAATATGAAACTTGCTATTTAAATTCAGGACCTTCCAAGTATACCTGCAGTTAAAGATTTTGAAGGAAATTTCCCTTTACGTGGAAAAATATTCGCTATTTGTTTTTCTCAAAAATTGATTTTAAAATTATTGATTAATATATTGTCGCGGTGGCCACGCAACAAAGGATTACGTGACAGTTACCTCACAGCACTGCGTTTGTAATCGCCGCTACGAGGCCGGGAAACAATGGGCGGGTCAGAGCAAACGCCGTTGCATACATCCCCAGAAGCTTTCAACGTGCACGGACTTGTTTACGACCATGGTGGAATGATAGCAATGGAGTAAGACTGTGCATGTAGGACGGGTTTAGAGGAGAGAAGATGGCGTCACCTCGCTTCCAATACACTGCTTAACAATTTATTATTAGTCTTATGCGCGTTTACGATGTCACTGAGACTGGATTTATGGCTTTTCTTTCGTTGTGTGAGAGCTCTAATTTTAAAATGAATAATTCTGCAGTCTATGGGTGTGATAACTATTATAGGAAAACGAAACAAAATAACAAAATAATTCACATTTCGCAAAGATAGAGTTTCGTGAAAAGTGGGAACACTCTTGTAGAAGACAAAAGCGGCTTCCTATTCTTTTGTTTAAGGGGTGTTTAAGCATAGAGAGTTAGCTAATATTGTCAATTACTGTTATACAAGTGCATCCTTCCAGTCTTCGAAGATTGGCGAACCATTTCTTAAACACATAATTATTCATCTTTCTGATACTTACCACCAAGTTTTTGTCTGTAACACTAAATCTGTTCCTTCTATGAAACCATATTTGGTATTGTAGATTATTAGATGTGATCCTTTACCTCATGGAATCTTTAAACCACCGTTTCTTTTAGAACCCTGCCAGGCAAAACTTCTAACATAGTTTTGGTTTACTCAAGTTTCGTCAAGTGAGCGAGTGTGTGAGTGAGTTAGTAGGCTTTACGTGCCCGTCAACAGCTAGGTCATTAGGGTCCAAAGTCAAAAAAATAAAAAACAGGAAGACTCACCACCTATTAAGACCCACCGTTAACGCGTTAAAAAGGGAAAATTAAATCAGATAAAAGCTAAAACACTTAAAACTTAAAAACTCATCGTAAAACAGCAAGTCGTTAAGACGTTAAAAAGGGTGAAACATCTTAAGCTACTAAACAAAATACAAGTTAAACTTGCTTACTGAATCTAATATTCGCAACAAACCGCAGCACTGTATTTACAGCTACTGAGTCGCCTAAAATTGAGTAAAACCCAGGCCAAGGGACTGGCGCTCACGGGCGTATCGGGGACAATCAATAAGGAAGTTTCGTCAATATAGATAATAGAAGGCGAGTGGTCCTGTTTTTTATGCCATGAGTTAATATTTCATGCAATAATATATTTTCTCTCTATCAAAAAAGTCGCCTTTTTTGCATGTTGAATATCTTAAGGTACGCTTTCTCAAAATGTTGTGTAAAGAACCAGTACTCCCTATAAGTATAGTCTATTTTTCTTTTAAACCACTTTAAGCTTTTAAGTGTAAGATATTCGCCACGTTGTTGTAGTGTTTAACGCCCACTTTTACTACTACGGCACCGCAGGCGGTGACACTGATGATACATGGAATGAAGATGGAGCACCGGTGGAATGAGATGGCGGGGGAAACCGGAGCACCCGGAGAAAACCCGCCCTGACGCCGCTTCGTCCACCACGAATACCACATGCGGGTCCCTGGGATCGAACCCGGGCCGCCTAGGTGGTAGGCGAGCGCGCTAACCGCTCGGCCACGGCGCCGCCGGATATTCGCCACGATCATTAAACTCCTGTACTGAGCGACGAATTGTCTTTCTGAAAATCATATTACTCAGTGTCAGGTTTTACTCGGGTGATGTTTTCTTTCTTAGAGAGGAAAAAATTAGACACTTCTCTGGGCTTCTTATATAGTTATACGTTGCATTGTTCTTACATACTTCTGCAGTTATCTTTTGCATGTCTCTGAGGAAAGTACTCACCGTTTCTTGGCAGATTTCCAGAACTTCGAAAACGTTATAGGCTTTACACACAATGTCTTTCGACTGTCATTTAATGCTTTCCAAGTTTGACGTCATTATGCTTAAGTAAAACAAACAAATTCGCAACACACAACACACAATTTAGAAAAAATTCTTGTACCAAATAGAGAAGGGGGAACTGTTGCGCTGGGATAGGGGAAAAGGCATTGGAGAGGGAGCGGCCAAGTGAGTTTAAGAGTGGAGGATCAATGTCCTTAAGGACGAATGTCACTGAGATTCAAAGCTCTTACAATTTTCATTCAATTTGTATAAGCTTGGGCAGGTTAATTCTTCCAGCTAAAATTAGATTACCTAATTACAAAATTTGGATTAATTTGATTCATAAGGTTCCATTTTATAAGATATTTATACGAATTGTCTAACATTTTTCAAAAGTTTCATGCGCTTGAATTTTTTTAAATTTTGCATTGAAGCTCTTTCTTGTGAATTATAACATACATATTTGAATATCAGGTCCAAGTGACCTAGCTGTCGACGGGCCCTTAAATTATACTCACTCACCCACTCACTCACTCACTCACTCACTCACTCACTCACTCACTCACCCACACACTCACTCACTCACTCATTCACTCACTCACTCACCCACCCATTCACTCACTCACCCACCCACTCACTCACTCACCCACACACTCACTCACTCACTCATTCACTCACTCACTCACTCACCCACCCATTCACTCACTCACTCATTCACTCACTCACTCACCCACCCATTCACTCACTCACCCACCCACTCACTCACTCACCCACCCATTCACTCACTCACCCACCCACTCACTCACTCACCCACACACTCACTCACTCACTCATTCACTCACTCACTCACCCACCCATTCACTCACTCATTCACTCACCCACCCATTCACTCACTCACCCACCCACTCACTCACTCACCCACCCATTCACTCACTCACTCATTCACTCACTCACCCACCCATTCACTCACTCACCCACCCACTCACTCACTCACTCACTCCCTCACTCACTCACTCACTCACTCACTCGCTTACTCATAAATAACTATGAATAATAATTGGTGTTATTTCTAATAATTTACATACTTTTGTACAATTTAAAAATGAGTATATACCTCATGCTTAATTTTTTAGAATATTAGATCTTTTTGTTTTGATATCAATTGTTTAGCAATTTTGAAAACATTTCAGAATGCATTAAAACTATAAAAGATATGACGCTTTTCTAAATGTGTAGAAATTTTGTAGTCAATTGAACCGAAATTGGTGCACTAGGAGTATTGCGAATGTTGAAAAATGTGGTATTGAGAAAAAGTTAATTATAGCTATATATAAACAGGGATTCAAGCTCAGAGCCTGTTTCAAAACTTCTTAACACCATGTAGATCTACTTCCTTGATGTTGCGTTCCCCACCTCGGCCCACCACAGGCGGCGTGAGTGGGTTGCAGTGTTGAAGGTAGGACGTGGTCAGCGCCCCGGTTCCTCCCGGTCGGTGACTTGGTCTTCGCAACCAGGGATCCCTACTTTTCAGTCAAGTAGCTCCTTAATTGTTCCCTCAGGAACCTAAAGAGACTGAGTGCACCCCGGACCAAATCGCCCAGCGGGAGAAAATCCCCACACCGGTACACCTACCTCGACAAACGGAATTCTGTTGACTGAAAATTACAAAGAAAAGGTAATGTTAGTAGGGTGTATTTGCCGATGCAATAACTGTTTTGTTCACGTATGTTAGACAAGGAAATTTATTATTATTATTATTATTATTATTATTATTATTATTATTATTATTATTATTATTATTATTATTATTATTATTATTATTATTATTATTATTATTATTATTATTATTATTATTATTATTATTATTATTATTATTATTATTATTATTATTATTATTATTATTATTATTATTATTATTATTATTATTATTATTATTATTATTATTGTTGTTGTTGTTGTTGTTGTTGTTGTTGTTGTCGTCGTCTCTTCTTCGACAATAATGTGAAAGCACTAAAATACGTCTCTTCCACCGCTTTTATGCCCAAACTGAAAACTTCTTCATTTAATTTAAGAAAATATTCGTATCATTCGACTTAATACGTAATATGACACACATACGGCACTGTGCGGCAACAACGCGCGTGAAGCAAACAGGCTCAGTCTTCATTTAACCTATGGTCACTCTATGCTTGGAACAGAAAATGATACACCAACTCGGTTGGTACACCAAACCAAATGGAGTGAGAGTGGGACACCAATCGAATTCTCCTGTATGCATGAGCTCATTTTGCGTTCGAAGTCATGAATGATAAAAATTGATGACCAGAACTCCTTTGATGGACGAGTCTAATGAAAGTGGCTTGTAACCGATAATCTCACTGAGTCAAGACCAATAACAGTTAAAATTCATTTTCTTTCGTCCTGGCTTTGATACTTGGAAATTTCTATGCCGGATCTTCATTAACTTAATTGTATTCTAATCGGAAGAAGCATGAATATATACAGTACATTGAATGACACCCTCTATCCGTTCTTTTTAATGACATGTGAAGCTAGTCAATAATGTGGTTAGAGTTATGCAAGAAGGGAGTTAGAAGAGTGATGTTGGAGATGTAGCTATGCATTTTATTACCAATCTAAACACCCCGTTTATATATGGGCCACATTTTTTGCACAGGAATGTACATCTGTTGGATATTGACATTAAAACTCGTATAGAGTTTACGATATGATGAAAATCGCACTGATTTCTCATATTTAATATGGTTAAAGAAAATAAACATTGAAATTGACTCCCTTGTCGAAGCCCTCACGATACTGTTTCTAGGCACCAACAATAGTCCTTTGATCTACCCTTGCGATGAGAGGATATAAGTCAGTAGGCCTGAATTGCAAAGTATATTTTGACACCACTAAGCAACAGCTTGCTCTTCAACCCCAATTGTTGTTTTCACTTACATGTCCAATTAATCTTTTCCCTCTCTCAACGCCTTAAATATTTTGTACTGTCCACCTCTGGAAACGTTTCCATAATTTAACCCATTACTCTCCAACCTGTTTCTTCTGCATAATTCATAGCTCTGCTTCTCGTTTAAGGGAATGAATATCTATGAGGCGTTTTTTACACAAGAGCTTAAGCTTTCAATCAAGTCTTCTTCATCGAGGCGAATGAAAAATATGTGGTATTAAAATAATGAACTTTATTTCATAAGATGCACACTGTGTCAGTACAAATTTGCGCAAAATCCATAAGGAATTACATGCTTATTCTAGCACTGAAATATAATTTTTGACAACTTATATCTCTGGTATACAGAAGAAAGCAAAGATCAGTAATTCACAGAATACTTTCAGTTTATTACCATGTTCCTAAAGTTAGAGAAATATTATGTTCCAACCAAGAATTTTATAATTAGATTTAAGAGAAATATATGTTTCATGCTTCTGTGTGTTTCTCTGGAGCAGAATAATTCAAGAACAAAAACTGGAATAAATACCGAACTTTGCATCTAATTTTGGTATCTTCCAAAAATTTGACACAGAGGTTTTCAAGAAACTTCCTCCACACAAAAACCACATGAACAAGTGTTAAACGTTATTTTCTCAAAAATAGTTCTAACGGGTTTAATTAAAGTACGATAGATTTACGATATTTACACGGCAAATAAGATCGTCTTCTTAGCGCGGTGGTAGCGCTGCTGCTTCCCAACGGGAGGTCCTAGGTTCGAATCCTCGTACCGGCATGGGGATTTTCTCCCGTTGGGAGACCTGGTCCGGGGTGCACTCTGCCTCATTGTGTCCCTGAGGGGCCAATTGAGGAGCTACGATTGAGATCGAGGATATGTTCTAGAAAATCTTTGTGTCGCATCCCTAGAAGATTCTGAGCCAAAATATCAAGTTTGATATTTAACCAAATTTTTGTTTTTGAGTTAAACTGTTCACGACACATGGGCACCTGCAGACATGCACACCATGCACGCGCGTGGACCTTGTTCTATAAGTGCATTTTTATTCAGTCGACTTCTAAACGTGTTTCCAGTAAAACTTCGGTATTTAATTTTTTAGTACAATAGCTTCTTTACCTACTGTATACGTGGCAGAGAAAGTAATAAGGTTTCGTAAGAATAGTATGCACAAGTTACATACAAATAAATGATAGTAGCTAGAGAATGTCATATGATTGTAACACAACGATCTTTTATATAGAAGAACCCTGGAGCTATATTTTGGATTTTAACTGTACGGAAAAGGGGAGAGGTAATTTAATACCCAGGAAATGGAAAGGTTTTCCAAAAGAGTCAAAAGTTAGGTATTTTATTAATTCAAGATCAGATAAATATATGGAGAAAACAGGAAAATATTTAGGAAAAGCAAGGTTAAAATAGTTTAAAAAACTGCGAATAAACAGAGGAAATGGGAAAGGGTTATGACGTGTAAAAGTAAATAGCGGATATGACAAACTTCCCCATTATATATAAAACAAAATGTTACATATAAAGGGAAACAATAGAATTAACAACTTCAAGAGGGAGGAATGAACTGTGTAAATTTCCAGCTACAACTAGTTGGAAGAACTGTTGGCTTCCAGTAGCTAATGCAACTGTGGGAAATGCTATTAGAATTAATTATATTTACTTTATTGTTGGGAAATATTGTTAGAATTAATTATGTTTGTTTTGTTGTGGGAAATATTGTTAGAATTACTAGTATTTGTTTTATTGTATTATTGTTGTAGCTCAAAATTGCATTTGCACAATCAGAATTGTTAGAATAAAATATAAATAAATATAGTATCAAGTTATATAGAAGAAACCAAATGTTCTCTGTGATTACTGTTGTAAGTTTTATCATACATTTTATCGAACATCAGGAAGCAGGAAGTTAGCGCGTCCTGTGTGTTTGCAGCAAACCCCACTAAATATTCTCCTTTCACTTTTCCCATATACAGAACTTGCACCTTCCCCTTCACCCCATTCTAACACGCTCAAGTCAACTTAATTACACTTTGTCAGTCTGTTCTGACAGTTGCAATTTAAAATGGCTGGGAGCCGCTAGGCTTTTCCGAAATCCTGTATTATCACAACAATGGTTAGAATCCTTGCTGGCACGCACGTACATATATAGCGGTATACCATGTAGATAAGTTTGGTGAAGCATGGACACACTTTAGCACCGCAGAAAATCAATAATACACAACCCTAACATCAAGGTCGTTAACTGGATATTCCTAAGGGTTTACCCTGGAATCCAAATGTAGTTCAATGCCAGATGTATGAATGACCTAAAAGCGACAAGTTTCATTATTTTATATAGTACTTCCACGTAAGTTATTTATTTTCAGAACCCCACATCTCTGAAAAAACAACTTTTCATTTACCAGCAAACAGGAATACGGGTTTTAGGCTCAGATTATATTTTTCATTACCAAAAAATGTGCTTGAAAATGCAATTAATTTATTCAGGAGCGTATTTGGACGAGGAGGCTCTGCCCGGGTAGAATTTGTTCCTTCGTGGAGTGAAATCAGTGAAAATAGTTTGACCGGGAAACCTTTTAGCTCTGACCATTCCCAAAGAAAGGTATTTCTTTAGAAAGTCTTTGTCTATGGGAGGCCTTAAGGGAATCTGGGGAGCTTGAAATATACGAGGAGCACAACCTCTGAATTCCGATTAATGAACTTGCCTTGCTGTCAGTTCAGATGGTATTCATGTGTTTGATGTTGCAATTGTAAACAAGTTTACTGGTATTCTAAAAAAACAATTTTTTTCATTATAAATAGTTTATATTTTCAGTGTATAGTGTATACGTCAGTGTATTATTGCTGTATCGCATTGACAACTGTTCCAAATGATTAAGTTTATGCATGTTAACCATTTTGAGCCCCACCCAAAATAAAATTTTAATGCGCCCCTGCTGCATTCGTATGCATTATGAAAATATGCAAATAAATTTCTATAAAGTTACCACCCTAAATAATAAAGATAGTGATTTCTCTAAATTATTAATGGAGGTGAACGCCTTTGAAACAAATTTTTATTTCCTCTACTACGTATAGTAAAAGAGGAAGTATTGTATTGCACCCAAAAATTCGAAGTCGAGGTTTCATCGGGATGCACGTTTTGAGACCTTCAGAATATAAAAAAAATTAGAAAAAGATCCTAGTGTGTGTGTCTGTGTGTGTGTGTGTGTGTGTGTGTGTGTGTGTGTGTGTGTGTGTGTGTGTGTGTGTGTGTGTGTGTGTGTATTGTAAGAGAGAGAGAGAGAGAGATCTATTCCTCCTGGGGGGACGGTGGTAGCCACAGCAAGTGAGAGTAGGTCGCGGTGTGTGAGTCGCCCCCCTCCGTGGTATGCCCTTATCCTCTAATTTCTCTTACACTGATAAAGAAAATTAGCTGACGCTCAAAAATTGTTGTGCTTCAGTTGAGAATCGATCTACAATGTAACGTGCTATGAAATATGAAAACTAAGCAACTAAGAGAGCTCGGCCAAACACACCAAAACTTTACGAGCCTCGAACTGTCAGGGACTTCCGCGCGTAGGTCGCAGTATGTGAGGTGTCCCCCTATATTGCAGAGCCTATGCTTATAACATATCCATCCAGTTTAAGCTATTTATATTAAAATAGTTAACCTTGAATGCACCTAATAACAATGAAATCTCAGACTAGTGCACTCAGGGATGTTCTATATTAAATGTGTTTCGGTAGCAACATGGCACTCATAACTAAGAACGATTAGAAATATGTTACACACTGTGAAGTTTTGAACGAAGTGACGTCTGTGTCGCTTTCAGCTTGTTATGGGTAAGCCAACCGCGCATTCTGATGTGGGGTTCTTCTGTGGTTTACCCCTTCTCACTTGGCGAATGTTGGGGTGCTCATCCTCATAACGGGCTTTCCTGTCCATTTCCCATCATTCCCTTTGCATTCATTTCAGGGTTATAAGACTAGGCGATGGTGTTCAGCGAATTGCGTTTGGACGATGGCTATGCGCTCTCTAAAAGGTTTATTCCCTGGCGTGGTTCCGGGACTGCCCTGTTAGATCCCTCCTTCGCAGTAGGCACTTCGTGGAGGCCGCCGAGGATGAGGGGTTTGTGTGGGTTGTGTCGGGCGGCGTCGGGTGCATCAATACTGTAACCGTTAGGGACCCCGTCCACGCTTGCGCTCGTCCCTATTCTGGGGACCCTTCTGGTCTCTCCCCTCATCCTTACTTCCTAGGAGTGATGGTAGCAGCACGAGAGGTCCACTGCCCTTCATACACAGTTATGCCTCGGTAATTCAGGGGCCTTTCCGTTGTCTGCCTTCACCATCCTTCTAGGTTTCCACTCCGTTGTAGTAGATGTAATTTGCATGCAACATTTTAATACAAGCAACAATGATGCTTTACAGAAACTCAAGACATCAATTTTACATATTAATTCTTAATTGTAATTTTCCCATTCACTACACTGGATTGCTGTGACGCCTGGGACCCAAAAGACGTAAATCCCCTGGTCACTCCGTTGTAATTCTATTGCCACGTTGGCCAATACATATCTACCTTTTTAAAAGATACAAAAATATTGTAATTCCCAACTCACACTTTTAAAAAAATAGTTCTTGCTTTGTTTTGTCCTTTCCCTGTGACAGACATAGTTGATATTATCAGCTGCATATTGAGGAAATGCGGTTCAGGCAGATGTCATTGCAACCGAAACAAATATAGAATCCAGGAATAAGAAACTCTGGTTAATTTTCTGTTGAAAATAGATGAGAAGTATTGAGTCTATTTCTCTACTACATACCTAGTAGGTAGAGAAGCAGTGCATTTCACCCACAAAATGTACACCGAGATTTCACCTAATATAGGTACTTTGTTTTGAAATCCCCTGAATAAAAAAGAGCATT
Organism: Tenodera sinensis; assembly: GCA_030765045.1. Taxonomy (NCBI): domain Eukaryota; kingdom Metazoa; phylum Arthropoda; class Insecta; order Mantodea; family Mantidae; genus Tenodera; species Tenodera sinensis. The sequence goes on along the minus strand of CM060962.1, from coordinate 171,939,081 downwards.
TAAGAAAAAAGACGTGTGGAGTACAAAACAAAAAGTTGAATAAATACCACTCCTGGTACACGTTTTGGTACGGAATTTTCCAATGATATGACATGAAGATTCCCCTATCCCAAGCTTCTTACTTCTTAAATGGAAAAAAATCAAAATGTTTGATTTTCTTAGAACTCGCTCTAACGATTTTAAATAAAATCCCACGCATTTAAGGTGTTTCAACGTTAAATAGAACGTATAGGTTGACTTGCATGAGAATAGCCGGTGAAGTTC
>CM060962.1:171793817-171933817 GCA_030765045.1 Tenodera sinensis | reverse complement strand
AAATAAATTTTCAGCTAAATGGCTCAAACTTTGTAAAACCACATTTTCAAAATAGCATCCCCTTAAAGAGAAAATTGATAAAGATTGTGGTTGATTTTTATTCCCATTTAAGATAATCTTCACGCGAACAAATATGTCATAGAATAAACACATAAATAAAAGGTTGATTGATATCGCCCATCGAGATGACAGTCATGGGTACCTGTTTAGTTTCAGGTGAGGACGAATTAGACAAATGAACGCGGCAGAGGGGAGAGAATACACTAGCACCACTGGTGACGCTCAATCCGTCAAGCCGACCCATCCACCACCACCACTAGCCGGAGAGATCAATTTCCAATCCATTATTGCTGTTTTGTCCGCAATAAAACAGACAGCCAGAATGGAGCCTGCCGTTTTGTTCGCTGCGACTGAGCCTACGTGCATGTTGATAGATAGTAATGCTATAGCGGCTAACTGATCCAATGCGTGCCCGGCTCTACTACTCTTTCCAAATCTGTACACGTCACGCGTAACCCTCATCAAATATTTTTCCACCCACCTCACGAACAGTCAACGAAAATAACGAGGGTCGAACGTAACTGTTGCTGCAAATACGCAACTACGGGTCCGAATGTGTGTACTTGAACCCGCACGCAAATTGCCCATTTTCGGAGAAACGTTGCTCTACATCATCGCACACCTCGTGTCGATACTAGGTCTTTGTTTCTTTATTTACTGTATTGTATACAGTGTGCACGTTCCCATTCCGTTCTTGAAACAAGTATCACTTCCAACCAAGTTTGGATTTCAAGTCCCCAAATAAAATGATCTGATGATGGAGAAACTTTATAATTTCTAAAACCATGACACTAAAACTTTCTGTAACGTGCCTGCAAACAAATGAAAGTTCTTTATATTTGACAGCTGCATTCTAATATTTTTCATGTTTACCAACGGGTAATTTGTTTATTTTACTCTAATAGTTTGTTAATTATCATAATTTAAAGAGTCTGTTTTCACCCAAAGATGAATTAGACTAGAGAACCTTTCCGGGCAATGATTGTTTACAATTTTAAATCATTAACGCCTGAACAACCTGAAGATTGGCTTTAAAACCCGATTAGCGAAGACGCTCTTCCTGAGGCAGAAATTTGCAATTGGTACAGCTAATTCAAAACGGATCAGTTTTTTTCTTAGTGATGAATTTCGAGGACGCCCAGTAACTGCTTTTACTGACGAAAATATTCCTACTCCTCTAGTAACAATTGAAGAAGATCGACGGGGAACTTATGAATTTATTTGGTCATTGGGTATTGGTATGAGTCAAATACAAAACATTTTAGGACATCAACAATTAGAATTGAGAAAACTTTGTGGTCAACGGATTCCATATACAGGGACTCCTGATCAAAAACAATGCATTGATTGGCGCAGAAAATTCCAAAGCGCCACTTTAAATTTGATTTGGAATATCTTGGATGTATCGTTATGTTCGTGAAAATAAAAGTCAGCGGTTCAATGGGTCTTACGAACAGAACCCAAGTCTGCAAAAAGACCGAAGAATTTGTACTGTTGGTACGAAGATGGTTATTAATTCTTTTTTTTTTAAACGAGTAATATTGCTACTGTCTGTTTACTGCAATTTTTTTTTTAAAAATAAAGAAGTTCTGAAAAATATTCAAAAGTAAAAGTAATTTTACATCATGAAAACGCATCGTTCCATACAGCAAAACTAACAACTGAGTAGCTGGCAGCCCTGAATGTCAGCACCATGGAACCTTCACTATCCACCCTTGACTATTACCTTGTGATTTCTTTTGTTTCCAGAAATTAAAGATAAAATGCGTGGAGTAGTAGTAGTTGTAGTGTTTAACGCCCGCTTTTACTACTACGGCACCGCAGGCGGTGACACTGATGATACATGAAGATGGAGCACCGGTGGAATGAGATGGCGGGGGAAACCGGAGTACCCGGAGAAAACCCGCCCTGACGCCGCTTCGTCCACCACGAATACCACATGCGGGTCCCTGGGATCGAACCCGGGCCGCCTAGGTGGTAGGCGAGCGCGCTAACCGCTCGGCCACGGCGCCGCCAAAATGCGTGGAACCACTTTTTTCTCATTAAATGAAGCAGTGGAGCATTAAATACCCTGGTTACTGAAGTACCTCAGGAAGAGTGGCATCATTGCTCTAAGAACTGGTTTCAACGAATGTAAAAATGTATTAAAGGGGAACACTTTGAAAAATAATAAAATACTCTCATTGTTTTAAACTAATCCTTATTTTATTTGCTAAACGTTTTCAGTGTTGATCTCGCAATTTTGGGTCAATATATAACATGTAATTAAATAACGGGTCCGAAAAGCCGAAACATAAATCCTAATAGTGATAAAGACTCGATAGCTTCTTTAGTTTTCATAGTAGGTGTAGCATTTCAAAAATGCAGTTAATGTAGGTCCTGATTTAACGATGTAGCCAGTTCCCACTGTGACAAATAAAAGCACCCTAGCAAATTTAATTCCATTTGACCATAATAATTTTAAAGAATAAATTACAGATTCAGTTATCGTTACATTGTTTGTGACGTCCAAATTTAGCGTTGGTTCCTGCTTGTTAAGGGCACCAGTCATTACACTTGTAATAAATCTACCTTCTGAATGTTTTGTTTCAACTATGGAAAGCCAAGCTCTCAGGGGATTGGCCCATATATATATATATATATATATATATACGGCACCTCGAGCCATCGATTCCTTCCCCGAAAAGACTCAGACCACGCTACCGATGATGTCCACCGCAGATGTGGACGAAACGTCTGTACCTCTAAACTCCAGCAGACTACGGATTTTAAGCCCGGAAGAAATCTCTAGCTTTAATTCTTACGAAGCGTTCAACGCATAAACTCGTACCAGATGTCCTCTTGATCTAGACTCGCCTGTGCTCTTCGAATATGGACTTTCGCACCCTGTCAAGCACTCCCTGATAGTTTCGCAAGCTTCTGTGATGCGTGGAAGAATTTCTTCGAATTGTGCTGCATAAATTAATTGTTTTACGTGCCCCTACAGATAAAAAACACATTTTTTTATTACCGGGGGAACGTGCAGGCCATGGGACTGGTCCTCTTCTATCACTTTGTCGTGGTAGATACCAGTCAGCGTATCTCGAACAATGAGACTAAAATAGGCTAGAGCCGCATCATGCATAAACCACGTGTTTCTTATTTGCAAGGGCACACCTAGTAAGTCGCAAGAATTTTCTGAGTAAAGTCCCCATAGACAGCACTTTTAAGACGTGTGGTCCACAAATTACAAATATAAACAAGTATACATGGCAACACGCCGCCTTCTGCGTGATATACAATGAGTCACAGCCCTCTGTGAATGATTACATAGGCAAATGAAATTCTTGGGTTAGACCTGAAAAGCCGCAGAATGAAATGTTTCATTACTAAGCTAATAAATTAATAACGCGAAAAGGAAGAATTTTGACGTGCATGCCTATATGAACCATTTTCTTGCGTCACTGTAAGGAAATCGTCCCCAAACTTTGTAAAAGTATTTTTGAATCACTTGCATATAATACGAGTATAATCCATATGTTACTGAGAGGTTACTGAGTTTCAAAGTTTGAAGTTATGAACCTTAAGCAAATGTGATAATTTTGTACGTAACTTTTAGAATTCATCTAAGAAGTATTAAACTGAATAGAACCTTAGGCTAAACCTGTACACAAATGTATGATTTTACTTTTCACGAATACCACAAGGTTTGAAAAGAATGCTATCTGTTCCTGTGGCTCATGCAGTTGGTGTGAAAGAAACTCCCAAAGTATGTCACTGGTTCTAGAAGTTACTCGTATTATGTACAAGGAACATAACTGGTGTATTTGTGGTGATTTATGCGTATATGTGGCAAGCCCCAACAGCGAGAGAGAGAAGGGGGGAAAGAGAGACAAAAAGACTGCATAGAACATGTTGTTGTTGTCTAATGCCTGGCATTTGTCAATGAAGCCATTAGTTCTCGTGCACTCCAGTTGTCTGATGGTTCCGGAAGGTAATTTTGTAGATGTTCTTCAGACATTTCTTCCTGCTTATTACATAGGGGGCAATTCGGGTTGTCGTAAATTCCTATTGTAGTATGGTGTTTAGCTAGGTAGTCATGTACTGCAGTTAGACGACATTTAGCTACTGCAGATTTACGTGGTATGTGAGGAATACTCTCCGGGTTGGAAATTATATTATTCCATTTTTTGTCTTTAGCTGTATGTTGATGGTCACGAGATTGTTTTTCTTTTTAAATATTTTTGATGATTCTTTTGATAGATAGGAAGCTTATGATATCAGGATGGATTGCGGGGTAGTTTAGTTTATTTCCTTGCAAGAAAGTCAGCAGTCTCATTTCCAGCAATAACCACAAGTGCTGGTATCCACTGAAGTATAGCTTGTTTGTATAAGTTTTTGAGTTGCTGGAACATTTGTTGACATTCTTCAATTTTCAGAGACGCCTTTCTATCTGTGTTTAGTGCATAAATTACCGCTTTTTAATGTGATAGAATGACAACTTTTTGGAATTTATTAATCCTGTAGAGGAGTTGTTGAAGGGAGAAATATATGGCCAATATTTCTGCGTCAAGTTTTGTTGTATGGGACGCAACTGGTTGATAATATGAAAATAAGTTATCCCTGCTCCTGAACTGCTGTTAATTGTAGATCCGTTAGTATATATGTGAAGCTAACCTTTTGGTGGGTACCTATCTTTTACTTATAGCTTCTAGTGCTAAGGCTTTAAATATATGACCAGGCATTATAGATTTTAAGAGCGCTACTTCTAAGTTAAAATAAATGTCAAGTGGTTGATAATTTAAAGAATTTTCCGTATGAAGAATATTTCCTTTTGAAAGAGGTAAGTTTATCTATTTTTTTGTTTTTGTGATTTTTATAGGTAACTTTTTTGAGATTTCAATTTGGTTTCTAGAAGCTGTGGTATTCAAAGTGTGTCGAAAATTAACCCATTTGGCTTCTACTAATCTTCCAGAAGTGAGAATATTTCTGTTGCTTTACTCGTTGTTGCCTCAACATGGTTTTTCTATGAAAGTTTTGAATCAAGAGCAGTGCCTAGGTATTTTATTTGTGATGTTTGTTTTAAGGATACTTTGTTATTGTATAGATCCATTTGAGGGTTATTTTTCTTCAGGCTAAACATTTGAAATGTAGTTTTATTTGTATTTACATACATCATGCTCTTAACATTCGAGGCTTTTAGTTTATTCATGGCCATTGTCATTGATGCTTTGGATTTGTCTAATTGAGGTGATGTCCACAAAATCATGCAAAGAGGACTGTATTAATGTCAGAAGATGTGGCAAATCTCGGGAGATCACAAAAATAAATGTCAAAGAGAGTTGTACTTGATACTGATCCTTGTGGAATTCCAATTTTATTTGCTTATATTTGGATATGCATCATTGAACTTTGTGGCACAAAAGCGTTGCGATAGAAATTGTGTGAGCCAGTTTAACATATTATGTCAAATACCTAGCTTTGTAAGCTTTTCGAATAGTTCATATCTCCATACTGAGTCGAAAGCTTTTTCGAAGTCAATAAATAGTACAGCTTGTGTCCTGTTATACATTGAAGGCGTCTTTAGCATCTTGGGTAAGTTGGATCAGGTTTTCCTTCGTAGACAAGTGATTTCTGCATCCTGTTTATGTTGGTGTCAATAAATTATTGATTTCTAAATACGAAATTAACCTTGCTGAGATAATGCGTTCTGCTGTTTTAGCGATGATACTTGTTAGCAAAATTGGTCTCTAGCTAGTTATATTATCAGCAGACTTATCTTTCTGAAGAATAGGAATGATGAGTGGTTTTTCCAGTGTGTGGAAAAAATAAAGTATCCAGACCTCTGTAAAACACAATTTATTCCAAATAAATATTCTCGTTGGCATTAGTTGACATTGCTTGAATGTTCAATACTTATCAGCGCTTGCAGCCGCCATCATTCAGTTGCTTCTAGCGAAGTTTTGGAAAGATTACAGCGTTTCAAGACCAGCATGTAGCCCCAGCTTTTAAACATCCGCATATCGATTCGGTTTCCTATATCCGCCTTGTACCTACAACGAAATGTGTAAACTATTTTTGCAAACTTTTATCTCAATTAACATAAAATAGATATAAAAATATGAAGTATGGCACCCACATGACTTTCTCTACTCTTGCATAAACTATTTGTATAAACCATTATCTTATTGCTAATTTTCTTATTACTGCAAGGGGAATACAGTGGGCTTTAAGCGATAGTCAAGTGTTTTAAGAGTGGTCGCTATATGGGGAAATTGCGTTCTCTTTTCATGACCAAGAGATAAAAAATGAATACCGATCTCCCATTTGAGAAGGTCTATAAATATTGCAAAACTCTGACAAATAACAAGGAATATTTCAAAGATGGTTCACTTCACAGAAAAGAATATTGATCACAGATTGTGTTTTAACGATATCTACATTTTTGTATAGTAAGATTTGGTCTTTTAAGGTTTACCAGTTGTACAAAAACCATCAGCAGTAAACAGGGTACATGGATTAGAGCCAGAAAATTCAAAATATGCATTTAATTTACCACAAAATATCTTAAACATATTGCATTTTAATCAAAATGCTTAGACCCATTTTTGAGAAAATCAAAATTTTCGAAACATTTTCCATACAAATGGTAGTTTAGGAGGGCGGAATTTTCTTCAAAATATGTGTGTCGCCTCCTTCAAAGATATTAAACTTAAATACCAACTTTAGTTTTTAACCGACTTTTCGTTTTCTAAAAATGATCTTTTCTTTAACTCAGGGGGTCTCAAATCATATATTTCCAGAGAAATATCGATCTCGAACTCTTGGGTCGAATACAATACTTTCTCTACTTACTATACGTAGAAGACAGAATTGTCTCTGGAAACTATTATAAACTAATCTAATGACACTTATAAACAACAGTATAATATAACAGTATAATACAACAGTAATAAATCATGGCCCAGTTGTAAGGAGATGTTATGTGCAATATTGGAGGTTAGTAAGTGGAAGATATAGTAAAATATGCATAAAGACAGTATACTACCCCCCCCCCCCCGATACTATAGGACACATATTTGAATTTAGATATTGTAATAATGCGCATGTTTGTAATAATGTAAGAATTGGAGGAAGTCACTGAAATTTAAATGATGGCTTGCAAAATTATGTTCCAATGATAAAGAAACATAATATTCACCATAGAAATCATATGTAGGAATTACAGAAATAAATTTGGTATGTAAAGTGGAAGATGCCTGCTGAAAGAATGGGTAGGGCCAAATTTCTACAGATAAGCTTATTTATTGTAAATTTCTTAGCACTTGACATAAGTATGTCATGACGTATAAAATAAAGGATTGCTCATAAAGAAACTCTTGGGTAGGACTTTTCTTCTATTAAACTTACAGATTAAATAGCGGAATTTTGCGCGAGACTCGGTTTTGCCACCTATTTCATAGCCAAAGGAAAATAATCTTACTCCCTGATGGTACTGAACTAAACAGTATGACAACAATCTGAATCTCTGCTCTTCTCTCTGACCCTGCAACAAAGGTTTCTTAATCTAGCTCATCTACCTACAAAGCATAGACACGCAAGCAGCGTTCGTTTCCTTTTTTTTTTTTTTTTCGTTTCTTTTTTTTTCCTTCTTCTTCCTCTTCTTCTTCTTCTTCTTCTTCTTCTTCTTCTTCTTCTTCTTCTTCTTCTTTTTGTGAATGGTGTTATAATTGAGGAGTTTGAGACATTGGTGTTATAATTGGAAACAGATTTGATCCTTGCCAATTAACTCCTATGTTCGATGAGAGAGTTTAACTTAAGGTCAAGTGATCAAGCCAATTACCGTTTCCCTGTTGAAATTCTTGTAAATAGCATTTAGGGTAGAACTCAGTTTATCTCGGAAGACACCAATTGAAGGAACTTATGACCTGGTACTCTAGATTGAGCTCAGAAGCCTTTATTCCATTTTACCTTCCCTACTGCAAGAAGTAGTATTGGATTACACCCAAAAATTCGATAATGGGATTTCACCGGAAATACACCTACGTTTTGAGGTAAAGAATCCTATCTTCGGGTGTTTTACAGCTGCTATCGTCTTCCCGTGCCAAACTTTCAAAGCCTACAATCTTGGGCATCTTCAGTAGGTACTTTAACCTCTTGTTTGCATTGCTGTTATCATGCTTCTTTTCCATTTAACTTTAGTTGCTCTCTTTTCCTCTTTCATAGTTGTTTCGGTCGTCGCTCATCTTCCATTCTTAACATGAATCAAAGCCTGATGGAAATAAATGAATGAACAAACGAATGAACAAAGAATGAATGAATGAAGGAACGAAGGAACGAACGAACGAATGAATTAATTAATTAATTGATGAATGAATGAATAAGTAAATGAGTAGGTAAGTAAATAAATAAACAAATAAGTAAGTACAGTATTTAGAGAAAAAGATCCTGTCTGTATGGATGTGGCGTTTGTGTCTGTACCAGTAATGTGTCTATGAACAACGTAACTAAAAAATCTGATGTGTTGCACTCACATGACTTTCTCTACTCTTGTACTAACATTTGTACAAATTACTTCGTTGCTTATTTCCTTGTCGGTGCAAGGGGAATATTAGAATACAATATAGGTTTTGAGCGATAGTCAAATCTTTTGAAGCTTTGAGATTCCGTTCTCTTTGCACACTTAACATGCAAAACAAATGAACACGATGTTCCATTTCACGAAAGTTTTAAGTTTTCCGAAACTCACACACATAACAAGGAACATCTCCGAAATGGTTCACCCTACAAGAAAATTTATTCCGACATAAATTGTGTATTTTAGCAAGATCTACATTTTTTGTATAGTATGATTTGATCTATCTCTAACGGTTTTATGCAAAAGTCGCCCAGAGTAAATACGACTACAGGGGCTATAGCCAGAAAATTCAAGATATACATTTCATTTATCATAAAAATATCTCAAACATATGACATTTTAATCAAAATCCTTAGTCATTTTCAAGAAAATCAAAATTTTTGAAAAATTTTCCAGGTAAAGGGTGGTTTAGGGTAGGACTATTTTCTTCAAAATCTTCGTGTCGCATCCTTCAAATACATTAAACTTAAATACCAACTTTGGTTTTTAACCTACTTTTCGTTTTTGAGTTATGCTGTCCACAGACACATAGACACACACACGGACCTTTTTCTAAAAATGCTTTTTTTGGATTCAGGGGACCTCAAAACATATATTTCCGGTGAAATCTCGACATCGAATTTTTGGGTGGAATACAATACTTCCCCTACTTACCAGTAGAGAAAGTAGAAATGAATAATCCATTAAATACAAACTTGGTATTTAAAGTTCAGCATCTTTCAAAGATGAGACTTGAATATTTCTAAAAACAATCCTCCCAGAAGAAACTACACTTTACCCTTAATCAAACTATCCATTTTATCAGAAATTCCTCTAAGGAAGCCTATATTTAAGAAATTTTCATGAGAAATGAAATGCACCTCTTGAATTTTCTTGGCACATACTATGATGTTCTTTTCTTTGTGAACGGCTTTTGTGTAATTCGTAAACCATTAGAAGAGACAAAATTGTACTACGTAAAAAATATAGGGAATGTCTTCGCGGTAAATTAGTCAGTGACTAGCTTCTCATCCGGAGGTCCCAGGTTTAACTACAGGACTGTGGAAATTTTCTTTAATTAGGATTATTTGCTGCCCTCAATGGAGACTGGAAATGTGAATATGAGAGTGAATGTACGTGTGAAAATAAGTTGAAAACGACGAAAGACTACAGTAAACTAACCTAAAATGTTCATAGAGTAAAGACATTATCAAATCTTTCAGTCAAAGCTCTCGATATGACCATAGAAAATACAGAAAGCTTTAACATTAAAAAAATAAACCTCTTCTTAAAGCAAACAGTTTATTAATTTTTTTCTTTCGTCTTTATTGATTAGGTAAAAAGTTATGGTATATTCATTGTTATTGGTTTCAATTTTCCAATACTTATTCTTTTCTCTGTTTTATTATCTCGTGGCCATGTAAACAGCATAGAATTACAACGATACGCTCTTTAATATCTTGCTGTGGACTAATATGAATTGAAAGTTTATCTTATTTAAGCAGAAATGTCTGAAATAAAAAGGCTTTGTAAACATAGATAGTAGAGGGGTGGGTAGAAAATCTCGTGTGAGTGTAGCACATTAAATTTTTTTTATTTAATAAACCAGATTTAGTAGTTTTCATAATACACATTTTGTTCTTTTCAATAAACTAAGCACGTATAGGGAGCATATGTTTGCATCAGTCGCCTACGTGCATTGTTCATGTCATTTACGCTCTGCTAATTCGCTAATAAAACATTAACGAAAGTAATGGAAGGTAAAATGCCGGTTTACGGCAATGAAAAACATATTTTTCTTGGCGAATGTATAATTGCAGTTATCGACAGTACCGTGATTGCCGTAAATTATTAATATTAATAGATAAATGCAAAACGGGTATAGTTTAATGTAAAGACTAAAAACTCTGCGTTGAATTATAGAGTTGACAGAAGAGCGGGGTCAGATCGGCGGCTCATGCACAGGGGAACATGTTAAAGCACGCACGCACGCATGCACACACCATACACACATACAGAAAAAAAAAAGCGCGCGCGCATTCGAATCTAAAATGATAATAACGCGAAAAACTGCATTGTATCACAAATATGTTGGTTATCGGATTTTTGCATCAATTCCTCTTTTATAATTGTTACATTCCATCGGCGCCAAATTTAGGGTTACATGGCATGGCATGGGATGGTACGGCCCCCATGACAAATCACGCTGCAGCTGTGGTTGCATCCTCGATACGGAACATTGTTATTTGTACTGGCGTAAAATATGACGTCACCCGCCATGTTCCTCCCACCCTAAACCACCACCCACCTTCCTCCCTTTTTCCCAACGCTCGTACCAAATCCAAACCACACTCATTGTGCAATCTAAAAGTATTCCCAACGGATTCAAAAAAGTTCTGTCCAGCTCCAGCACTTGGAACTTTGGAGTATATTTTTTTGAAATACTTTAGAAACACTTCATGTATAATTGGATGCATACATAACGAGTCAGTAAAGAAAAAGTTACAAATAGTACAGGCATGTAAATTATTTGTTTGCCTTTGTGTTTTCTGTTACACTTAATGGTATACAGGGAGATAAAGCTGCACTCAGGAGGGAAGTACCCATAGTGGACAGACTGACACCGGTTACAGAATCGTGAGCAGGAGGCTTTTGGTTCAAACCCCACCAGGACCACTCTTCCTGAGACCTTTGCAAGCTTTTTTCAAATACTCGGAGGTACCATAGGGTATAGGGTAAAAACGGAAGGGAACACCTGGCTCACCGCGACCAACTCATATCTATTGTGCCTATCACCCCCACGAGGCAGGGATGAAGCGAGGGAACCACAGTGTGCCACACAGGGTCACAGCTAGACAGGCGAAAGAGACGCGTGGAAGTCCCTAACATTTACTGAGATCTCTTCATCCCAGTGCCAGACCCCACCGAGCAGCCACCACACACCTCGGATCCGGTGTCGCACAGGCATTCCCCTCCCCCCACCGGAGCTAGTGCCCGTGGGTCCGATGGGTGTCGCACAGGTGTCTGCCCAATGAGGGACAGCGGTTGCTCAAACGCCACCTTGCGTCAAGAACAGCAGTTACCATGCCCAAGTATCCGCGCAATCTGTCCGGCAAGTACAGATACGAAGTACAGTACAGTACGAAAAGTACACCTGAAAGTTGATAAGGAAATGGAATGAAGGGAAATGATGGAAAGGAAACGTGGTATGAAATAATGCACCCCAGCATTCGCTTAAGTGACTAGGGGAAACCACGGAATAACCCATGTCAGTGTGCGCGGCCACTGGGGTCGAACCCGACGTTACCGCCTGACCCATCCCGGTCGGTTTTGGAGGTACCATGAAATTAGGCCCGGAACGTTTCCTTCCTAAATTTCCTTTGCCAATTAGAACCTTATGCATCATTAGCAAATACAAAAATTACCGCGATAACGTGTGCAACTCGTACATGAGAGGTCACCGGTTTTTCGTGGTTTCTCCTTTCACTTAGGCGAATGCTGGGGTGCTTACTTTCGCACCACGATTTCCTTCCCATCATTTCCCTTCATTCCATTTCCTAAACATATTTTACGTATGTTTTAGGCTCGTGGTGTATGACAGTACCGGACAGATGAAGCGGATGCTTGCGTATCGTAACTGCTGTTCTCGGCACTAGGTGTCGTTGTGTAGTCCTTGTCCTCTTGTGGGAGCGACGCTTGTTTGACCCTCCACGCATTGTAATGGCTCTCGGCGGGGCCTGGCGCTGTGGAGAAGAGATCTCAGCACTTGTTAGGGACTTCAGCGCGTCTCTGTGGCCTGCCTACCAGCTTCCCTGTGACATCCTATGGTTCCCTCACTTCATCCCTTGTTCCTGGAAGTATTAGGGCACAAAGGATGTGTGTAGGTCGAAGTATGAGTGGTGTCTCCCTTCGTTGTGTCATTCTACCCTATCCTATCCTATCCTAAATTAAATTAATTTCCAAGCACGGAAGGAAACAAGTTGAACTATTACTGGATAATAGACGGAAGCGTCTCAGCTAGTAAACTACCCATATCCCGCCTAGTGCTTTGGCGATTGCATATACCACTCACACCGTTTTTAGCTGTATGTCAGTGGCTAAAAACTGCTGTTCTTTTGTGCGTTTTGTAGTGATAATGTAAGTAACTTGAAGCTAATTGCTTAAGAATTCCTATGTCTGATCATCAGTGTCCAGCACCTGTTGTGTCGCCTAACTATACAGTAAGAATTTGACTTATTTTTATATCGCATATAGGTAGAGTTTTTGTTGATGAAACATAGCAGAGGTTATTCCGCTAGCTTTTTCGCCTGTTCCGAGATATCGAGATTCAAAATCTGAAATCATGTAACTCTGGCACGCACCTGGATTCTGGCTATAGCTGTATCCAACCTTTATACTATTAGACCAACACGGTAGAACCTTTTGTAACCTACATGCATGAATGTTATACAGTTAACATCATCATTATTAATGAACTTATCGGTGATAATGTGGCTTTAAAACAAAGAATCTGGACACGGCATTCTGGAAAAGTATACATAACGGCTGATCCAAAAGACTGTGAACTGGCTGCGCTGTGTTTTGTCTGTACGGATCCTCTGCGCTCGTCGCCGACTGCCGACTGCCGACTGCCGCGGATAAAATCATACATTTTTCAATCTGCTTTTAAAGGCTTTACTTACCAATATAATTAAAGTAGATGCTGAAACTGGCCACCGTTGTTGTCCATGCATTTTTCGCACCTCTTTAGAAAACTATCCATCACTCGCCGTAGTTCACGTTAAGAAATGCTGGCAATTTCCTGGCAGATATTTTGTTTTAATTTTTCCAGGGTGTGTGAATTTGTCTTGTACACTATATGGTTTAAGTTACTCCAGAGATAGAAACAGCAGATCATCTGGAAATCGTTCTGCAATGCAAATCGCAACTTCACTTGGCTAGCTGACTGAGTTAACACATACGAGTCCTAAATAAATACACGCTGTGCAGTAGAAAGCAAATTTAAAGCTGATCCATAATACACTTTGTGTCTAAGTACAGAACGAAATAATAAAGCACACTGGTAATAACTCAACCACAAGATATTGCGTCAACTCAATACTGCATTTTTAGAGCAGAGAAAAACAAGTCAACCGCATAACCTTGTGTACATCAGCTGCTGTTTTCGCGTTTGCGACATCTCAGTGGAAAAACACCGCGCAGCGGTTCTCATGTTTTTGGATCCCTCTGTACTTCACTCTGTATTTTCACATTATTCACCACACACACACACACACACACACACACACACACACACACACGCACACATATTCACCACACACATATACACAACACATACACACACATACACACATATTCACCACACACACACATACACACACATATTCACCACACACACATATACACAACACAAACACACATACACATAAACACACACATACACACACATACACACATATTCACCACACGCACACATACACACACATATACACACACATATTCACCACACACACATACACACACATATTCACCACACACACATACACACACATATTCACCACACACACACACACACACACACACACACACACACACACACACACACACACACACACACATCCCGGCTGTTAGGTCCCCTACAATATTGTGAATTCTAGTTATTTAGTTTCCCGTGATTTTACACTCGCGTCCGTGCGTCTCACATCAGGATTCCCAGCGGACAAACTTGTTCTCGTCACTCCTAACTCGGCTTCCTTTATAGTCGTGATAATTGTCACTCCGACTCGTGTTTCAATTTTACCCCATGCTAAGTCACCGCTCATTAGTTCACAAGTTCTCTGCGTGACACTTCACTACTCTTTCTCAGTTGGCGATACTTTTATTACTGATGTAACACTTGTGCTGGCTATTCACTAATTTACTACACTTATTCAAGTTCAAGTTCAATTTATTTCATCCATGATAACACCTACATGTTGTGGATTCATCAATACAAAAATTATTCACAACCACAATATTACAAATACGATTTATTTACAATTCTTGATAAAGCTCCACACTCAAATTCCTCTAGACTATAAAAAACGTTTTCTATTAGATGCCTCTTTATTTCTTTCAAATTTAGATCAGTATTTTTGATCAATTTAATTCTTTCGGGCAGCTTATTATGGTTCTATATTCTTTTTTTAAATACAGCGTCTGTTTTATGTGCCTTTAAGTACTAACTGGAATAACCATAATTATTTCTTATGTTTTATGTGTGAAGTACTGTATTTGACCCAGGAGTTTAGCTATGACCTTGTGGCTGACACAAGTGAACCTGAGATAGCGCGCTGTTGTTTAACCCTGTCGCTCTGACGCTTTACATCCTGCTTCAAAATTTAATTATTCTTTCTTTCCCGGACAATAAATTCTATGTGAAAGAGCACCACTAATACATTACATTAGCACATCAAACAAACGAATGATGATAATTCTTTCAATAATATCACTGATGAATTATGTTTATTGGAGACTCAAGGAACCATACGATATATTGTAGCAACACTGGCACTGCTTACACATCAACTGCATTGTAGACAGTAATTTTGAACTGCCGGTGTTACTATGCTTACGTCGTACCAATAAGCTACAGCGTGATTGGGGGGTTCAAGAACAAAGGCATTTTCTTGAGTAAACGAAGTAGTTATTTGTGGATTATTTTCTTGTATAATGTGTTTTATCGTCTCATAAATGTATGCACATGGAGCAGTCAATATCACAAATTGTTTAAACATTGATTTGCAGTGTGTCTACTATTCTAACTAGTTTCTCACTTTCTCTACTGTCTATAGTAAGTAGGGGAAGAATTATATTCAACCCAAAACTTCAACGTCGAGATTTCACCGGAAATATATGTTTCTAGGCCTCCTGAATAAAGAAAAGCATTTTTAGAAAAAGGTCCTAGCTTGTGTTTGCCTGTGAACAACATAACTCAAAAACGAAAAGTCACTGAAAAGCCGAAGTTGGTATTTAAGTTCAATATCCTTCAAGGATGCGACCCAAAGATTTTGAAGAAAATTTATACACCCTAAACTACCCTTTACATGAAAAATGTTTCGAAAATGTTGATTTTCTCAAAAATAGCTCTAACGATTTTTATTAAAATGCCTTATGCTTATGATATGTTTACGGCAAATGAAATGGATATTTTGAATTATCTGGTTATAGCCTATGTAGTCTTGCTTGCTCTGGATGACTTACATAACTGGTAAAGCGTAAGAGGTGGACCAAGTCTTACTATACAAAAGCGTAGATCTCGTTAAAGCACAAAAGTTATGTCCAGATGCATTTTTTGTGGAGTGAACCATTTCGGAAGTATTCCTTGTTACTTGTCTTGAGTTTTGCAATACTTAAGCTTTTCTAAAATCGAGGCTCATTATTCAATTTTTTATCTCTTGGCCGCG
The DNA here is from genome assembly GCA_030765045.1 of Tenodera sinensis. Classification (NCBI taxonomy): domain Eukaryota; kingdom Metazoa; phylum Arthropoda; class Insecta; order Mantodea; family Mantidae; genus Tenodera; species Tenodera sinensis. Next base: position 171,917,716 of record CM060962.1, on the reverse strand, counting down.
CAAGGAGAACGGAATTTCAAAGCTTTAAAAGATGTGGCTGTCGCTCAAAGTCTACTCTATTCTCCTTGTACCTATAAGAAAATCAGCAGTAAGATAATTTCTACAAATGAAAGAGTTTGTAAGAATAATTAGCACAAGAGTAGAGAAAGTCATGTGAGTGCAATACGTCAGATTTTTGTTTAGTTTAAAAACTTGCTCAGTTTCTGTTGTAATATTTCCCCACAGTATAAGTCCATATTTTAAGTATGAGTAAATAAATACATAGCACACCTGTTTAAGTGTTTCATCATTCGTGGTTTTCATCACCTGTCTCATAATATAAGGCACTATTTATCTTCTTTTTTTGAAGCCATATATATGGCTTCCAATTTTATTGTTCATCTATTACAACTCCTAAAAATTTGTGTACCGAATCTGTGGTATTCTTCTTCGTCAATTTCCAGTTGCGTGCGGTTTAAACTGCATGTTTACTTTCTCTACTGGTAAGTAGAGGAAGTATTGTATTCCACCCAAAAATTCCATGTCGAGATTTCACTGGAAATATGTGTTTTCAGACATCCTGAATCCAAAAAAAGCATTTTTAGAAAACGGTCCGTGTGTGTGTATGTCTGTGTGTCTGTGTCAGTCTGTGGACAGCAAAACTCAAATACGAAAGGTAGGTTAAAAACCAAAGTTGGTATTTAAGCTTAATGTCTTTTAAGGATGCGACACGAAGATTTGGAAGAAAATACCCCCACCCTAAACTACCCTTTACATGGAAAAGTTTTCGAAAATTTTTATTTTCTTGAAAATGGCTCTAACGATTTTGATTAAAATGTTATATGCTTGAGATATTTGTATGATAAATGAAATGATATCTCGAATTTTCTGGCCATAGCCCAGGTTTTTTACCCATTTTTGCATCAGAATTTCTTCTCACAATGGAACAAACTAGAAGCTAGAGCACAACTGGCATCATATCATGTCAACATTCGTAGCAGTATTCAGTGGTGCGATTTGCAGTATGCACGATACACTATAAAAAGACACTCATCATGGGATTGAATCCATTGCCAAATAGTGCTAATTTAAACTCCTTTTCTCCAATTTCTTTTAAAGTTATAAACATAACGTCAACTGCTGATAAATAGCGCATGATAACAATGTCATATTTATTAGTATTCCTCACATATATGCCTTTCCCTTCAGAGAAAAATAAAATTGATTTCCCATAATTATATTTTCATGGCCAGATCTCCACAAAGATTTAAAAATGAGAATTTCTTTTGTTTTTAAAAAATTGTAAAAAAAATGGAAACTCCAAGAATAATGAGATTTGCATATTTTTTTAAATACACCTTTTAATAAATTAATTTTTTGACGAAACATAAGCCCGGCTGCACAAAATGCTTTGAGAACAGTGTGTATTTTGGTGAAATACGCAGGTGTCCTTAAACATTTGGTTAGTGCCTTAAATACGTGTAAATTGAAGAAGATTACTTGTATTACTTATGATGCATTCATTTCACATAACACAAGAAAAATAAAACCATTTAACAAGAATAAGAAGATTACATGGAATAAAATTTCTTCAATAGCTAAGGCAATATTAATTTTCTACAAATTAACAATTTAATAACCTTCTTCTCTTTCTTTAGATGCAGTAATTTTAAAAACTGCTACACAGTGCATATTATCATTATCAGAAATATCCAATGAAGTATGAGCACAGGAGGAAGAAAAACACAAAAAACTTGTGTTTATTTAAAGAAACTCAAATGTGGAAATTGTAAATGGGATAACAGTAACTATACAGCTTAGGGCACAACATTGGTAATGATTAGAGCTGTTATCAAGAAGGCATTAGCAAAGCAAGTTTTTAATATAAAGAGACATTCTTCTGTGCACCATTGAACATTTTATGAACGAAAAGATCGGTAAATCGCTTAGAATGAGGAATAGAATTTTAAGACCGGAAACCTCCAATTTGAAAGGGAACTAAGAAAAATGATTCAGAAGAATTATAAATGCGAATATGGGAGAAAAAAAAAGGTGTGTGAATATTCCTACGTAACAAATCTTGCGCGAAAGAACAATCTAAAGCTTATTAGGAAGGAAAGGAAAAAAATTGCTTAACACATTTGATGAGAAGAAATCCATGGCCCATAGACATACACTGAAAAGAATGGATAATACGAAAAATGTTCAGAGTAATAAAATATACAAGGTTATTATTTAAGAAAAGCGTACAATGTACACAATGAAGTATAATTATTCTTGTCCCAGTTGTGTTACTGAGATTGTCCTCTTTTTGTAGTTTTGAGCATGGTATCTCTCACAGTGTTTGTCACACAATTTGCACACGCAGTTGGAGACAAACAACGGAGCTGAAAAGAGGAAAAATCGACAAGCCCGTGTTTCTATTTTTGGTAGGAATCACCATTGATGTCCATTTTAATTCTTTTTGGTGGTGCTTCATGAATGGGCTGTTATTCATCCACTCTTTTGTTCATCTGACTACAAACATGCTCACTGCCTCCGTGTTTCTGGATAATGCTGGACCAATAAAGCATAATCCTTGATTGGACGCACATGGGCCAACCAGTGGTTTCGCTTTTTTCCCCCTCTTATCATTACACGTTCTCGTATTCACTTCTTAGAAGTCTTTGTTAGCTATTGTGGACAGTTGAACTAGTGATTTCGCAAGGAAAAAATATGTACAGCGACTGGTTAATACGTGCCTTCCATGCACCTATCGATCGAGATAATTCCAGTAACTGTTGTTATTTATGCAGTAGGTGTTTGTGATTTTATGGTTTAGCAGCTATATAGAATTGACAAACTTCATTCAGAATGTATAGTACTTAAAAGGCCGCTCGCAGAAAATTCTAAACATACATTTTATCAGTCATGTAAATGGCTTAAACATATGTTATTTTAATCAAAAACTCCGCTTTGAACAAAAATTCTTAAAATTTACAAATTCTCTGTCCACTTGAACACATGCTTTAGACAATATATTTTAACTATTTTAGTAGCATCTATTTAAGTACACTTTTAGATTTACATACCTGATAGCTGAACAAATCAAAACAAGTGGAAAATCCTCGTCTGGTCCATTTGCTTTATTTATTTCTAGAACTTATAGGGATGCAATACATGAAAAAACCTTGAAATAATGGCACTATGAAACCAAAATTCATAATGAAAAACTAAAGTAGCGTAGTTTTTTACCACCTTTATCACGTAACTTGTGCTCAGAATAAGGATGGCATTGCACCTAGAAATTCGATATCGATATCACGAGAAATACCTCCATGCTTTATGAATCCTAAAAAACAGCCATGTTTAAACAATTTTTGGGGGTGGGGTGAACATCATTACTTCAAAACGAACTGTTGCCTAAAAATCAAACTTGGGGTTTATAATCAGTATTTTCCAAAGGTGCGACATGAAGACTTTCAAAAAAATTTCCTTACCCAAATTGCCATTTACGTGGAAATATTTGTATTATTCCTTATTTCCTCAAAAATAGCTGTAACAGTTTTGATTATAACACCATATGTTTAAGATATTTATATGAAAATAAGAGGCATATTTTAATTTTTATTTATTTATTTTATTTCATTCTGAAGGAACTTTGTATAACTTTGTGCAACTAGTAAACCAAAGTGACAGATCTTACCGGGACTATTGACGAGTGAATTTATACTTTTATGAAGAAATAATAGTGAGTGAGTGAGTGAGTGACTGAGTAAGTGAGTGAGTGAGTGACTAAGTAAGTGAGTGAGTGAGTGTCTGAGTAAGTGAGTGAGTGAGTGATTAGGGCTTAAGGGCCCGTCGACAGCTAGGCCATTAGAGCCCCAAAATTGATGGGGATAATTGGAATAAATAATTTCCATAGATTAAAATCAATGCATCATATGTTAAGACTGAGTTAGTGGGCAGAATAAGATTCTGTCTGAAGTTGGGAATCACTAGCGATGCGATTTAGAGGGTCAGTTTCAGACAATTAGTAAGGCTGTTGAAGTTAGGTATTTAAGACTGCAATGAAACTCAGTTAACAAATGTATCATTAGTCCAAGGTTTTCTGGAATTCAGAGTGTTCAGCTATCATGGACTTCGCTGGATAAGTAAATATAATTTTGATAATTGGAATGGAAATAAAATTCTTAGGACTGAGCAAAGTCATAGAGCGAAAATTGTAATTCAAATATGCAGTTTCAAGATTTGGCAACATTGTGTAGAAATGTTGGTGAGAGTGACACCATTAGGTGCGAGTTAAATTAATAAAAAATTGTTATTGTGATCGATTTTCAGCAGCTGCAACGTTTAATAATTGTATTATTATTATTATTATTATTATTATTATTATTATTATTATTATTATTATTATTATTATTATTATTATTATTATTATTATTATTATTATTATTATTATTATTATTATTATTATTATTATTATTATTATTATTATTATTATTATTATTATTATTATTATTATTATTGCTGTTGTTTTTGTTTATGTTGTTATCACCATCCGTAATTTTAAACCATGAAGTCTGGATGTGCCAGAAGTTGGTAGATATACGGTAGTTATAATTTCGGTAATCAGATTCAGAAACAGTTTAATTCTTTAATCTCAACAGTTGGCAACTCGCTTCCAATAGAACATTAGCCTCCATCAAATTTATCAGCAAACTTAACCGATGTTGTTTATCCTCACATCTATCCAGGCTTATCCTGACACAAGGATCTCATGGTTCTTCACTGGAGCAGCTGACAGCAGATACAAGGACGGAACTGGAGACGGCATCAAATGGATGGCCCACATAGCATCGGTATAAGCCAAAAGTTCCCAGTAGAGAACATGTAGATCCAACTATTGTTGTGGCATTTGCCAGATACAAGATTTACATTGTTAATGGTTTGAATTTATCAAGGCCATGTCATTTTTAAAGTGCTTTCGCTATTCAATTGTTTCGCGACATGTCATGGAAAAGTATGAAATTGCAAGACCAACATATTCAGTCTAGCTTTTAAACATCGGACTATCAATTCGGTTTCCTCTATCCCGCTTATACCGGGAGAGTAAAAAAGTCCCAAACGGGCTACGCGGTGTTTTGCCTGCCGCTATCATAGAAAGGCGCGGATGAAACCATACAACATTTTTTAAAACTACTTTTAAAGGCTTTACTTACCAACTTTATGAAAGGAGATGCTGAAACTGGCAAACGTGGTTGTCCATACATTTTTGGAACCTCTTTAGGAAACTATCGATCACTCGCCGTAGTTCACGTTGAGAAACGCTGGCAATTTCCTGGCGGATAGTTTAAGTCCTCCAGGGTGTATGGGTTTGTCTTGCACACTTTAAGTTATGTATGGATATTATTGGAGTTCTGAGAAACCTTTCTCCGCTAATGACGCTCCATACACCGTTTTTTTTCGTCATGAAGGGGCACTTCATTAACAGTATTAGACTCTGAGCTAATAGGGCCAATTTTTTTCGAGTCAACAGTTGACGGCCCTACATACGTGAATACAATTTTGCTCCGTTTTTAGAAAATTAACAGACAGGGAGCGTGATTTTGCCTTTTTTCAATAACACTCTGCAACAGCACATACCGCCAATCTTTCGATGACAACATTTGAAAGTCTGTTTCTGGACAGAATTATTAGCAGAGATTTGTGGGCTCCTCGGTTCCCCGATCCAATCCCCCGCGATGTCTGTCTCTGGGCTAACTTAAAACATAAAGTATACAAGACAAACCCGCACACCCTGGAAAAATTCAAACAAATTATCCCCCAGGAAATAGGCAGCATTTCTCAACGTGAACTACGGCGAATAATGTACCTATAGTTTCCTAAAAGGGCGCCAAAATGTATGGACGATGGTGGCCAGTTTCAGCACCTCCTTTTGTAAAGTTGGTGGGTAAAGCTTTTAAAAGTAGTTTTAAAACGTATGGTTTCATCCGCGCCTTTCTATGAGAGCGGCAGAAGATAACGAGCGCCCAGGTTGCGGACAGGCAAAACCCGCGCAGCCAGTTCGGAACTTTTTTGCTCTCCCGTTACCTTCCAGAAAATGTGTAATGATACAATTTCTGCAAGGTTTATTTTGATTAACGTGAAATAAGGAAAAACTATGCTTTCGTAATAAAAGTCCGTAGCAGATGTACATAAAAAGAAATGATAGTATGTAGAGGAAGTACCCTGTATATATATATATATATATATTTGAATGTCTTAAACATGCAATAAGAAATCACAGTGAGGAAAGGAATAGGAATATGCATGAGCATAATACGAGAGCAAAACACAACTACTTTAGAAATAGGCTAAGGGGATCATTAACTTCCAAAACTATTGAAAGTGTTGCAAAAGACCTATACAATGATTTACCTCACCAGTTAACATTCATTTGTTATTTAACGACGCCGTAAATTGCCAGGATCACATCAGCGTGTCACACTTAAAAACCATCGGTCTGGGTCGGATCTGAACCCGCGACCTTGGGATAAGTAAGCCAGCGTCTAACCAACTGAGCCACCCAAACCAACACTTCTCTAGCTCGTAATGTAAATATATCTATATTTCATAACTTATGTAAATTGTTTTTTATAATTATCTGTGTAATTGATAATGTAAATATGTATTAAATCTAACTTGTCAATGCGTTGTAAAAATATTGCAAACGGCACAATAAAATACTGATACTGAAGTCTTGCATATGTAACATCAGATTTTTTCAATAATATACTCAAAATCACGTCGGGAGTTATATACCCTGATATTTTGTTCTCTAAGATCAAGGAATAAACAAAAAAGAAAGCACGTGAATGAGATGTGAATCATGCACCCAAAGTGTAACAAAAGTTTGCGGTAATGGCAACAGAGGAATCCATCGGTGTCCTTATAAGAGGTAAACGGTTACCTCGATTCTAGTTTTTATTGTGGCCGTCAGATGGTGGCCAGATCTGTTTTTATGCCGATTTGAATTTTGTACAGTGTGTAGAGCTTAAACAAGCAAAATGGTGCATGATTGATTACGTTTGTATTTGTTCATTTACAATGTCCATATTGAACGATAGGTGAGGTGGGCTAATGTGCAATAAAATGCTATACCTACCTCGGTGAAACACCTAACGTTCCAGTTTCACATCAGAACCCATCTGCATAAGTTTCATTAAGAGGAGAACAATACTTCATTTATACGTATATCACAGCTGTAAATCCAAGTTTCCTAGTAATTTTTGAGTTTGCTCAAATTACTGAAGCTAAATGTATAATTAAGCCTGCCATTCGTCCCATAAAAGCGAGATTACCCCCTTTTTACTTTCTCTACTGGTAAGTAGAAGGAAGTATTGTATTCCACCCAAAAATTCGATGTCCAGATTTCACCGGAAATATATGTTTTGAAACCCCCTGAATCCAAAAAAGAGCATTTTTAGAAAAAGATCCGCACTTGCGCGCGCGCGTGTGTGTGTGTGTCTGTGTGTGTGTGTGTGTGTGTGTGTGAGTGAGTGAGTGTGTGTGTGTGTGTGTGTGTATGTGTGTGTGTGTGTGTGTGTGTGTGTGTGTCTGTGTTTCTGTCTGTCTTTGGATAGCATAACTCAAAAACGAAAAGTCGGTTAAAAACCATAGTTGGTATTTATGTTTAATGTCTTTCTAGAATACGACACGAAGATTTTGAAGAAAATTGCCCCAACCTAAATTACCCTTTACATGAAACATTTTTCGAAAATTATGATTTTCTTGAAAATGGCTCTAACGATTTTGATTAAAATGTCATATGTTTAAGATATTTGTATGACAAATGAACTTTATATTTTGAATTTTTTGGCTATAGCCTATGTAGTCCTGTTTACCCTGGATGACTTTTGAATAACTCGTATACCGTAAGAGATAGACAAATTCTTAATATACAAAAAATGTAGATCTCACTAAAGCAGACAATTTATGTCCCAATACCTTTTTTGGTAGAGTGAACCATTTCGGAGATATTCCTTGTTATTTGTGTCAGTTTCTGAAAACTGAAACTTCGTGAAATGGAACATGGTTGACCATTTTTTGTATGTGAAGCGTGCAAAGAGAACGGGATCTCAAACCATTAAAGGAGTTGACTATCGCACAAAGCCCACTGAATTCTAATATTCCTCTTACACCTACAAGGAAATAAGCAATAAGATAATTTGTACAAACGCTTGTGTCAACTAACACGAAGGAGATATAGTAATAAGAGTTTGTAAGAATGGTCAGTACAAGAGTAGAGAAAGTCATGTCAGTGCAACACATCAGACTTTTACTTGTGTGTCCCGAGAAGCTTTCTTGGGACGTGAATAGGCCCCGTATTTTCTTGACACCATCTTCCTAAATTAAAAACTTAACTACATATTGTTGCCATTTTCATTTGTGGGAAATGCTGAGTCGACACTTATCTCACTTATTGTCATTGTTTAGCCCGTCCTGTGAACAGTGAAAACAACTGCCTAGTCTAGTTTGGCAGTTGATGTGTATTGTTATTTGCGTCAAATTAAGCTATTATGGTGCACATTCTCTTCCAACTTAATTGAAAATTATTCTTTCCTTGAAGTGACAAAACTTATTACCAGAGACTGGAACTTAGGCAGGATGCGTTTTTAAATGTGTCAAATTTATCTTCAATTTGAAAGTGAATCTGTGTGTATTATACCTTTGTGATTGAAATGCCACAGTTTTATATTGCCTTTTTCTGCCTTTTTAAATATAAATATCTACTTTACGAAATAAATGCTTTTTGTTGAGTTTATTTCATCATTTATCTGTTATTTATTATTGAACATTATAATTATAATTATAATTATTATTATTATTATTATTATTATTATTATTATTATTATTATTATTATTATTATTATTATTATTATTATTATTATTATTATTATTATTATTATTATTAGTATTAGTATTATTAGTATTATTATTATTATTATTATTATTATTATTATCATCATCATCATCATCATCATCATCCAATTTATAATGTAATTTTCCAATTTTTATGCGACTGCTTCACCAGAAGAAAGTTTTAAAAACCGACATTTCTGCAACCACTGCTGTCGATAATACAACATAATTAGCAAAGATGCAGCGCAATTTCATAATCTTAACAAAATAGTTATACAAATATAAACTAAACAACTGAAAATTCATACTAGGATGAAAGCAGTATGTGCCAAGAAATACGAATCAATAAAACTATCTCGTAACTAATATTTTTCTAACTTTAATAATCATTTGATTATGCTCACGAAACCACTTTTAGTACGTTTACTCTAATAACTTGGCTAGTTCTGTGTGTGTTTCTAATTACATATTTTTTCACGAAATGTGCATCTTTAATCATTTGTAAGATCTAGAAGGTAAGGAATCTGACAATTGATAACAAAATGTTATGCTAATGATTAATGATAGAAATGACCATGGAGATACTCTCACTGATATCCCTGGATTCTAGAAAAGAATTTACGGAAAGAGAACGCTGATTACTATTTTTTTTCCTCACCACATTTGATTAGTGTACATTAATATTTGATCTAGGTAGCTTAGTGAAAAGTATTTTCTTCTAATGACTTGGTGTACATAGAAGTAATTTCTGTATACTAACCCCATAACACTCGCGTCTATTTGACTTTAAGCCTCCCTGACGAAACACTGGTACTTTTTATACAAATGAATATGTCTATGTAAAACGTGGTGTATTAGAGTATTTTCCGCGCAGTTTCAGACTTTCATTGAAGTCTTATTTATGGACGTCCTATAACTGCTATGGTTCACCACGTACCATTCTACAGGGTTATTACGTTATCTTCGTCACACCAGATGGCAGCTCTAGTGTAATGCTTTCCGAAAATGGCGACAGAACAACAAAAGAATTTTAGTGTGTTGAAATATGCGCGCTGTACGTCTGTTACAGCAGTGTAACGTGCATTCAGAAGCAACTATCAACAAGAACCGCCCTGTAAACAAAGCATTTTGCGGTGGTATCGCCAATTTAGGGACTGTGGTTGCATGTGTAAAGGGAAATCTACCGGTCGACCAAAGGTGCCAGGTGAAACAGTGGAGAGTGTTAGCGAAACATTCATCCGTAGTCCACAGAAATCAACAACTCGTGCAAGCCGTGAACTGGGATTACCGACACAAACTGTGTGTAAGATATTGCGACGACGGCTACACTTCAAGCCCTGTCGTATACGGCTCCTTGCAACATTTGAAGGCGGAACATTACGGCCGGCCGACGTCTGCTGTTTTCCGCCACAGTGCAAGAAGCAATAATGGATGCAGATTTCGCTGCCAAGTTGATATTTAGTGACGAATGAACGTTTCATGTGTCTGGAGTAGTTAGCCGTCATACAGTGAGGATATGGGGCACTCAAAATCTTCATGCATTTGTGACAGTTTCAAGAGTTACGTCAAAGCAAAATGTTTTCTGTGCGATGTCACACAGAAAGATGTATGGACCACTCTTTCTTTCTTTCTTTCTTTCTTTCTTTCTTTCTTCCTTTCTTTCTTTCTTTCTTTCTTCCTTCCTTTCTTTCTTTCTTTCTTTCTTTCTTTCTTTCTTTCTTTCTTTCTTTCTTTCTTTCTTTCTGTCTTTCTTTCTGTCTGTCTTTCTTTCTCTCTTTCTCTCTTTCTTTCTTTCTTTCTTTCTTTCTTTCTGTCTGTCTTTCTTTATTTCTTTCTTTCATCTTTGTTTCTTTCTTCCTTTCTTTCTTCCTTCCTGCCTTCCTCCCTCCCTCCATTCCTCCCTCCATCCCTTACTGCATTACTTGTGTGGTTTCCAGAACAGTATTGTTTTAACGGCTGTGCGACACATATAGTAAGCAGCTATGGAAATGACCGACATGAGCTCCAGCACACTTTGAATGTAAATGTGCGGAATCAACTTAACATCACATATTCAAATCGATCGATTGCTAAAGGTGGACGAGTTTCATGGCCAGCACGGTCGCCAGATGTGTCACCTCTTCGACTATTTTCTGTGGTGTTGTATGAAGAGTATGGTTTATGGCACTCCTGGCGGAGGACCTTATGACTCAAGTCTACGGAGCGATTGAAAATCTCCAAAGACAACTGCACTTGTTGGGCCATGTGTATGAGGCTCACCACCGCCGATATAGGCTCTGCGATGACGTAGGAGATACACAGTTCGAAGCCCGTTTGTAATGTAAACACTTCGATGTTGGATTTGTTGACCAAATGTGAACGCACACCCATCTCACACTTCGATGCGCTACGGCGTCCAAACAGTGTATTTCCGGACAGGGGTTCTTATTTGAAAACCAATTAGTTTGCCAACCTACACAACATACTAAGCGTTGTCAATGTTTTTGGGGCACCTGTATGCTTAACATTGTGATACACCACACTAGTCATAGAGTTCTAAACAAGAACAGCATCTGCTTTTACCGTATAGATATACAGACAATATTATTTTGATAAAGCGCCTTGAAATGTTGTGATAAGTATAGCAGTTTATAAATAAAGCTAATGAAATGTTAAAATAATGGTTTGAAGTTGATATTTCATTGTTTATCTCATTCACTTTACGTCCCACAGAATTTCAGAAGCAGTAAGTACTATTTTAATCCAGTTACAGTTTAACATTGTTATTTTTTTTAAAAAGTACCAAGAGTTTCTCAATTTTCAAATGCATTTGCCAAAGGGAGAAAATCCAGGTCAGCGCTCCCAGACACCGGAATTTTCAATTGCTTCCTTGCCTTAAGGCTCTCTAAAGGCCGGCTCATTAAACAATTCGTCTGCACAAGCAAACATTTCTTTTGCCTTTGGTATTAGACGATGTAAGCTATGGTCGCTTCAGAACAGGTTTTAATTATGAAAAATCAAGGTGGGATCAGGGATTAGCAATGAAGCCAGTAATTACTTCCATAAGTTACAAGAAGATAACTCTTCAATCTAAGTTGAGTAAATATAGCACTAATTAAATGAAAAAATCCTCATCAGCGCAATTCTCTTTTATTTGTTTTTTCTTAATATATGACGGTTTACTTTATATTACGGAAAACTCCCTTTATCGACTAATCAGTTTATTTTCCTTCATTTTCCATTCTTCAGTGCTTTTCGGTACCAAATTTTAATGTTTCATTCAGGTGTGCCTAGAAATGTATGTGAGAACGTGTTGAACTATGAAGCCAGGCAAGCAAAGGATGAATCGTTACAAACGCTGGTTGAACGAAAGAAACAGAACGGTGAGGCACTAAGTATGGCTATCAGGAAGGAGGAGTTCGGCACACAACGAAACACAAAAATAAATATTTCATTCGCCAGATTAGTTGATTTGTCATCGAGGATGGATATAAACGCAGGCAGTTTCACCAGCCCAAGGTGTGTGGTTCTCATGTTACTCGCAGTTGACGATTTGACTTGTGACGTCATTTGTTCAACTGAACTCAGACAAGACGTGGTGTTTTAAAGTCTAGCACAGCTCACGCCTTAATTGCTACTAGATGGAAATAGGAGCTCAAATTCTGCTTTGAAAATAAGTGAACAGGGTACCCGTCCTTATCAGTTTGAACCAAAAAAAGTGCAATTTTGAACATTGAAAGCATTCTGATAGATACCGAAATAGTTATTGTGAACACCGAAAACGGCGCTGGTTCCATTCATTGGTGCAACTGTAAGGAATGTGTACCAATGAATAACGATGAGGAAAGTGTGTGTTGTTCGGACTATGGCAACACTTCATCATTTCTTGTTTCCTAGATATTTTCAGGTTCCAACAATGTATATTTTCTCATAGTTTCAGTATCTAGTTCACATAGTACTTCTGAATTCTTTTTTTTCTTCTTTTTTTCCATCACCTTCTATTCTGAACTCTGTTTCGCTACTTTTATCATCATCGCTTTGATTGTCAGTCTTACTGCAAGTAACACTATCATATAACTCAGAAACAATGTGTTTACGATTTCTGGCTTCACACCGTTCTGTTCTTTGTCGTTTGTTCTTGGATGAAGATGGTGAAGGATTAATTGTCTTACTAAGACTTGATATCTGGAAAGTATCGTCATTTTTCCTTGTAGTAAGAATATTTCCAGGTTTTAATTAAGGCCCTCTAAAATTTTCTTCCGGCATAAGCTGGTTGTTAATAACTCTGTCCGTGATCTGTGTCCTTAAAACGAAAGGGACGCAAACGAGTGCTGGAACCGTGCAAAATTCGTTTATTTTGCAAAATTCTACCCAGATCCTGTATCTCTTGAAAGATTTGTCTCTGTTTGGGAACGAGTGAAAATGAGATCCCTGGTGCGTTTCGCTTCTCACATTGTAGCCATGTGCACAACATTGAGGCATTATATTTTTCACAATATTGCGTTGTTTGGATAATATCTACTGAACTCACTCTGTAACACCACCTACACTCGCCTGATCCTTTGATCCTGAAAGAGGATGTCCATTCCAAAAACATGCACTTGGTACTAGTAGTAACTTCTGTTACAATGTATATGGCGGCAATACAATGACTATAACACGTTCTGTAATGAAAATTACAATGAAAGAAAGTTAAATGAAAGGATTAAGCAAGAAAATTGAGTTACAGAGCGCTCACAAAGATATCAGAAGAAGATAGGAAAAATGCAACGTGCACATGTTCTAGGGGCAGCGCCTGTAGCTCAGTTTATCCCACTTTCACTGAGAGTGTGCTAGTAATTCCAGTGCCAGCTGCCAGCGCGTGCTTGAACGTTGTTTGCTTGTTCTTTTTGCTCATGAAGGTACAAGTAGCAGTAGCACATAGTAACAGTAAAACAAATAGGTATGCGAATGAAGAGCGAGCGAACAGAACATTTTACGAATTCTGCAATTTCAATCCCAACATTTCATTGTAATTATTTTTAAAAAGAAATTGTTCTAAAATTTTGAACAATGAATGCACTTTAAAAAAAATGTTATATTAATCAAAAAATTGCAAAATACCAGGACTCCTAACATATTATCGATGGTTCCTTTTAGGTATGCTTACATTAAAAATGAGAATTTTCTCTCCACCAGTTTGGCCACTATAAATCTCAAAGTGGTTAACAAATACCTTCGGGAGCCACTGTAGGTCTCAACAACTTACCTCCACGGCGCAAGAGCCCGATGCTGAACCAAGGCATACCACCCGACCCTTGCGTCCCCCACCTCTGCCCACAACGGTCATCAAGAGTGGAGGGTGGGGTGGCACGTGGCTCGAGTCCCTCTCGGCCGGTGAATGCCGCCTTCATAGGCTGGAGCCGCTACACTTCCTTCAAATGGCCCCCAGGGACTTCAAGGGGCTGAGTGCATCCCAGACCAGGTCTCAAAGGTAGAGAAAATCCCCATGTTGGTACCGAGAATCGAATCCGGGCTTCCCATTTGGTAAGAAGCTGTACTATCATATCGCTAAGGAAACAGCCTACTCTAGGTCTAGACTTGCCCAATTAAACGAAAATATACTCTACCTAGCTGTACAGCTAAGCTTATCTTCCATGAAGCTCACAATCTATTAGATACATAGGTAGAATTAGTCTGTTCGATGTATTCTGCTGATAGCTATTTATTTGCAGTTAAGCTCAACGGAATGCATTACAGGTTAAATGCCTGTATGGAAGTCAATTTCCAGAAAGACCAAAACCAACTTTTCGGAATGCTGAACGTTGTTTGGGTATAATGGAAGCACTGAAAGTGGTATATCCTGTTAAAGAAGCACCAGCTACCTCTGACCATAATGAATAGACGATCTTAGATGCTGTTTTAAATAATCCCTGTATTTGAACGCTGGAAATAAACCTAGAGAAAAAGATATGATGTATGAAGAATGAAGAATGAATGGGAAGACCGGTATTGTATATTCTATATGGTATTGTATATGTGGATAGAATGTGAAAGAAGAAGGGTGAACAGCAAACCGTTGCACGTTTATGGAAGAATGACGTCACAGGCAAGTGGGTGTCAGATAATACAAATTTGCTAATATATGGGAAACCAATTAAAACAGGTGAAACTGCCACCCCACGCCGTGTGACAAGGAAGAACAAGTGGTTTTAGTTTACCGAAGTCAGGTTTAGAAGGAAGGGTGGGATTAAAAGTTTAGGGTCAAAGTTAAGCAGGAAAATAGAAGTGCGAAAATGTGGAAGTGTATCATTGAGGTGGACGGTTTCATTAGTAAATGGCCAGGAAATTTAGGAAAAAAATAAGAGGGGGGTTAAGAAGAAGATTAGAGTGAACTAAGTGACTTAGAAATAATAAAGAATTTTAAGGAAAAGGAAGCACAAAGAGAGTGGGCGAGAAAAGTGGTGCAAAACATAAAAGTAAACTTGAAGGCAGTTACAAACATTAACAAAAGTGATAAACAACAGCACACTGAAAATGTAAATATATGTAAGAAATCTGAGGGACTGTCCAATGACAAGATGGCCAGGCCCAAGTTCAAGGGCAGACTAAGATGTAATGCTTTAGTACTTTAAATTCAATTCAATACCCTACTACAATGCTGACAACTAGCACACGGACATAAACATCAGTAGGTCATCAGTTATGGAGCATCGCAGAACTGTGTTTCGTGGCTGTTCTATGCCAGGAACTCTATGGTTGCGACTTTGAAGCTCGAGTAACTTTTTGCCGGTGGGCATTACGCAGAGTGAACCTTGATATATGGATGTGGTTTCAATACGATGGTGCTGCACTGCACCGGTTCCTGATCCTCCAAAGCTGTCTTCAAGGTGCACATCCTGGAAGATGTATAGAAAGAGGAGGACGTGTATCGTGGCCCACCAGATCTCCCGACTTCACGCCACTTGATTACTTTCAATGGAGTTATTTAAAGAAAAAGGAGTACAAACATTAGCTGGAGGGTGTTAATCATCTTCAGCGGGGCCTGTAGATTCGTTACAAGTCAGACGTTACTACATGACAGGTTGACTTTGCAACATCGCGCAAAGATCAGTATCAACGAAGCAGGTCTTCATTTTGAATAGCTGTTTCGCTAAATGAAGAAGTCAATAACTTCTTGCACTCATGTCGGAAAAGCTTTATATAGTGGATATTGAAAAGTGTATTAAGTTATGATGATTGAAACTACCATTCTTTCTACCTTTTCAGGAAATGCTGAATGGGCGTTTGATACATAGTCTGTGATTGTCAACGATCTTTTTTTTTTCTTCTTCTTTTCAAAGGTATCCTGAACAATTAGTTCTTGTTTTGTAATATAATCTGTATACGTTTAAAAACATTGTATACATACCTCCATGCCTTGGTATTTACCGTGCAAGATGGCTCCGCAGTAACATGTGAAGCCCGCATTCAGAAGGTTGTGGATTTGCTTCCCGAGGCCGACCTTCCTGACCCATGGGATTTTTCGTGAGTTTCCCCAGGTGCTGAGAAGAATAATTACATCCCCCAAATGTTCAGTCCCTCAATTTCACTTCACTTCTCATTTCACATCACCCTTCATCTGTTGTTTCACTACAACCTTCTACTTAATTTCCATGCAGCTTTTATACAATGTACGACCTTTTAAAACATGTCATATAGCGATTTAACTGTCCAACTGTAAGTCTAGCTTCCTTTGAAATTGTAACAAATAGCACTGAAGAGAGGCCTCAGGAATCTCTAAATACTGGGTGATCAGCATAGAGCAGAACAGGTTTCACGGCTCTTAGCCGGCTGGTTGTGAAGCTTCAGTGTGAGTTGAACTCTTGCAAACGTGGTGCGCGTTTCTTCGTTGACGCAGTGCAAAGCGTGCGTATTAAGTGAAATGACTTTATTTGGGGATCAAATTTTAATATATGCTACTGAGAATGAATTACAAAAGGCAGTTTACGAACTGCAGAAAGTTAGTAAGATGTACAATTTTAAAATCTCTACACAAAAAACAAAAACAATGGCCTTTCGTGGAAAATATGGTGTTAGAACAAAACTAATTTTGGATAATTCTCCAATAGAACAGGTAACAAATTTTAAATATTTAGGAGCAGAAGTCAGTTACAAATATTCTAGTGACTGTATGAGTAAATTATCTACTTTCCAACATATATGTGGAGTAATAAATAGAACTTTAAAGGGAAAAACAAAAAGAGACACAGATAAAGTTTTATAAAGTGGCCGCATTGCCAGTTCTACTGCATGCTTATGAGAATTGGACATTAAAAAGAAAACATAAAGAAATTGCAAGCTGCGGAAATGAAATTCCTTAGGTCTGTTAAAGGTTGTACCAGATTAAATAGATTCAGAAATGAAGATATACGAAATGAATTAAGTGTACCCTCAATTGAAGAGAAAATATGTCAATATAAAGAACAGTGGATTCAACATGTATACCGAATGGATTCAAACCGTTTTCCAAAACAAATTGAGGAGCGTTTTTTTCAAAACTCGATAGATGCACAAAATGCGTTTCTGAGAAAAACTGTTTTTTCTATTTATTGGCAATACTAATTGGTTAGCACAGCAAATATATTAATCATTCAATTCTCCTTCCTGATATTGTCTCATTGAATGTGAAAAGAAACAAATAGCACAGTTTAACAGGTGCAAATTTGGGGTTTGAACATGCGGAGCTTTTTCAAAAGTCGATAGATGCTCATTAACTTTTCTGCGTGAGCGAGAAATTAAGACATGAAATTTCGTTATTTTTGTCATTTATTGTTTTTGTTGCTTTTTATTTATGCATTTATTATTTTTTTATTTATTTTCACCTCTTCATAATACATAATGTACTATACAACCAACATATTAATGCTTATAAGGATTATTTTATTAGGTATAAACTTGGAAACTAAGTACTGCTACATTCACAATAACACATATTTTGTTTTATTTATACAATAAACATATTGAATACGCACAAAGAAATTTCAAACAATATGAATACGCAAGCTTTAACCTTTATTAGTGCTTGTGCAGTCTGTACATGGTTCTTAGTTCGTTTCTCTTTTCCACATCTGCCTCTGTCTTAATCTTCATCAGTCCCATGTGTCAGTGTGTGGTACACAGTATGAAAGATTGAAGAAGTTGTAAAATATGTTTATATATTTTGACAATGAGCAGACTGGTAGATTTCTTAATCTTCTTTCATTACAGAACTTGGTCCACATTTTTCCGATATTAATCTAATTGATTTTGCTCTTCCATAGTGGCTTTCTCTACATCCGTACTTCTTAATGTCTTGCTTTATAGCAGTAGTAATGCCCTTCTGTAATATTCCTGTTCTGTCACCTCCTCTGGTTTCCTTTGGCGCATTCCCAGATAACTGAAATTTTCTAGCCAGGAGAGATAATCTAACTTTTGACACCGCTGTGATTCTTTGGAAGCTTTAGTTTTAGGATTTCGTGGAGTGCACCCGAGACTATCTGAACATGTAATACTGGAGTATGAGTTTTCCTTGGCTTGCAGTTTGATTTCCTTTCCTCGTGTTTGCAATTCCCACCTCACGCACATTCTATGACTGGTACAGTATCACAATCTGAGCTCCTGTTCATTGTGCATAGTACAGTGCAGTGTCTCAACTAAGAAAAAAAATGCCATGTAAGTATAACAAAGCTTGTAGAAGCACCTGCCTGCTGTGCAAGGGGTCCCGGGTTCGATTCCCGGCAGCGGGGTAGGAATTTTTCTACAGCCAAGATTATTCTTCATCCTTCCCTGAGTCTGGAAGTATGAATGAAAGTGTGAATGTGTGTGAAGTCAACGTATAAAAACCTCCAAAGACCGAAAAACCCACTGTTAAACGAGTAACACCATTGCCAATAGGCAAGGTCGCCGATATGACTTCTGCAGTTAAAGGCGGGATATAAATGGAACAAAAAGCTTGCAGAAATTAATGTGAAATCCAAGCACACAACCTGAGTTCGCAGTTATTGCCAACGATGCAGCTGTGTACAAAGCTTGCCAAAATGATTGAGAATTCCAAGAATTGCAACAGTGAGATGGCAGTCAATACCAACATGCGTTTCATAGAATTCAGGTTGCTACGCTTTGGATTATAAAATCATAAACTGAGCAAGTGCATCTGTGGAGTTTTGAAAAAAATGCTGATACTCCCTAGCTTCTACACAGGACAAGAATCGAATTTTGCAAAATCTGATTTCACAGAACGATGCAGAAGGTGAAAATTATGCCGATACTATATAAAACTCAATTTCGTAAAATTTTCCATCTATCGAGTTTTGAAAAAACGCTCCTCAATTCTGGATTATAGACCGAGGGGAAGAAGAGAACAGAGGCGACCTAGGAAACGATGGACAGATCCAATGCGAAGCCGGAACGGGCTTGAAGCCTAATCCTTGTACTGGAGAAGAAGAAGAAGAAAAAGAAGAAGAACCTTATTTGGGTACCAGTATTCTATTCCCTCAAAAATATTCATTTATGATTTATACGTCAGTACATAACTCCCGATTTAACCCCTTGCAACTTCAATCTTTCGGACGGACTTAAAGAGAAAGCTTATAAAACAAATTCATACACTTTAGAGGAACATTCGTCAAGAAATATCTGACATTTCTGAGAGACAACTGCAACATGTAATGGCCAATTTCTTAAGGAGGTGCCAGAAATGCTTGAACAATGAAGGAAGGTGTTTCCAACCTCTCCTGGCTTGATATATTTGGGTATTTTTATTTCTAAGTGCTTACTTTTTATTTCTTTGTTAGAAATAACTTCATCAAAGCGTAGGATAATTTACTGCAGACGTGCAATCACCCTCTCAGCACACATAGCAAGCAGCGATTAAAGGCCGGAAAAATGTTCTACACTCTGCTGATCACCCAGGTCTAAATCAGTTGAAGACAAACAGAAATAGACAAAGAAGGACTTGTAGACATGGGCGTCGCGAAGGGGGGGCAAGAGGGGGCCGCGGCCCCTCCCTGGAAGTTGGTCAACTTAATGTGCAATCAATTACTGACTATTAAACTACTATTTTAAAAGATCAATTTTCATTTAACACAAATTAATATGGTTATATGCAACGAATATTATAAATTTTGACAATAAAATAGTGAATTAATATTATCTGATTGCAAATTTCAAACATGTGGCCCCCCCCCTGGAAAAATGTCTGCCAACGCTCATGCTTGTAGACGCACTAAATTCCTTATAAACAGCATAAAGCCAGAAATAGAATATCTTGGCCTCTTAATTATTAATTCTCTTTTCCCGGATTTTCATTTATAAATGCACTCTTAGTTTTAAATTCAACATAATGTAGTTTTCAGTGCATATCAATGACATTCTTATCTTCTTTATAAATAACAAAATAAAAATAACGAGATGAATTGTTGTTATTAAACAATAACTCTCACATTGTGTGAAAGTTTAAGCCAAATTTGTAGTCTCATATTTAACATTTATTTTCTCCTAAATTAGTATAATAACTAAATATTCATCTATACAGTTTAATATATACGGTGTTTATTATTTCAATTGTAAAAGATTAATTTTTTAAGACATAATTTTATCGTGCGGAGAAATATTTAAAAACAGAAACAAATATAATAAAACACTAATATCTCAGGAAATTATGTTAAGAAGTGCATAAAACTTTGTGAAGTATTTTACATTAAACCCTAATTGCCGTAGAACGGTTTCACATGATATGAACTGATATTGTGGAGTTTAGAAGTCTCACAGAAGGCTATTCTAAACCAAGCGAAAAATGAATTCGATTGTTCAAAGAATAAAGCGAAGGGTACCCTCCGTTAGACGTGTGCTCTGGTAGAACACCGCTGTCACGCGGGGCCTAGTAGACCCTCACTATATTTTTGTGCTTTTACGCTTGTATTTATTTTTTAAATTTAGCTTTTCCTTCATTCTTATGTTTAGCTTTATTTAGCTCACATGGTTTTTATTAGCATTGTTTTACTAGATAGATCAAACATAGATAATATGTAGTATGAATACGGTATAAAGTATTGTTTCTACTGTACACTGCATGGAAGGAAAATAAATTGTGAGGTTCAGGTATAAAACTTGTAATTTGAAGTATACTGTCAATAATAATAGTAATAATAGTAATAATAATAATAATAATAATAATAATAATAATAATAATAATAATAATAATAATAATAATAATAATAATAATAATAATAATAATAATAGTAATCAACAAAAACTTTGATAATCATATTTTGTTACCAATAAAATACATGGTATTTTTACATAGAGCACCTGCCTGCTGTGAAGGGGGTCCCGGGTTCGATTCCCGACAGGGAGAAAGGAATTTTTCTCCAGCCAAGATTGTTCCTCATCCTTCCCTGAGTCTGGAAGTATAATGGCGGTGCCGTGGCTGAGTAGTTAGACCACTCGCCTACCACCTAGGCGGGACACGCATGTGACGTTCGTGGTGGACGAATCGTCGTCAGTTTCTGAATCTAAAGATCTCGCTTTCAGTTTATCTTCAGAATTTTAATCATGTGATTTATACAAATTGTCATCCATGGGTAAGGCATCATCATCCCTGGGATTTTTTAGATCATACTCTTGTTTATGAGATGTAGTAACACACTCCTTACAATGGCAAACCAATATTGCACAATAACGAGGAAAGCAAATGTCAGTAATATGTGACGAGAGTACGTGCACACTTGTTGACCTGTACGACACGTAACTGCCGATTAGTCATTGTTGTAGCTATAAAGGTCAACAGATAAGATTGTTGCTGTAGCAAACAATCGAGTAGAATGTAATGTTAGAGGCCCTAAGTAGGTAGTTACGTTCGTTCGCAATCTATAACGTTCAAATAAACCTAGGGGTCTCTCAGACCTCAAGCGACTAACGGAGGATTAATAGCTTGACAAGAAAAGCTGTAGAAAAGATTACAACAAACAGCTCTGGTCGTATTGAAAATACAAGTAAAAATTAAAATTCATCTACGTATATATGAAGCTTTTAACGTGAAGAAAAGGATTACTTTGAACTTCATCTACACATTTGTCTCCCCTAGGAAGTTATAGCATTTAGAGGAAAGCTCGGTGTAGTTTGGTGTCATGTAATAGAATCGCTTTTGCGTCCATATCTCTGTGGATAAATGATGAACGCATAAATCTAAGAACAGAAAATTGTAGTATACTTCATTATTGCACGAAATTTGCTGCTTGGTGTTTACCTAGCATTGTGACCGTGGATAAATATCTACGGGATAAAGAACTTGCCGGCGGCGATGAGTTAAAGGTGAAGTGCTGAAATATTTCATTAAATAGAAGCCGCTTTCAGGACTCTCACTGTACGCTATCATAAATAGTTGAATTCCTGTAGTGATGCGTGGAGAGATAATAGTATCATTTAGGTTTTGCTTAATATAGTATTAATATTATTCAAAATATACGCTGTAATAATAACACTACTCACCTGTGTGGTGCAAGAATCATTTCATTCATCGCCCGATATGACCTATCCGGCGAAAGGACCTTAAACATTAAACATACATCTGATATGTTGCATTCCTACTTACCGATCTACAAACTCTTTTTACAAATGCTTAGTTTTATATTTAATTTTTATCGATATAAAATATATATTTTAAGGATAACATATAATGGTACAACAGGCCAAAGTGATAGTCAGATTACCTGTTCCTTGTATGTGCCGATAAAAAATAATTAATAGCAACTTATCACTTGAAAATGCAAAAGTACCTATTTGAAAGTGCAAATCAATATATAACAAAGAATATCTTGGAAATAGTTAATCCTACAACAATTATATTACATACATGTTTAGCTCTTTTCTTTATTTATCTAACCCTTCACATTCTGTCATGTAATGTTCAGTGTTTTGTTCTTGCCCGCGTATTTCACATATTCCTCTTTCTGCTCCTCCTAAGCCCTTTAGACATTGGCACCCGCTCTCATCCATGCCATTCCCTCTCTTCCTCCTTTATGCATTTCTCTACATATTTCTCCCTACACCACTCCCTTTTTATTTTTCTGGAAAATGTGAGAGACTTTTTTTTCTCCAAACTACTGCATATCTCTTGTTTACCTATGCCCTCCACCCTAGTTCTCACCTTCTTCCAGAAACCTTCTTTGTTTTCTTCCCCTTTTCTCCATATATCTTCCATCCCTATTTCCTCCATTTTTGTTTCTACCCTTGCCCACCATCTGTTTTTGTTTCATATCTCTTTGTCGCATCATACATCTCTTTAAAATCCCCTCATCCTCCATTTGTATACACCTATAATTAGCAATATTTCTATTACTACCCCGTTTCTCCTTGTTCCTCCCAGTTCCACCACTGCCACTTCTCTCGATGCTGATTGGGGTAGTCTCTGCAGTTCCTTGCAAAATGACCTAAATCTTTGCTGTATTTTCTCATCATGTTCTGAAATTCCCCATACTTCAATTACATACATCATTTTTACTTCTACCACCGCCTCATATAACTGTTCTAGCCACATTTTTGATTATGCAGTAAAATGTTGTGCATCTCTTGCGATCTACATATCATATAAATACTGTAGAACCTTTAAGGCATGCATTTTATTTGTCATGTAAATATCTTAATCATATGATATTTCAATCATAATCATTAGACCCATTTTGGATAGATAAAAAACAAGGAAGTTCTTTCCATATGAAAACCATATGAGTCGTGATATTTTCTTGAATGCACTTGTGTTGAATCCTTGGAAGATGTTCAACTTATACCTACTTTTCGTTTTTCATTTATGGTATTCACAGTTACACAAACGGACCTATTTACGTAAATTCTTTTTGGTATCAGAAAACCCCAAAACGTGTAGTTAAGGTAAAATACCGATATCGAATGTTAAGTAGTACACTTCCTTTACTTACTATAGATAGGCACTTACAAGAGTAGCGCAGGTCGTTAAGAACTGTGAACTGAAAGCTTCAAATTACGTTCTTCTTAACTGGGAATTTTTCCGGTCTCCCTCAGCCCTCTTAACTGGCAAATGCACTGGAGGTTCACTAAGTTTGAGCTTAAGCCTTTCCCAAATTTCCTTTCCTAATTGTCTGTTCAATTAGTTTCGTCTTTCTTGGTTTAGGGCAGACATACCTATTCAACCTAGGGTACGCGAAAACTTCTTAGGTGGTACGTAAAATTTAAAAGGCGCATACAATCAGTATAACATGTTTTCTGAGATCACAAATAAGAAAACTATTTCAGCCAGATTTTTATATTGCCCTCTGTCCAAGAATCCATTTTGTTTGTTCTGTTGGTCTACCAACAATCATATCTTACAGCTGCACTGGCTAATCATTTATGTTTCTTTGATTCAAACGCCGACAACAATAGCAGTGTCTGAGAATGTGCGTTGCCGACTAATTTATACTCTTTCGATGCTCCGCACAGTTTCGTGACTGCTGCGTGCAGATTCGTTTTCTTTACTCACTCTTACATCTCATTCTTTATATCTATTTGTGAACTGATTTTAAGATTATAGCCCTTGAATTTCATTTGATTATTGCCGTAGGGATTACATATTTTAAGTCTTCTTGTAAGATGAATAAATTCGTTATAAGAGGAAAAGTGAAATCAATTACACAAGTGATAGTGGCGATAGTGTTGAACCACCGCTAGTGAAAAGTGCGGCAGAGCATGTTCCATCACGGGACATCAGTGAAAATAGTGTTGAAGCTAAACCATCTACCAGCAAGTCGAAAAAAAAAAGAGAAATAAGAGATGCAATTATTACAGTGAATTTCACATTAAATACGGTTTCATATCAAACATATGTTACCCACCTCTTCTCCTCTGCATTATTTGCAAAACTTCTCTGTCAAATAATTTTATGAAACGATCGCCACTTCACAGACACTTGGTAACCAATCACAGCGATTGTAACGACAAGTCAGTGGAATTATTCAGGCGCAAAGCAGAAAATTTAGATAAATGTTCAAACTTAATACAAAATTTTACAAGATCAACAAAGGTGACATTGGAGACATCGTAGGTATGAGTTAGGGCTACTAGTTGCAAAAAATTAATTACCTAATACCGCAGTTGAATCTTTTATTATTCATCGCTCTTTCATTATAGCAGATAACCAAATGTTCGCTAAAGTAATTAAAACAATTCCAATTCTAACACAGGTGTGGGGCACAGAATTCATGATGTCGCAAAAGATATTGTTAACCAAATAGTAGAAAATATTAAAATGCACAAAACATTTGCGATTCATATCGATAAATCGGCGGATGCGTCTGACGATGTTGAGTTACTATTTTGACGTTGAAAGGTACTATTGCTGATGGAATCCTAAAATGTAAACAAATATCAGAAAACGCAATGCGAGAGAATATTTTTAAAATTTTTGCATATTTTCTGAGTTTACAATTAAATTTGTCGTCCACTGGTGTATTAGTTTGTACACAGAGCATGCTGCTTCATTTGCAGTTAAAAACAGTTTTATTGCAAATATTCGCGAAATGAAACCCAAAATAATTTGGCAACATTGCATTGAACATAGTAAATTTGGCAGCAAAAACGAAAATCCTAATTTACCGGAAACGTTTAAAATTGCTATAAAAGTAGATGCATATTGACTCGTCTTTTTGAACTAAAAAATGAAGTAAAATGTTTCTTTACAAAATTTAAATTTGCAAATTAGCTTATTTGACGGATATATTCAACAAATTTAATGAGCTGAATCTTCAACTCCAAAGTATAGAAATATTTATGAAGCTCGTGAGAAGGTACATGGATGTTATAGGAAAGTTTTATTTTTGGGTTGACTGCGTTAATAAAGAGAGCATTGCAGTTCTTTCAATTGTGTTGGAACATAGTGGAAGAAATGAAGTTAGTATTACTTTGGAAATAATCAAATTTCACCTACAAAATCTCAGGGTATGGTTTTTAAAATAGTATAATAAATAGTATTGGGAAGGACGATAATGCAACAAGAATGGATTACAAGTCTGTTTTGTACCACCACCAATTCCTCTAATCTTTCCGTAAACATCCGTTGACACTTCACTGAATTTAAAAATAGAAAACATGTCTATTTGTGATTTCTGGTGTTACTAAAAAGGGTACACTGAACTTAGTAACACTGCCATTACTCACCTTCCATTCCCCTCTACTTATTTGTGTGAGCAGGTTTTTGCTGCATTGACGGCAATCAAAATGAAACAAAGAAATTGCTTGAATCCAGAATCACCATTGATACTCCACTCACGAAGATGCAGCAACGAAAAGAGGAGCTGGTGTCATGGCCGTAGCCAGAGGCAGCGCCCGTACTGAGAGAATCCCTATTTGTCCTTTCCTGTTTTGAAGTTTTAGAAATATTTCAATAA
This sequence comes from Tenodera sinensis, assembly GCA_030765045.1. Classification (NCBI taxonomy): domain Eukaryota; kingdom Metazoa; phylum Arthropoda; class Insecta; order Mantodea; family Mantidae; genus Tenodera; species Tenodera sinensis. Next base: position 171,891,479 of record CM060962.1, on the reverse strand, counting down.
TAAATCAAGAACCAAAATTATCTGTGTACGGAAGAATATATTAATAGTAACAATGCTGCAATAGTTATCCATTGTCTTATTCCAGCGTGCCAAGTATCCAAACCTCTTGGTAGTCAAAGGTTACTCAGGAAGCCACTAAAACACAATCGAATATGCACCGTGGTATTTGGAAATCATCTGCTTACACACGCGCGGTCACTTCGTTTTCCCTTCCACCTTTCTCAGTAATGAATTCGAAGTTTGAAGAGTGAGCTTCCAGATCGTAGTACATTGTTTTTATTTTAAACTAATAGAACTTAAATAGTGGCGAGAACAGTGAGTGCATACATTATGGACAAAAGAGATTTCTTTGGCAAACGCAAAAGAGAGGAGCAGCAGCAAGAAGATCAAGTTGTCTCCAGTAACACAGTCCACAACGATCAGGGACCAGTGGTGCAACACGAGCTGACTAATTGTTATTTAATACAGAGAGGTGAGCCAATAAAGCAAGTTTATCCAAAGGAGCAGCCTAAACAAAGCAAAAGGCGTAGTTTTCGCTTTGAATGGTGTAAGTGGTTTGCTTGGTTGCAGTATACTCTTCTCCAAGATGCTGCATTTTCTTATACCTGCATGCAGTACCAGCCTGCTTATGGCACAAACAAGAGAAGCTATACTGACAAAGGTTTCATTGGAAAAATGCCATAGGTGCCAACCGTGGGTTTCCTAAACACCAAACATGAGGCACTCGTATCCGTGTCATGTAAATGTGGAAGAAACGTGAAAATCGTACAGAAACCTGTTAATGAAATCACACTCGAGAAGCAAGTTACTATGTTAAAATTAAATTAAATTATTTTGTTATTTAACGACGCTGTCAATTGCCAGGATTACATCAGCGTCACTGGTGTGCCGGAATTTCGTCCTGCAGGAGTTCTTTTGAATGCCAGTAAATCTACTGACATAGAGCTGTCGTTTTTAAGCTCGGTCTGGACCGGATTTGAACCCGCGACCTTGGGATCAGTATGCCAGGGTCTAACCAACTGAGTCACCCAGACCGGCATTTACTTTGTTAAATCATAAATGGAAGCAATATAGTTTTTAGCGGTCAATGAGCTGGCTCTGTGTGGCAATTATAATCTAGAGGAGGGGACCGAAAGGAGTCTATTTTTAAATGTTTCTGAATACACCTTGAAGAAGATAAGAACCTTTTGGAACGTTTAATGTACGAACCTAAGAATGCAAAATATACTTCTCTTGACTGTTACAATAATAGACTACACTTAGTACTTGTTAAAACTCTGTCTGAAATACCTGAAGAAGCGCAATTTTGTTTTACCAATGTGCTATGTTGCACGATTTCTTTCGGTGAGGCTAAATTGCATCCTTATATGAAGGCAGAACCTTTGTGCGTCTTCTAGAACAGCGTTGGAGTGGGCACCTACCAATTACTAAAGTAATTTTGTCAAACTATGAAGTACTTAGAGTACTCATAGGAAGAGAACAGTTCACTGGAGAGGACATAGCCAAAAGCGTTGGTTTGGCGGCTGTGATGTCACTTCAATTTCGCTTTCTGTCAGCTTTGTACAAGAAAATACATAAATTGCTGGAACCAGCTGATAATGCACTCGTCTCAGACTACAAGCTTAAGTGATGCAGTTGTTGTCATTAAGTGTGTGAAACAAGAAATCAGTGAGTTTCGAAAAGAAGTAAAGTTTTCTTCTGGGCTGAAGGAAGCTGAAAATTTGCTATCAGAAACTTTGTTTTCAGTACCTGTACAAAATAAAACACCTAGGAACACAACTGAAAACACCGGCTACATTCATTTAAGTTTGTTGCCATCGTATTCCACAAGCAGTTCCGACCCACAAACATCTTAAGAAGATCTTTAGCGAGATGGTGGACAGTGCATTTAGATGAACACTAGAGAGAAAATGAAGAGCTTTTACTGGCTATTGAAAGAGCAGAACAACTCAACACTAATGACTTATCAACGATTGGCAAGTCTGTCTTTTCTTGCCTTTGAAAAACAGCAAACACAAGCCTTGGAGCTTAAAGAAGTTCTAACGACATTTGGAAGCAAAGGAAACGGTAGATTACAATTATTCTAAATCAACTTGAGTTGGAGAACAAAGGTGGCCACGATTGGATTCAAGCGATCTTCGTTACAAGCTACGTATTTTAGAGCAATTTATCAGTTTACTTGCCTCGGTGAGTTTTCATTTCTTTATTAAAAAGTGCACATGGACTTGCCAAGTCATCATAAATCATCATTACTTCACTGTATTTGCGTGGCTTTGAGTTGAATCGTGTGACTGACGTGGCTTGGCTTCTGGCATGGACACTCATGTTAGCAGCGAATGTGAGGTCACATGCAGTCTAAATGGTAACTGCCCCTCACTGGAGCAAGATGATCTACCAACAGAAAATGTTGGTAATGCACGTTTTGTTAATTGTACAAATTCCAGCATGAGCGAATATTTTAGTAATGCTAGCAACAAAACCGGGAAACGTTCGAAAGCACAAAAAGCAGCTGACGAAAAACTCAAGCATTCTAAATTATCGATATCGCAGGTTAGGAAACCTTAGACTGCGGAAAACGCAAACAATGCGTTTTGTGCACTTTGAGCGCCCTCAACAAGCACCTCACAATTGCATATGGGTAACAGTGCAACAAATATGTACACACATTTCTGTTATTCCTACACGAAATGGGTATGATATATTGACAGATAGTGTGCGTGATAATAATGAATCAGTTGACCTATGCGGAGTTGAAAAGTATTAGCTGCTGATCCATAGCATACGCGGTCATTTGAAACTAAAGTTTGATGGTGCACTAAGCGGCAAAACTGTAATGGTATTCACTTCCACAATAGACGATTTTCGAGTTTTTAGGGCATATTTTGACTCCATCAATCATATTTCACATACAGGAACCATCAAGACAAAACCTTTTCTGTCATCATTCGCAACTTACCCCATTCCCTCAGTAACGAAGAGGCATTACAAGAACTAAAATACCCTGTTCGTAAAGTAACAAGTTACTAGGCAAAAACGAGCAGCCCACTCCGCTATGTGCAGTTGAACTTAATGACGGCGATGAAGGAAAATGCAACATTGAGTTGATAAGTATTTTTGTTAACTGTTCCTTTAAGAGTGAACTTTTTAATTAAAACATTTATTTAACGCCCTCGAACTTACTTCTTACAGCGTCCAGATCAAACTTCTATAATTTTATAAGTTTTAGTCACAATAATTAATTGCTCTTTAAACATTTAAATTTTCATTTTACATTTTGAAAATGTCTAATTAATTTTATATAGTTTTTTATGGCTGACTTTTATTAAGTCTGTGATTTTCATTGATCCGAGAAAGTCCATTTTCAACAATTGAAGTAAAACTAGTAAATTTTCTTTTGTAGCAGAGATCACATCCAAATAATATGTGTTGAGTAGTATCTGGGCTTCTTCATCATCATTAATTTTACCAAGTTTCTTTAAGTAAAATGGAGTGTTAGCAACCTTTAATCTTATCGTAATATTATCTGCAAGTTGGTCTGCTAATGTTTTGCTTTTTAAATCATGAAGTTCATTCATTACTCCCATATCATTTGATGAACTGGTCTATTCTAAATTCCAATACTGTACCATTGTATTTCTAACCACAGAGTATTTGGCGTTCCTGGAAGTGTTAAATCTCATTGTTCTAAGGAAATGATAGACTGTATGATAATATCAAAAATAAAGTTTACGTAGGTATGTCTACATAACCCTAGAAATTAAAGATATATCTTTTTATTTTCTCTTCTACATATAGTAAGCTGGGGAAGTAATGTTGTTGTTGTTTTCTAGTGCCTTGCATCTGGCAATGAAGCCATTAGCATTCGTGCTTTCCAATACTTTTGAACTGTAGTTTCTTCTGATCTTAATGCTTCACAGGTCTTCAAGTTGGGGAAGTAATGTACTCCATACAAAATTTCAATGTGGTATTTGGAGTCCCACGAATCCAAAGAAAAAAGTTTTTAGAAGAAGGTCCGTGTGTGTTTGTGTCAGTGTGTGAACAGTATACCTCAAAATAAACGTCGGTTAAAAATAAAACTTCCTACGTAAGTTCAGCACAATCCAACGATGCGACAAGAAGATTTTAAAGACTCTACGCCCCCCAATCTAAACTGTCCTTTACATGGAACCTCAAAAGCTTTTGATTATCTCTAAAATGAGTGCAATGATTTTGAGTTTTCAGGGTAGCCTCTGAAGTCCTCTTTATTCTGGAAGACTTTTTAATAAGTACTAAATCGTAAGATACGGACAAATATTACTATACGAAAAGTGTAGATGCGTTAAAACACAATGTATGTCGTGTATATTTGTTCTTTATGTAGTTAGCCGTTTCCGAGGTATTCGTTGTTACTGGTTTGAATTTTAAAATACTTATACTTTTCTCAAATGGGAAGTTGTCACTTTTTTCTCTCTTGGGCATGCAAAGAGAACGGAATTTCAACACCATCACATAGTGATCGGCCTTAGAAAATGTGATTATTGCTTAAGGCCTACAGTAATCCCATTGTAATTACAAGTAAATATGTAATAAGACAATTTCTGCAAATGCTTATGTCAATTAACGTGAAGCAAATATAAGAATAAACATTTGTAAGAAAAAATAGTTGGTATAAGAGTGAGCAGAGAAAGTTATGTGACAGCAACGCATCTGCTTTTAAAAGTTGTTTTATCTCGCCCCTCTTATAAAATCTGGAGCTCCGCCTAATGTACAGTCTCGGCTACGGGCCTGGCTGGTGTGCAGAAAACAGCCTCAGCCATCTTATTATCACATCAGAAACATATGCAAATTCATATAATTTTGTGCGTGTGGTATCTATAACTTACTTTCTTTCTTATTTTATACATTTATATAAGTACATAATCCTCCTTTTTGTAGTATTTAATAGGTTATACGTGTTATAATCCATTTTAGACATGGCTGTGTATAATTCGAATTGAGGATACATCTAGAGCTAGGGGTACAGGCTGGATTGGAAAATTGTGTTTGGGGGTGCGCGGAGAAAAAGTGTTGAATACCACTGGTCATGGGGTAACATGCTAGCCTCTGGTACCCGAGGTCGGCGAAGGGGATGAACATTTTTTCTGACGTAAAAATCCTTAGCACGTCTTCCTTCGGATGGAAAGTAAAGATTTGTTAGATATACGGCTTATAAAAGAACCTCAAGCCTGATACAGAGGCCTCTGAGCAAAATGAAGCATCGTTTACACCCAATAGATATTGTGACGCTAAGAATCATGGCAATTAAAGAGCGTTCATAAATAAAACTCAATTTGATGTTAACTATTGCCCACAACCTCTGATGTTGTATGTGGTAAGAGTGGGTGTTAAACACTATTAAAACAATACATAAGGTAAGTAAAAGGGAAAGTAAAAAAAAAAAAAAAAGGCTAATTAAACCAATGTGTGCAAGAATTGGTTAAATGAATACTCTCCATTTATGGGCTAGTTTTGTAGATAGCCAAATACATATTTCCTTTGGCAGAAGTGTCTTAGGGAATGATAGTGTGATAATAGTATGATTTATCACTAAAAGTGCATCTGTAATGTTTGCACTTGAAGCCTCTAGAGTGCAATACTTCGTGCTGTAAGTGCTTGTGCGACTGAGTATTCAACATAAAATTTAAAGCTAAAATGGGTGTTGCGGCGGACTGACCGGTAACTCACAAAATAACCAAGCAACGACACCAACCGTGCACGCACCTCCCTCTAACCTCCGCAAAAAAGAAAAAAACTCCCATAGCCATCCATTCACTTCCAATCCCTGCTAACAGTGTATCAGTCACCCTCCGAACTCCACGTTCCCGCACCCTGCTCCACAGTTACCCACCACAATATCAGACTTTGCAGCCACTACCACCGACCCCTGCCAGCATTTTAGGTCCAACGATCAAACCGCATTCCATACATAGTTGACAAGTGCAATCAAAACTACAGTTTGGGCTATCTCTCTTTCCAGTACAGTTTTTTTATTTGCCCACAGAAATGCGGGTGGTACGGGCATGGCATGGCGCGGAATCAAGGCTTTATAGCGACCGAGTTTGTAGCGCAGATGAAACTGTAACGCTGTACTCGTGCAGTGGGATGGTGGTGGCGGTAATGGCGGCGGCAGAATAGACTAGTGGCTACAAAAAATTCAACATAGCATCCAAAAACCACCGTAGAGGCATTTTATTAGTTAGTAATGAGTGACATCAATTTTAAGCTCTGGCTGGGAAGTCTAAACCAAACCAAACCCAACGTAACCAACCCGCTTCGCCCCGCACCCCCGAACGCCACTCGGCGTGTGGGAGTGAGTGGGTGATATTAGTGGGGTGAGTAGGGGGTTGCTGAAGTGAAAGCGATGTTGGACCGAACGCCGATGGAGGGGTGTGCTGCAATGGTTGTGTGAGATTGCAAATGAAGAGTGAGAGCGTTGAATGTTGGGGAAAAAAATGAGATGGAAGTTGTAATGGGTAAATAAACTAAATATGCCAAAAATTTGTGCGCCTGCGTGTGTGTGCAGAAGGAGTGAGGGTGCTGCCTATTGTTGCGTGTCACCGCGTCATCACAGTCCGTAGTTCGGAGAGAAAGAATGGCGGAGGGGGAACAGGATCGTTTGTAAAACCGCGGGAATGAAACTCGCCCACACCCAACTACAATATGACCAATCCAAGAGCAGGAGACAATCATTCTCGCGCTGTACTTTATCGTGCAGCAAAAAAATAGCCGCAGCTTCTCCCATCATACATATTGTAAAATGCCTAGCCTCGAACCAACAATAGCACAAGTGAAAACGTCATCTGTGTACCTCATTTAGAAACGCTTGTATTCAAAAGAGCTAACAAAGCTCTTCTAATCACTAAAGGACCTGTAAAACTGTCTTTGTAGGGTAGCGTTCATTCAGTTATCTGTTACTGTAAAGTTCTCATAGGTGAACCAGAATTCTGTTGCAATAAAACTGAAGTCAGGATTTCTATACAGTAATAGTTTATCGGTGGTACCTGAGTGATTTTGTTCACAGAGCCAACCTAACGCCTAAAGCATTGTACTAACCACTTCATTTCTTCATATCGCTGGACGTACCTTCACCTCAGGCCTGAAACGCTTCATTCCCAAATTCCTCTTCCAATTATTATTTTACTTCACTTATTATCAATGTCACTGCCTGTGGTGCCACATTTAGTAATGGCAGGAGTTAAACAATATACCGGGAGAACAAAAAACCTACGAACCGACTGCGCGGTGTTTTACCTGTCCGCATCCTCAGTGCTCGTTGCCGTCTGTCGCTATCATAGAAAGGTGCGAGTGAAACCATACATTTTTAAAACTACTTTTAAAGGCTTTACCTACCAACTTTGTGAAAGGAGATGTTGAAACTAGCCACCGTCGTCTAGATACAGTTTTGGGCATCTCTTTAGGAAACTATCCATCACTCGCCGTGGTTCAAGTTGAGAAATGCTGAAAAAAGTAAGTACTGGACAATTCAAACAAATATCCAGGAACATCTCGGGAATGGTTCACTCAAACAGGTTTATTTGACATAAATTGTGTATTTTAACATATCTATATTTTGTGTAGTAAGAGTTTCTGCATCCCTTACGATTTACCATTTATACAAAAGTCATCCAGAATGAGTTATTTTGAGGACATTCCCAGAAAATTTAAGATATAATTTAACTTGTCATAAAAGTGTCTCAAACATATTATGTCATTTTAATCAAAAGCGTTGGAGCCTGAAACGGATGCTTATGTCTTTAGGCGAATTTTTGTCTCTGTGTCTGTGTGCATGTCTCCCTGTGAATACCATAACTCAAAACCGAAAAGTCGGTTGAAAACCAAATTCACAAGCCAAAGTTGGTATGTAAGTTTAATATCCTTGAAGGATGCGACACGCAGGTTTTAAATAAAATTTCTTCACCCTAACTACTCTTGAGATCGAAAATTTTTCGAGAATTTTGATGTTCTCAAAATGACTTAACGATTTTGATTAAAATGCCATATGCTTAAGATATTTTATTGCAAATTAAATGTATATTTTTAATTTTCTGGCTATAACCTATGCAGTCCTGTTTACTCTTGATGACTTTTGAGTAACTGGTAAACCGTAAGAGACAGACAAAATCTTACTGTACAAAAAATGTACAGTAATGTTAAAACACGCAAGTTATGTAAAAAGACATTTTTTGTGGAGTGAATCATTTCGAAGATATTCCTTGTTATTTTTGTGAGTTTTGCAATATCTGAACTTTTCTCAAATGGAAGGTCGTTATTCACTTTTGTATCTCTTGGCCGTGCAAAGAGAACGGAATTTTAAACCTTTAAAAGAGTTTACTATCGCTGAAAGTCTACTGTATTCCCATATTCCCTTGCGCCCACAAGAAAATCAACAATAAGATAATTTCTGCAAATGTTTATCTCGTCTAATATGAAGAAGATAAGAGGAATAAGAGTTTGTAAGAATAGTTAATACAAGAGTAGAGAAAGTCATGTGAGTGCAACACATCAGAGTTTTTAAACTTAATTTTTAGACATATAGTTCCGAACATTCTATACTACAGTATACTATGACAGTATGCTGTCAGTATTGATTTGTATATTTTCCATCACATTATATAGCATTAGAATACGTCGGTTTTTATGCATACTCTGCACACTGAATGCCTTTCCAAAATTAAAGTCATTGCGAGATGGCTCTTGAATATTGAAGTTTGTTAACTCTTTCTACAGAAAAGCAAGTTGAAATCTCCTTTTTTATACTCTTCATGCATCTAAAAACTTGGTCACAGTCAAATGTGCTCATGGCAATTGTAGCGGCGTATTCTATAATTAAATCCATAAGTGAGAATTGTTCAGTCAGTTTATTAACATAAATGAATACACCCAGTTCTTGGACATCCATTCCACTGCATCTACTGTTCAATGTCTTCTTAAACATTACCCATTCCAGTAACGGATCATTTAAATCCATAAATGTGACAGAATTAATTAGTGGGTATATTTCTACGATTTCCTTATTTCCATATTCGCCATCATTTCACTTTTTAGCTTAAGGGTGAGGCTTCAGCTTTTGCAAATTTCGCTGTTTTTATCTTTTGACTTTCTTTTGACTTCGAGCCCCAATGACCCAGTTGTCGACGGGCCTTTAAACCTTATACACTCACAAACTCGCCATAATTTCTGTAGTTTTTTAGGATACAGTATATTAAATACTCCAATTGTATATAAATCTCCTATTCCTCATATATTAAGGTCCTCCAACGTAATGTCATACTGGACGATGAATGAAATGAAATTGGTGAAATGGTACTCATAGAACCTGAAGTTACCCGAGATTCATATTTTCAGGATAAGGAAAAACCTCGGAAAGAAAACCCTTGTCCAGGTAACTCACCCCAACCGAGATTCGAACTTGGGGCCTCTTAAATGTGAGGGGACACCCCCACACCACAAAGGCGTCTAAATTTCCTAGTCTCTCATTTAAATTTATGAGCAAATTATCTAAGGATTTGGAAATCGTGGATTGAACAAGACCTCCATGGTGCAGTGAATCTTATGTTTCCACGAAACTTGAACTCACCTTCTTGAAATTCTGGAGGTGCTTTACCAAGAAAAGAACTGTAATTTGGACCGGGTTTCAGTTTAAGGTCCTCAAGTTCTTGTATGCATGCACTGTGGATCTAAATTTGGCTTCTTTTTTAAAAAAAAAAAAAAAAAAAAATTGTTAACATGAAACATAACATGTTTCATATACGACAAAAGTGATAAAAATTACATTTTTAGTAAGCTGGCTGCTTTTGTCTTTATCTAGCACAGATACCAAAGAATTAAATTTACATATTGTTAATTTATCACCTCCCTCCATGACAGTGAATGACAAAATCTTTAACAAGCTTTTTCTTTGGCTCATTAAATATTTCTTGCATACCTTTTAATGTTTTGGAATTCTTTTTGACTGTTCGAAGTATCTATAATTCTATGTATAATATCTGAAACTTCACAAGCTCTGAACTTCGTTGTACTGCTTGATTGACTGCCAGAACTAACTGATGGGCCACACAAAGCACAGGTAATATATTGGGGTAATTGTTTTTAAAAAGCCTTTGCCACCACAGATCAAAGTTTTAAATTAAAAATTATTTTGTTGTTTAACGACGCTGTCAATTGCCAGGATCACATCAGCGTCGCCGGTGTGCCGGAATTTTGTCCCGCAGGAGTTCTTTTACATGCCGGTAAATCTACTGACATGGAGCTGTCGTTTTTAAGCACACTTAAAAACCATCGGCCTGGGCCGGATTTGAACCCGCGACCTTGGGAACAGTAGGCCAGCGTCTAACCAACTGAGCCACCCAGACCGACCACAGATCAAAGTGCCGTCATAACAGATGCACCATCAGTAGTAATGATTTTCACTAATTGTTTATTTGGTATGTCTATTTCAATATTAGGTTTTGTTTCTTTTGTTTGTCCAGTTTTTGTTCCACTAGGATCAAGACTTCGTCCCCTTTTATTCCTTAAAACAAAGTTATCGATCATTTTTAACAAGAACACACGTATACAGTGTACATTTCATAACAATGATCGAACCACGCAGACTAGATCAGAAATGAGCTGCACTAGCTCAGAGAGAAAGCGGCATAGCGTATCGTTTGTTTCTGTGGCATATTGTTACCGCTTGTTGAAATTTTGTGTTTATAGCTTCTATCGTTTGTCTTTGGCACACATTTTTGCAGATGCTGTTTTGAGTAGCAACAAGTGACAAAAGTGACTGTATCTTAAACCTTGGATTACGTTAGTCTAGTACCTGAACGAATGGGAAAAGCTTTTGTTTTGTGTAAAAAAGATAAATTACGTTCTGTTTCTTTACGAAGTCTTTAGTAATGAAACTCTGGGCTATACATACATGTTGGCGAGCTGGTCAGGGTGACAGAACTTTTACTTTCTTTATTACATACAGCAAGAAGAGGAAGTGTTGTATTCCACCCGAACATTCCGTACGGGATTTCCAAACGTTTATCTCAATTAACTTGAATCAGATATAGGTCGTGAGGTAAGACATGAACAATTCTTGCACATAGGGGAAGTTGCTTTCCCTTCCTCTCTTCAACGGCTAGGGGGGGGGGGGGGGGGATAGACGCGTCAGTTTGTGCGAAACACTACAACGGTGCACAGCCGAAACAACAGCAGTCCAAATGAAAGTTATTGTTGGCACATGGCCATAGTTATTGCGAAATCATATAATGTCATTAGCAATATGCACTAAAGCTATGCTAGTAAACTTCACTCCTTCGTGGAGAAAAAACGTTATGACTTCTGCTCATGCACGTTTGCGCAACTTCCCCCACCATCAGTCTTTCAGGTGAAGAGTGCCACTGCGCATCTAAGGGAATTTCTCATGTCTCACCTCACGTCTTATAGAAGAATAAGCTTTTTAAGAATAGTTTGCTGAAGAATGGGTGTAGAAAGTCATGTAAATATCACATATCAGTTATTTAACGGGATAAACAGTAGTCCTAGGGCTTTGAAACATTTTTTTAAAGAATCAACTGTAATATTCTTTAAGAGGAAAAGAAAAGAAATAAAGAAAAGAAAGAGAGCGCAAACTTAGCACACAGGCAGATTTGTGGCTACAAGGTACTCTGAACCTACAGAAATTACACCACTAGTCTTAAAGTTCTCAATGGGTTTTTCTAAACACTTTATCGCCTACTTTATTACTATTACAATTATTTCAAGTAGTTATATGTATTGATAGCTTATTGGTTGAGTCTATAGATATTATTACATACAGCAGAAAAATAATAAAACGTACTCTTAAAATAATATATGTGAATTCATGTACCTTTTTCTGTGATGCGACTTATAACACAGAATCACACCTTTGCGTGCTTGTTTGTAGTATAATCAGCTATCTTCTGAACCTCACTTATTTAGTTATGTAAATCAGTGCATTAGAAATTTAAAAAAAAAAAAAAATTGTTTGCAAAGTCGAATAAGTAAAAATGTGAAATATTTGCAAAGTCGTTGGTTTCTTAATATCATCAATATACAAAATTATGATTGTCGTTCAGAAAGTTTAACTAAGTGTTGGAAAATTTCAGTTCTCTACCTCTCATATTTTCTGAGAAAAAGGTATATGAATTCACGTGCTTTAAGACTAAATTTTATTATTGTTCTGTTGAATGAAATAACTTCTATAAACTCAACCATAGAATCTACCAGTGTATATAACCACATGAAATAATTGTGAAGATTTATAATATAATTCATAAAAATTTCAGGCAGAAAAAGCATTGAGAACTTTAAGAGAATTTAACTCATCAAGGTGAAATGTATGTAATTTCTATATGTTCACACCACCTTGTCCCCTTAAATCACCTAGTTTGCGAACTGGAGGTAATTTTATATCTAAAAGGATTGCTAACAATACTTCTGAAATTAGCATTAACGCCCATATCCACCGCAATTCTAAACACATTGGACGACATGAACGTTAACGTGCGGGGGGTGCGCTAAAAGCAGCTATGGACTAATATTTAATTTACTTAGTGTATAAATTTATATATATATGTTCTGTAACAAATACCAAGAAGTTATTTACTTTGCTGTCTGCATGGATGTATACTAAAATAAAATAAAAGTCTGTACATGTAACCCTGGCACCTAATTTCTTAATCCTGGGTCAGTATTCCAGATTTTTAAACTTATTAACTATCCCTAATAATTACATCACAAGCATTTATTATTTACAGACTATGCAACAGAAGTAAAGTAAAAAATTAAAATGAAATAAAAGTAAAATAGAGTATACAATATACAAATACTAAATACGAATAATGATACATAATATAAGTATTTTAAACAAAAATACAATTAAATTTCAATAAAATAACAACACTTAACACAAAACATATATTATTTAACATTTACATAACAACATATTTAATTGAGAAAGCTCAAAAATAAAAATACAAATATACAATAAAAATATATACCATTAGCTTTAACAAAAGCACAAATAATTCATTTCGAATATTACATCTTTAAATGCAACATAAAACATATAGGTAACACTTAAAATGAAACAGGTATATTTATTGTTATGATTTAGTTATTTATTGTTTATTAATGTGCAATAATTAATAAATAATTGCTAAGTACTCTTTAATTTCACGAACTACTATTTCTACATTTCTAAACTGCCACCAGAAGCCGGTAGCAATCTACATGTACTATGTCACTTGTAGGTAGGTACTACTGAGCGAAATGGCTCAAACAATGACGTTTGTGGCCCGCATTCGGGAGGTCATGGGTTCGATTTTCGTGGCCAAACTTCATGACTCATGCATTTTTTTCGGGGTTGAGCGATACCAACGTGTCATTGACGAGCAGAAATTATATTGGCAACGCTGCTTCTTGATCGATACCAACGTGTCGGGTGCCGGTTGTACGAATGGTTGCCCCAGGCAAGGTTCAATCTGGAGTTTTTAGGGACCTTGCCCTCTGTTCTGTGGAGCTTCTGTATCGTTCATCTTTGCACTCTTCCTCTCACCAAACACTCCTCCCGGGGTACTCCTTGTGGGACACCAGTACAAAAGGCCACATGGCGGAGGTACCGAAATCCCCGTCCGTTATACTTACCTTTTTACTTGTACCAACGAGCTTTCATCACAAAAATACATTCCCTGAAATTAATGATATTGCGGACACAATACATTAGTTGTCGGATTTATTTTGAGTGACGCGCCAGGTAGCCCGCCCCGCTTCCATGTCACTGGTATACCTATCCATTTCTGAAGTGGAAACGAATTGGCCCATCTTTCTCCCTACATAATGCTAACTATGTGAAACAGTAAACTTAGCTTTCGTTATAAAACATCCTCGGATTGATTCCCTTCACCGTGTATACAACCCTGCCATCTGCTGATCACCTGGCGAATTTCTGCAATTGAAATATTGAAAAAGACACACTGGTTACTGTTTTCTAATCCGTCAAGCATACAGGAATTCACTGTACGAGCTTTTTCGGTGGACTTTGCCCATAGGTAATAATCATATTGTTTTAAATATGGACAATGAGCAGAATAGTCAATTAATGTTGTCAAAAACACATTATCATTCGAGGCAAGGCTTTCCTGGGCTGTTCTCGATGACACCTTTATCTGGTCTTTTTTTTTTTTTTTTTTTTTTTTTTTTTTTTTTTTTTTTTTTTTTTTTTTTTTCCCTCGCTGAGAATCAGGTGACCGTTTGTATCGTTTTGTCTAACACGCACACGACCAGTTTAAATTATTCAAACCATCTATTAATTTTGAATTTGTTAGGAACACTGGCGCCAGGGAATTTATCCATAAATTTAAAGTGGCACTCCACGGTGAATCTGTTCAAGCAAATCAACGCAACACATGCTGCTCTGCAGTCTGTACGGTGATAAAAATATACAGTAAACGCAATGAAGAGAGAGCTTCAGATAACGTTTTTCCTCTATACACCATTGCAAATATGTTAGACCAAACTTGCCCTCCGCGTGTGCGTGCGCAGAGCGAGGTCATTCCACATGATGCCAGGTAGATGCATACTCGGCGGCCCCAGACACGTCATTCAAGATAAGTCGGCGGTTTTCCATTGAATTTTTAAAAATTGTAAGCCAGGGGTGCTCAACCACAGGCAAGTTAGGGAAGGTTGAAATCACCTCCTTCCACCCGCTGGGACAGAATGACGCATTTATCCGTGGTTACCGTGTTCCAGTGGCGGCACATTCTTACGTACAGGAAATCAAAATCTTACACATTCATAACCTACGATGTTTCTGAGGATACTTTTTGGCACAATTTACGTTTCAGAAGGTCTTTAATGTTTGGTGCAAAAGATGAAGTACACAGTCTCAAAAGATAAACAAGATGGTTTTCACATCTTACTGTGATACTACGTTTTTTAATGAAGTTCATTTTTTGAAAATGTTTGTTCGCAGATGTCGGTGGAGCCAAAGACTGCCATTAAACTAAACGCTAACAAACGTAACCTCGGATACTCTCAGCAGGGCAGAGACCTAAATAATTGCACCCTTCTTTCTCAGAACATTTTACGGTCGTAGAACTCTGCATATTTTACATATTATACATATTTTGTTGCTCGTGTGAAGCCTCACTACATTGAAACTTCAAAAGTGCAAAATAAGTGTATTTTGGCTTCCAATGTTCTAAGTGTTCAAATTGTGAAGAGAATGTGTCGTATAATTGCTTTAAAATTTCATTGTATTTTTCCAGGAGAATAACACTTTACGTGAACACGGAACGTAAACAAGGGAAATGGTGTAAATCTGCAACTACCAGTTGTACAAATCAAGCACTTAACTTTATCCTCTTCATCTTGAAAACAAAAATATTCGTCCTCCAATTGAATTGTATGCACTACTATATATACTCCGCGGCATTCGCCTCTGACTAGCAGGTTTGGTTCTGCTTGCCTTGGTCAGTGGAAGGGGGAAAATAACATGTGTAGGGGAAGCGAGAGTGTGCTCGCTTGTTGAGCACCCCTGGTGTAAGCAGTGGAGGGGAAACCTAGGACATCGACCTGCAAGGAATCCTTTGTACATACAAACCCCGGAGGAGCAGATGAGTTGACGGAACTGCAGAAGAATCAGAGAGTTGCCGAACAGTTACAGGCTGGGGGCGCTCGGCGGACCCCCCCCCCCCCCCCAAGCCATTGGTGGGTTGCTCTTATACTCCCCTCCAGCGGGAACCAGGGAATGCTCGACCCAGCACTGGAGGCCACCCTCTGACGGAACCGAGAAGTTCCAAAATGCAAGCCTCTGGGCCACTGCCCGCCGTCGACTGACACAGACCCGGAGCCAACCATTAACGTCAAAGAAGGTGATAAAATGAGAGGATAGAGACAATAATACATTTTGTTGTATTTCACTTTATGCTGTACAAGGACGAAAGGAGTAGAGACATTGCTCACTTTATTGTATCTTTCACGGTACAAGTAAGGATTTATAAATAAGCACGAAAGCAATGGATTTAAGACTACACGAAGATATATCTACACTTAATTGCCTAGTATTAGCCTTAGCATTTGCCTATGAGTGCATTCCTGTAAGTTAATTATGTAACATTCCATTGACTTTTCCTTATACATTGGAAGAACTAAAACAAAATATTAGGAATGGAATCGGAAACATTACAGTGGCTCAACTTAATCGTGCGAATCAGAATGTGTTCTTCCGATATAATGCTTGTTTGGCCGAGGGTAGACGATGCTTTAAGCCGGTTGTGGCACACCCAATCGCACACAGGCGAAATGCCATGCGGCCGTTAGGTCTTAAATGAAGAACCTGTATTTAATTCGGCGTTTTAGGTTATGCTTCTCCATAATTCTGTTATTTTGTGGCTACAAAGTCATACTACAGTCTGTGAGGAATAAGTTGAAAATACTACCTATAGTCCAGGAAACGGCCGGGGCTGTCAACCACTCGTCAAATAACAATAGGCATAACCACCAGGAAGGAGAGGTTCTCGCTCGTGCCAGTCAAACAATTGAGGTGACAGGTCGGCCATATATTGCCGTTTGCCTCTATTGTGTAGTGTTATTCCGTTTTATGATAACAGTAGCGGCTACGCTTATTATAACGGTAGTGTAAGTGCAAATATTACTACATGGTACATTCTAATCTAAGGTACAGAATGTTGAGCTCAAAAGTTTAATTTTTTCTATATTTGGAAATTTTTTCTCGTGTGACCGTTGTTCAAAGTGGTGTTAGAAAGAGGAGAAAGCCATTGCAGTTACAGGATAGGGCAATAGTAGTCAATGCCCATAGATTCTTTAAAGACTAATTTGAGGCACTAAAAATAGTCAACCTACAGTATCCGTCTAAGTGTTGGACGAACAGCTGCTGCAACTGCAGTGTCTTGTGTAAGTGTTTATAGAGTGTTAAATAAGAAGGTAAACACAGATAATTCAGGGACCAAAATCGGAACCCCAGGTAAGAAAAGGCCCGATAGTACCTCGAAAAATTAAAGATTAACTCCTTTATTGCATCGGCCACCAAAAGAACAATTTACTTATTGTATAAAAAAGTTGTTCCCAGTTTGGTTGATAGCCACAAAGCTTTGAGAGAGACTAGTTTATTTCAATGCAGCATATGGAAATGCGACAAATATTAAAATCTCTTAAATCCTGGTACACTAAAAACTACGGAGGACGAAAATTTTAATGGAAAAGTCTGATGTCGTGGCAAAGAGGTTTCATTACTTACAACATATACATTACATGCTAGACCGATTTAGAGAATATGAAATTGACACTCGCCGAATTAGCAGGACATGCAGTAGTGCGTCTTCCTCCCTCCGGGTGAAAAAAGAAAGATGATGCGAAACATAACATTCAAGCCGAGGCTGACGTGAATATCAGGCTCTGGCCCGGGCCGATCAGCTGATAACCGGGAACCGGGTATGCTAACAAACATGGCTACCAGTGTGGAATGTTATGGAGCAACACGTGTTAATTTTGTTTAATTGAAAGTGAATTAGTGGCGATATATGTTGTTTCAGTGATTGTGTTTATTTGTAAATATTGTAAATTAACCAAAATTAATTTCTCAGTAGTTTTTTTGTTGTAGTACGAGAATTATAACAGATGTTCTTCGCTGCAATTTTTAACGGTTTCTTTTGAGCAACTGAACAGTTTTCCGCCTGGTTTTCGTAAGTTCTACTTGTTATAGTTTAACTATTAAACTAAAATGATTATTTTCATTTATAGTGTGTAATTTTAAGTGATTTAAGAAATGGTTAATTCTTCAGTGAAGCTATTCAAGAATCCATACCTAACCTATATTGTAACATGGTGATACCGGTACTGAAAGGTATGTAATTCTACTTTCTACTTTTGTTTTAGTAGAATTGAACAATATGGGTCGACGTTGTAGTGTGTATCGATGTAAAACTAGTTAGGACAGTTTATGTATATACATATATATAAATGAAACACTTTGAAAGGACAAATCTACACCCAAAAACTGTTGAACTAAAGATGGTATGGGTTGGTTTTTGTTAAACCATTCTGGCAACAGTTAAATGAAATGAATGTTAACAAAACATTTACCAAGTTAATCAATAAATTTAGAAAACAGGCAGTAGCTAGGTCATTTACATTTTTCCCACCTTCATCAAAAAGGGAACACTATTATACTTGGGTCAAATTTTGTCCTGTCTTTACTCACATATGATGGAATTATGTAGGCAAAGACACCTAGGTTAATGTGTAGGTACCTATATGAACAGGATAACAGAGTCCTGTGTTATCAAAATTTAGCCTGTGTTATCAGAGGCAGCATCCACACCTGCCATCAATAATAATATGCAACCCTAACCTAACTTTATAACATATCTCAACTCTTTCTCCACTTTTACAAATTAACACAGGTATCACAGCTTAGCCTATTGTTGATAATTGCTATTTATGTGCAAATTTGCCAAACCAGCATGGTAAATGTTGATAGACTGAGTTTAATTAGTATTTTGCTTCAATTTCTGGGATGCCTATCTAAAGGACAAATCCACACCCAAAAACTTCTTGGTATGGTCACCGTATGGGTTTTGTTAAACCCAAAAACAGTAAACTTTGTAAATATTTATAATTGTAAGTTAATGTTAATTGTAGCCTGTAAGCCAGGTCCTTTGTACAGGCACCAGGCCAAACTTTCAATAAACAAAACTGAAACTGAGAAAACTATATATGCCCCGCTGATACTAAGTTAACATTTATAGATTCCATCATTAATAAATATTATGTAAGGTAAGTGGATACATTGGTAAGTACTTTATACAAGTGATATTGAAAAATAAGTCTTCCAGCTTCTCCGGGGTAGGCAACATATCAATATTACCATTATTTTGATATGATTGACTAGTTATAATAATATATCGATTAGTCATAATAGGTCATTACAAATCAAAATATTGAGGATGGAATGTTTCCATTTACATGTATATATTCAGTTTCAATGGAATTAAGTTTGGCAATAACCACGTGCCTCATGTTTAAAATTTGATGATAATAACAGCAGCTATTGAGATAGGTAGTTAATCTTTATTATATTGACATGTGATTTATTATTTATGTAACGTATTATAATATTGTGCAGGTATTTTTGTTACGTGTTTTTATTTCCAATAATGAGTGACAATTCAATGGATATCACTTCCTTACGCTGTTCCTCCAAACGGGGAAGTCATAATCACGTTCGGCTTCGTTCGGTTCCCTTCGATCAACTGTTCCAAAGATGACGCAATCGGGCCGTAGCCTGTATTTCGCGCGAGCCTCGCATTCAAGCCCAGTGACGTAATAACTCTCCTTGAAAATGTGAAATCAAAGGTGCAATAAGAAAACTGGAAAAAAGACGTGTGAAAGTGTAGAATAAGAGGAGAATTATATTGGGAGAAAGGAGTATTAATCGACAAGACTTTGAAAGATTTGTAATCAACCTTGAAGACACCGACACCGAGAAGTATGTGCTGGATACCCACGTAAAGGAACGGGCCGCCACTGAGAGTACGATAGAAGTTTTGGAGGTAGTGGCAGAGATACTGTTAACCCCCTAATGACAGTAGTGCGAGTGAGAGGGGAAGTGCATATGCTGTCTTTGTCTAAAATTCTGCTCAACTTGCTCCTCAGCGACTATAAGAGCAAAATGTCGACGAAAGCGTAGCCTGCCCCGTATTTCAAGACCATTTTTCTGCCACTCTGTTCCTAGATTATGTGCAGAATCGACGTGAACCAAGAATGACTCAATTATCAAACTCTACTTTGAAATAGTTGCAAATTAATAACAGAGCTGTGTGTAAAATGCTCAGAAAAACATCTTCCCGCTGTAGTAGGTCAATGAACACATAACATTTGAAGACACACAACATTTAATGGCGGCTGATAGTTGACCACTACTACCCTTTGTTTTGTGCGAATAAATTTCGTGGGTGCCCTTTTAGAGGATGGATTACATCCTGTTTAACTATACAACACCACAAGGGGTAGCAAGCCTCTGATTGAATGTTGTGTTGAGCCATCCGCCATTAAATTTTATGTCAGTCATATATATGCATTACGTTAGTTACATAATACCGCCTCAGTGGCGCAGTTGGTAGCGCGCATGCCTCTGGTGGGTACCGGGTTCGATACCCGTTACCAGCATGGGGATTTTCCCACGCTGGGAGATCTAGCACGGGATGCACTCAGCCTCGTTAGGTCCCGGGGGACCAATTGAGGAGCTACTTGATGGAGGATTATTGACCCCAGGTAGCGAAGGCCCTATAACTGGCCGGGAGGGCTCGGGGCGCTGACCTCGTCCCACCCTCCAGTACTGCACCCCACCAATGACGCAGAGCGCAATGACGCTGGGCGGCAAGCCAAGACCCTTCCTGGTATAACGCTAGGGATTTAGTTTTAGTTTTAGTTCAGTTACATAAGGCACAACAATGAAAGGAACTCAAATTATAGCTAGAATATAATTATATACAAAGGCAAACAAAGCACAAATTATTATTATTATTATTATTATTATTATTATTATTATTATTATTATTATTATTATTATTATTATTATTATTATTATTATTATTATTATTATTATTATTATTATTATTATTGTTATTATTGTTATTATTATTATTATTATTATTATTATTATTATTATTATTATTATTATTATTATTATTATTATTATTATTATTATTATTATTATTATTATTATTATTATTATTATTATTATTATTATTATTATTATTATTATTATTATTGTTGTTGTTGTTGTTGTTGTTGTTGTTGTTGTTATTATCATCATTATCATTATCATTATCATTATCATCATCATTATCATTATTATCATTATTATTAATATTATTATTACTATTATTATTATTATTAATTATTATTTATTATTAGTATTATTACTACTACTATTATTGCTATTATTATCGGTGTTATGAATAAGTAATTATGGTACATATATTTATTAACCTGCAAAAACAAATTTTGTCAAAATTAGAACGCTCAGTAATAAGAATTAGTATATAATACAAAACTGGCTATAAATTCTTTTACACTGAAAACAAACATGCTATTATTCAGTATTAAAGTTCCTGACTTTAGATTTTTTATTTATTTGTTTATTCATTTCTGCTACAACATAGAAAAGCTCCAGTTACAGTAGCTACGTGTAATTCATTTATACAAGCTTACCTAAATACAAAACAGTATTACAAAAAGGAATACAAAGTAACTAAGAGTAATCTATCTATTAAGCTATTGTTAAAGACAAGACATTTAAAACTGTATACCTTTTAAGCGAATAATCATAAGTGAAACAAATAAATAAACAGTAATTAAACAAGTTTGAATGCAGTAGAAAATGAGTACAATAAAGTACCTACTGAGAAATTAAGACTAAAAATGAAACATCTGCTAAACTATAGTTTAAGACTAGAATTGCAAATATTATACTGATTCTGCAGATACAACTATAAGCGATACAACTGAAAATCACATGTAAATAATTCTTATATTTAATTTTTTCTTAAACTGCCTGTAAGGGAAACTAAAAGCCAGTTCTATTTTAGTTGAAAGTTCATTGTGTTTCGCATATAACCTCAGAACGGGAGAATTTTTATGGGATAACGCTTTTGGAGTCCTAAATTGAAACAACTGACAGTTTCTGAAATCAGCACTACTGAGATTATAATATATTCCATCAAGCAGTTCTCCAGTGGATACCAGACCATTCATGAGTTTATATAAAAATAATTGTTCAGCGAATATTCTACGATCACAAAGTGAAACTATTTTGAATTCGCTAAGCAATTGACTATACGGTAAGCTCTGATTATAAATAAAAACACCACGAGTTTTATAAGTAGGTATCTGAGGAACTTTTTTTTTTTTTTTTTTTTTTTAAATCTTCTATTTGATTGTGTTGAAATTACTACGATCAAGACTTTTGTTTAGAATTAGCACAAGTCCCTACAGATCTTGATTATGCAAAACCCAGTTTCTTAAAGGAGCCATTGGTTATATTTCTAATGTGTAGATTAAAAGAGAAATTGTGGGTCATGGTAGCACCCAAGACTGTGATAGAATATACTTTCACAAGTGGAGAATTATTTAAATAAAACCCCTTTTGCAACAGCCCATGAAGGGCCAAGGCTTGCCACCCAGCCGCTGCGTCCCCCATCTCGGCTCACTACAGGCGTCATTGGCGGAGTGCAGTACTGGACGGTGGGACTTGATCAGCACCCCGAGCCCTCCCGGCCAGTTATGCGACCTTCTCTACCTGAGGCCGCTACTTCTCCATCAAGTAGCTCCTCAATTGGTCCCCGCGAGGCCTAACAAGGCTGAGTGCACCCCGTGCCAGAACCTCCCAGAGGGGATAATATCCCCATGCTGGCACCGGGAATCGAACCTGGGTCCTCCGTGTCAGAGGCAAGTGCGTTACCAACTGCGCTACGGAGGCGGTTGAATTATTTAAATAATATTTAGAATTTAAGTGTTGCCTACTTCTGGTATATATCACACAGGAGCATTTCTTAACATTGAAGTGAAGTTTGCTTTCCAAACTCCATTTATAAACATTATCCAGATCTGATTGTAATTTCTTTATATCTTCAGCATTACTAATTGTCCTGCATAATTTTAGATTGTCAGTATACAACAGACATTTGGAGTAATTAATGCAATTTGGCAGGTCGTTTACAAAGAGCATGAAAAACAAAGGTTCTAAATATGATCCCTGGGGAACTTCAGAATTAACAGCAAAAGTATACGATTTTGATTGATCTAAATTTGCATATTGTTTTCTGTTAGAGAGATCGGAGTAAATTAAATTTAACATTTGAACTGAGAACACAAAATTAGAAAGTTTATATAGGATAATGTTACGATCTACCTTATCAAAGGCTTTAGGGAAGTCAGGGATGTATATATATATATATATATATATATATATATATATATATATATATATATATATATATATATATTAATGTGGCGGGCTTGCCTAAACCTGTCAAGAAACTGTATACAATTAGTGAGATTTGAGATAGTAGACCGTATGGTAATGAATCCATGCTGATATTCTGAAACATAAGATTTAACATGCCAAAATATTCTACTCTACAAAGTATGTTCCAAAAAAGTTCGCTGGAGCAGAAAGAATTGCTATTGAACTGCAATGTTCTATATTGGTTGCATCACCTGTTTTAAATATAGGAGTTATGCTTATAATTTTCCATTATAAAGAAAAATATTGTTTTTTTAAAATGAGGTTGTATAAAAAATTTAAGAACTGCTAATAAACAGCGCATGGAGTATGGCATATCGGTGAAGAAATATCACTATCATTAACTATAATAGTGGAAACATTCCTCACCGGGCAATAGAAAACCCGATTTTCATTTAGACAAATAACAGTCTAATAATTTAACCCGTCGGAAGCTTTCTATGATAAAAGCGCATCATTACTTAATGATACTTGGAACTAAAGTTTTTCACTGATAATGTGCTTCTATTGAACTGCTAGTATTTTAAACTACTGTAATTAGTCATATATTATGTATGCTAATAATACACATTTCGGGTCGTACTTTTTTCTAGTACTTCGCAAGTAACTTCTAATATTGCAATCGGAAGTAGTGCAGTCGTTTTCACTGAAATCTCCCTATTGCTGCGAAAGAATTGCGGATGTAATGTATGTTTATCGCTGTCCACTATTCGGAAGGGCAACATTATTAGCACAACTTACCTCTCGGAGAAAGTGTCACGGATTTGATGCTGTTACCCATGCCCAGTGGAATGAACTGGACCGAGTTACTGTAAGCTTTATCCAGAGAATATGCTCCATGTGTCTGAGCATGTGATGCATTTTTATTACAATATTGATGGGACCATTTCCTTACAAGCAGTCGCAGTGCCACCAAGGAACAAGCTCGAGGTCCCTATTTGCAGCATAAGTGTATCGTTGGTTCCAATCTCAATTGTTGTCAACACGACGTTCTACAGCACGAAGGAACACCAAGCTAGTACAATAACGAGATAATCCATGGATTAATAGATAAAATTACTTAATTGCCGCTAATCGTGAAATTAATTTACGTATATGAACATCTTAAAACTACTTAAATTTGGTGTCAGTTAACACTAAATTATTATTGTTCCTCTCTCTCTGTCTCTGTCTCTGTGTGTGTGTGTGTGTGTGTGTGTGTGTGTGTGTGTGTGTGTGTGTGTGTGTGTGTGTGTGTGTGTGTGTGTGTGTGTGTGTGTGTGTGTGTGTGTGTGTGTGTTAAAATATAGCATTAGAGAGTAATTTACTAAAGTTGCCTTGGTGGTTAAAAATGATTATTGTTTATATTTCTGATGGAGTCGAAGAGAAATCCTTAACTACAGCAGAGTAAATAAATAAACAGCCTACAATTTTCTGTTAAATTCAGCAGTTTTGACATAGTTAAAATTAAAATTTAGTTTATATTAATCTCAGATATACACATATTCCAAAATAGATGATTTTACTAATTTTAAGAGGGTTTGCCAACACTAAAACGTTTTCAGTGGTCTGAAGGCAAAGAAGTTTTCAGGCATATGAGCTAAACCTATACCAATTTGTTTAGCCTGAATCACGTTAATAATTCAATGGATTACAACCATGCTTATCCATAGAGGTGAGGTGCATATGCAGTGCATGTGTTCTCGTATTAATGCGAAAAAAAAAAAGCCTCAGAATTTGCAGTTTGTATAAACGTAACGACTGTTATTTGACGAACATAAAGGAACCAGATCACCATATGCCAAAACGGTGACTCTAGAGACCAACTGTAGTGTTAAAGCAACAGATGCATAAAATAAACATGTTAATTATTGGTGCAAGCCTCTCTGTTCGCGGCCATCATTAGAAGCAGGTGTTGGTCCTTCGTCTCCATCAGTTTAGAGAGAGGGGGAGAGAACAGAATGGCCGTCGGTGTAAATCAGTGAACAGGGGTTGGGTGAGCAAGTGTCGGACCTGATGGCTTACTTAATGTTTAATGCATGCTGCTGTTGCTGCTCCTGCAGTTGCTAGCCCGTGAACCTGAACAGGCTGTTAGCCATCTTGTCGGCATCCACGTCATATTGACTCGAGATTTCCACCACGTTCTGCCATCTCGAAACATTTGAATTAATGTGCGACTCCACGCTACATCATGGAGTGTACAGTCCGACACAGAAGTTGCAGTAGTTGGAGAAATACTCGTTAGACCTGCCCCTTAGCCCATAAAGGAACTTAACTGTTTCGTACCACATTACCCTATTGACCTACTTTGGGTTTTAAATACGGAGTACACTAACAAATTACGACGCGTCCAATATTCCTGCTAGAGATTTTGTTTAACGCTTACAAACATGCCCATGTGCACCCCTGCTTGGACTTCCGAACAACGAAGACATATCTACTCCCCCACAGATCCCTAGTTACACTTCTTTCTTACTAATTAATTTATTTTCATTTGTTGCAACAGAGCACTGCTCCAGTTGTGGCGAAGTATGTTGTTAATTACATTAAATACATATATTAAAATATAAATATATAAAACAGATTATAGAAAAATCTCATGACAGAGCAGTAGACAAATTGTACAAATATGTAATAATGTAGAGTTCGTGAAAGAAAGAAGATTAAAGCTGTTAATATACCAATTTAAACTAATTTACTATGTGTGAATATTAAATTAGGAAAGATTGACACCTACAATAGCAAAAGTATAATAATTATAAAAAATTTAAGATAATTACAAATAGCATCTAATAACAAGAAATCCCTATACCTAAGTTTCAAATTACATATACTTGATACAAATTAATTACACAGTGGCATTGCATTACATTAAAGACATAATAAATAGTGTGCATACAGAAACACATTGTAGAAATACATTCAAAAGCTGTTTCTTATATTTGTAATATGAACTGGTAAAATCCAAATCATAAGTCATTATAGACATTTGTAGCCTCAAACTGATAATTCCTTAACTGTGGGTAAATGTATGTATATGCAGGTGTCCCAAAACAACACCAACAACGCTTGGTATGTTGTGCGGGATGGCAAACTGATCGGTTTTCAAGAAGAAACCCCTGTCCGGAAATGCATGGTTTGGGCGCTGGAGAGCGTCGAAGTCTGAGAACATACGGTTGTGACAACGTGCTCCGATTCGTTTTGGTGTCTTATTACGGAGGGCATGCAAGCCTTTAGTTAGGTACCTGTGTACGACGGATGAACGACCTGAGCATATTTACTGTCTAACAAACTAACAGGATTGATGTATCTCTTATTTATTACATGTTTTGCCTACACTTTTGGATGTAGTGCCACTAAACGTTTGGCAGGTAATGTGCTTACAGCACTACGGAGCTCCATCACAGTTTGATGTAAATGTGCTGAAAATCATCTCAAGTTACATTGATTGATAGAGGTGGACCAGTTTCACGGCCAGCACAGTCACAAGGTCTGACAACTCTCGACTATTTTCTTTGGAGTTGTATGAAGAGTATGGTGTATGGCACTCCTGTAACGTCATCGGAGGACCTTATGGCTCGAGTCCACGGAGCGATTGACAGTATTCAAAGACAACCGCGCGTATTGGGTCATGTGCGTGAGGCTCAGCACCATCGATGCGGGCTCCACAATGACGTAGCAGGTACACAGTTCGAAGCCCGTTTGTGATGTAGACAGCTCTATATGTTACTAATGTGGAGTTTATTGACGAAATGTGAGCACACACCCATCTCACATTTCGATGCAGTACAGCACCCAAACTGTGCGTTTCTGGATAGCGGTTCCTTCTTGAAAACGATTAGTTTGCCATACCGTACATCATACTAAGTATTGGCGGTGTTTTTGAGGCACCCTGTACACATATACACCCACACACATACATAGAGAGGGGAAAAGAATCCAGAAAATTACAGTTAGAACGGTAGCACCAAACTAAAACCTGTTTCTTATAAGCTTATCCCAATGACGTCAGTTCTTCCGCGCTCGTTTTCCTTCCTCTTTCTCCAATTGGTTAATGTGTGTACCTCTATTGGTGAGGTGTCATAAACAAGCCCTCTGCAATGAAAGTTAGGTGATAAATACGCTCTGTCGTGATAGATCCAGGGGCAGTTTTATCCTGATTGGTCCTGTTACTTGTTTGTTGATAAGAATTTACATATATTCCAGATGCGTTAACTCTGTCACATTAACTCATATTTGATTCGTATGGTTATGAAGATAAGAACTTGACAATCATTCTGTTCGAATATATTACTATAAATGATCATATTAAATAAAAAACTAGTTAGTATCCCACAACAATCTATTCCATGGCAGCGACCATTGAGAGGTGACTAGTGCACTAGGCAGTTACGAGATACAGGGCACTCATTCGGAACAGGGTTTAAGTATTTTAAGTATCACGAGCATGGGGTCACAAAGCATTAACATAGGTGAAATCTGACTTGATGAAACATTTTCATTTGCCAATTGAAATGAAATATAACTCATATGAGAAGTGTGTACATACTGTCTCAACTAATGAGTTCTGGTACATAACGAGAAACTGAGCAAGACCAAGGTTCAGTATTACCGTATCATCCAGTAGACTTCACAACACAAATGTGATGTTGAGCATGAGGCACATCTAGGGACATGATCAACACTGCACCAGAGTGCGTTTTGTTTACATCTGACACGTCACAAACAGGTTTCACAGTTGGACATTTTAACAAGACGGGCTTTGCACTGACATCTATATCGCAATAAAACAGCTTCGGCGATTTCTTGTTTCTATCTTCAAAATGTTTATTTTGATGTTGCCTTTCTAGTCTACGGCCGCGCCGTGGCCGAGCGGTTAGAACGCTTTATTCTCACCAAAGCGACCCAGGTTCGATCCCAGACGTACACTGACGGATGTGTGGTGGACATACCGGCGCAGGGGCGGGTTTTCTCCGGTTTCTCCGGTTTCCCCCACCTTCATTCCAACATCATCATCACCTTTCCTATCATCTTTCCTCATTATTTCATATCATCCATTTCCTCGCTCTCACACCAGCTTTCGGCTGATCACCCATCCGGGTTCCTCTGTCAACTCCGGTTCCGAAACCGCATATACGGCCGGGAGAGGTCGGAGCGTTGACCACATCCCACTCTCCACCACTGGACCCCGGTCCTGACGTCTGTTGTGGGGCAGAGGTGGGGAATCCAGCGGCCAGGCGGTGCCATATGTTCCACAAACGGAATAACAGGAACTCAGCTTCTAGTCTACAATTTCCTCCACTTCGTCTTTCAGTATCAAGTATACTGTTATATATAACGCCAAATATATATTTCTTCTGTCCGCGTGTGTGTGACTCTACTGTTCCTAAACGGCTGGACCAATATTTATGAACTTTAGTGTTTGTGATAAACATGATTCGAGAATGGTTTAGATTCAGAATTTCACCCGATAGAACATGTTCTTTTTAATTAATTGATTAACTTTTGAGTTGTTGGTCTTTGGATGGTTTAGGTTCGCAATTGGATCCGTCAATCAGCGCTGTGATCGCGCTCTAGAACTTCCGGTGTTTGATGCTGTCATTGGAGTCTAGCACGTGTTTATTGCAGCTTAGCGTTAATATTACATCAAAAATGCGCACGTAATGAGAAAAAGTAATTAAGAATGTAATTAACAAATATACATTGTGCAAATTAGTAAAGTGCTGTATTGAGGTGAGTATTCTGCATGTTTCTTCATGAATTCCAATGATGTATACCGTGCATGGTATAACCATCAGCTTAACCTACAACTTTAATATAGTATTGTGTATTGAAGTACAATTTTAAAGCTTAGTTAACAAATGCACATTGTGCAAATTGTGCTAGAGAGCAAAAAAACAATTAGAACATTATACAGCAAATTATAGTAACCATTATAAAAGCAAAGGAAATACGTGAAAAAAATGTAGATTAATAATCGAGATTTACTGCATAATTCAGCATTTTCCGTCCAAGTAAAGAACAGCAATTTCGGGACATGATCCCCTTAAGTCTAATTAGTGCGTTCTGATCATAACAAATCACTTGAGCCAAGCGAGCGTGCGTTTTTAATATGCTTATAATTCAAGTTATAATATAAGTTAAAGTACGTTGTTCAGATTAAACACAATGAAATAATTACTTAGTGCTGTGATGTTGTGCATTTTAAGTACAGCCTGAAACCTACCCACCCACCCATCAACCCATCCTTTTTAGTACGTTTTCTTATACAGTAATATAATCACGCAACTACAACAAATATGACCATCTTCCCCTACAGAGCATGCGCAATGGCGACCTCTAACCCAAAAGAGAGACAAAATTAGCGGTATTAGTGATGTTTTGATGTTTTCTTTTGCAGTGAAATGTTGATACTGCATTAAGCCACAGAACATAGATTATAACGGATCGTGCGTGAATAATTGGTGTATAATTGGCGCTTTTAAGTAAATACAACCGAACGAAAACGAATTGCCGAAATGTATTCACCATTCAATAACAACAACAACAATAATAATAATAATAATAATAATAATAATAATAATAATAATAATAATAATAATAATAATAATAATAATAATAATAATAATAATAATAATAATAATAATAATAATGATGATGATGATGATGATGATAATAATAATAATAATAATAATAATAATAATAATAATAATAATAATAATAATAATAATAATAATAATAATAATAATAATAATAATAATAATAATAATAATAATAATAATAATAATAATAATAATAATAATAATAATAATAATAACAATAACAATAACGTCTATACCACAAGTGCAAAAAGTTGGCTTCTAACAGGCTTATCAGCATAACTGGTCTAAAATGGGGTTGAAAATAAACGAAAGTATAGTTTTGAAAATCTTCGAGATACTGTGTGATCGAAAATAGGAGTTAGGTAGTTTCTAGAAGTTGTAAGGTACCGTATGAGATTTTTTTAGAGCATCGGTATTTTGGCCAGACTAATTAAACCATACAAATTTCTATATAAAGGTTTGGAAATATGACAGGGCAGTTTCTAGGAGGTATAGGGTAGGTAGTTTGTTTTAGCCTAGATGGACCAAAAGGTGTTCCTTTGTAGGTTATGGGTTGAAAATGTGCATTCAAAGTAAGGTTAGTAGAATCTTATTAAATATGCAGGGTATCTTATCACTTTTGCCAGATTATAGAAGCTAATTGTACCAATTTTGTTAAAGCCATGCCAAAAGTACTTTTGATGACAAAGCTGAGCTCAATCGGAGGGAAATTGATAATATGGACACGAAGGCAACTCTCTCCTCCAATAACTCAATTTTAAAAGATTTTAAGTCTCCCCATTTAACCCTTTGTGCTGGAAGCCATTAAAATCTACCATACAAAAAAATGCCCAAAGTTGGCCTCTGATAGTCCTATTAAAGGAAATGATTTACATATTGTGTAATGTGCGTACGAAAGTCACCTTATTTTAAAAATGTTTGAATTTTATAGCCAATCTGCGCACCATCCTTTTAATATTAGTGTAATATTAAAGTAGTTACTATAAAATTTTATAGCACTTTTATTTATTCAAAACGTAAGCTATATTCCAATGACCAGACTAATGCATAAATGTTCCAAGTGCAATAAACCCTTGTGCAGCTCTGAGATCAGCCGGGATTGTGTCC
This sequence comes from Tenodera sinensis, assembly GCA_030765045.1. NCBI lineage: Eukaryota > Metazoa > Arthropoda > Insecta > Mantodea > Mantidae > Tenodera > Tenodera sinensis. The sequence goes on along the minus strand of CM060962.1, from coordinate 171,860,732 downwards.
AAGTGCAGTAAATAGGTCAAAGTTACCAAAAGAAATAATTATGATGCGTTAACAGAAGTATGCTTAAAAATAATACACTAGTTATTAGAAATAAACAAGCTTTAGCCTCTAATATATCTTCAATTATTCTTAAAATGTGCTGAAACACGTTCTGGAAAGCAAAGCCTGTTTCACTACGACAAAATCTGAGTCATGAAGAACTCCTGAAATAAAGATATAATTCCAACAAGCACATATTTCAAGTTAAAGTCTACCACCTCTGTGGCGTTGAGGAAGCGGGTCCTCTCACATTCAAGTGGTCCAGGGTTTGAATATCGGTTAGGGTGAGTTACCCGGATAAGTTTTTTTTTTTTTCTGGGGTTTTTCCTTATGGTGAGAATAGAAGTGTTTGGTAGCTCTAAGCTCCAGGAAACCCAGCTCATTTCAGTATCAGTTCAATAATATGTCCCAAAAAACACTGACAACGCTTGGTATGTTATGCGGGACGTCAAACTGATCGTTTCTGAGATAGAAAGCCCTGTCCAGAAATGCACGGTTTGGACGCTGTAGAGCATCGAAGTGTGAGATGGGTGTACGTTCACATTTCGTCAATAAACCCAACATCAAGCTGTTTGCATTACAAACGGGCTTCGAACTGTGTACCTCCTACTTCATTGCAGAACCCATATCGGCGGTGGTGGGACTCATGCACATGACCCAATACGTGGGGCTGTCTTTGCAGATTTTACACCGCTCCGTTGGCTTGAGTTACAAGGTCCTCCTCTGACGTTACAGGAGTGTCAGATCCGGCAACCGCACTGGCCATGAAGATGGTCCATCTCTACTAATCCATCGATTTGAATATGCGACGTTGAGGTGATTCCGTACATTTACATCAAAGTGTGCTGGATCTCATGTTAGGCATTTCCGCAGGTGTGTCGTGTCGGACTGTTAAAAACGCTACTGTACTAAACTGAAACTACGCAAGTAATCAGTAGGATGGGCAGCGAGGACCCTATGGATCCCCACTGGTACCGGGGATCGAACCCGGGCCCTCCGAGCCAGAGGCAGGCGTGCTCGGCAAGAAGACAATTAATGCAATTAATTGTTCTTCCACAAAACAGCTGTACATAGGATAAAGGAAAGGGTAGAATGAGATTGAAAAGTTCAGTGCCATAGCCGGGATCTTTTACTCTCATTCTACCCTTTCCAACCTTACCCTACACACGGCTATTGTGTGGAAAAACAATTAATTGCATTGGTTGTCCTTGTAGTTGGTTAAACTAGAAGCCTGGGACTTAAGTACTTAAGTATTGTAAGTTGGCATTAATGTATTTTTTTTTTTTTTTTTTTTTTTTTTTTTTTTTTTTTTTTCAAATTAACGTCCTCCAACATTGTGTCATATCGGACGAACCATTAATGTATGTTACCTCATATGAATTTGAGATCACCTTGTGTGGTTTACTGGGGAAAGTACGACTGAGTTGGAGAATTTAATGTCGTGTCGGCACATTGGTCATGGTAGCTTAGCGGTTAAAGCGTCCGAACGGATACCGGCTATGGCATTGAATTTTTCAGTCTCACTCTACTCCTTTCCAAGAAGACAACTAGTTCACTAAATACCTCCTAAATACCTTTTGTTTTGATATCAGATTCTACTGACTACTTTGTTCGGCCTTTAAAAGGCTTAGTCACTTGGATCAATTGCAATGATCGAGTTTTATTCACCCTTTAGGTAGGTACTGAAGGCTTTGTTTGCATTGCATCTCTTAGATGTGCCCCTTAGCATAGTGACCTATGGCGTGTAAGGGCCAGTGTTTGATTCCCGACACCGTCAGGGGGATTCTTGCTCTACTAGGAGGCGTGTTACATAGTGTATTCTGCCTTGTGAGAAACTCGGGGGCTGATGATGGAAAAATGCAAAATATGTATTTTTCTCTTCAGGTTAAAATGCTCTATTTCCTCACGTAGTGGGAAATTGCAGTTGAGAGTAAACTACAGTTATACTGTAATTGTAGATTTTAATTACACATCTCGTTAACTACTCCAATCATGCAAAACACGTCACTGATTTCGATTGCCAGAAACCTCAGACAAGTTTCCAAACTAGAATACTCAGTAGAAAATCCGTAATTATGTCTGGTTACTTACTAAAACTAGAATCTCGCAAAAATAAGACAAATTAAACCTAACGTTGCTTTTCAAAATAAATATCACAATTAAATATAAATACGGGTACACGTATGCTCTATAAATATGCTTCTGTGACCAGTATGATCAATACACGAACTTCAATAAACTCTATCACAGTCCACCTTTACTATTGCACTATCGTATCCGCCATTGTGCCGGTTCGTATGCATGGTGATGTGCCTTTACTGCTCGCTCTGTGCTGCCCTTTGCTCGGAACTTGCTCTTACATCTCAAACGCAGTACCTGTCGACCACTGCTGTCTTTCCATTATATTCGCGAAACATAGACTGGTGATTTTTTGGAAGGCAGACAGTTGGGTAGAAGACCGGCAATAAGTGCGAAGAACCTCCTGGTCGAGATACAAAACCTCGTGCGAGTGAAATTAAAATATGAAGAGAAGCTTAAAGTGAAATACTTATGTGTGTTAGCTATTACCCAAATATGTATTCAATCATTTCACTGAAAGATATTTGGCAGAGGGCTGTGTGGCAATGAAGAATTCATGTGAGAATAAACTAATCGGAAAGTGATTTTGAATCCTAATTGAACAGAATAATATTTTAATGATGATGATGATGATAACTTAACACAAAAAAGGTCTTTTGTTCTGACCTATGGACTGTGTGTACTTCTTTGTAGGTCATACCGGTTTCAGCATCAGTTCGTGCTGAAGAACATTCTCGAATTCAACTTCGATTATATAACATAAAGAACATACTTAAGTGGGATTATTGTGGATTAGCTTTTCTTAAAATAAATGAAGCATACTTATAACCATATAGGCGTAAATGAAATAAAACTAAATGGTCCCCTTTAACAGCTTTATTTCTGTGGGCGCTGGTAGAGTTAAATGCCTTCGTTCGCTGCTCCACGCTGAGGTTCCTTGGTTCTATTCCGCGCTCTAGGGTGGCGATTTTAAGTCTTCTCCATCCACGCCTTCACCTCGAGCTAGCTCATGTGAAATATCCCCAAGGCCCAATGTAGTTCGGAGTCCACGGTAAAAGCCGTAGGTACCCTCATTGCACCGCCATGCTTCGGAGGCAACGGACCATCGTCGTCTGGGTACCCTCACCTCAGAAATGAGTTCTGTCATCGCTTGGTGGAATGAGATTACCCCAGAAGGTCATAGGCCATATATGTGGGTAGCTTTGGAGAGAAGGACGGTAACTAATTTCTCCTCTTGAGTTAAATTATAACATATGTTCCATAAATGGATCCGTGACGGTGCAGTGTTTGGATTCCCAACCATAGAGAAAACAGAAGCAAATGATCATACACTCAGTCTTCGCCATATGTGACATGAACAATAAAATTCAACCTAAGCACATATTTGATAAAGTAAGTAGCATTATGGGACGATTAAAACACTTAAACGTGTGCTACATCAGAAAACATATAATATGCTTATCAACACTTTATAGAATTAAACACCAGTTTTGCTTTTAGCAAAATCTCCCAGTTCTATTTTACTCTAGAGCGTCTGTCAGCAAGCAATCGATCATAACCCTGTATTGCTGCTTGTCTTTAAAACGATATGCATCACTAGATTAGTCTGGGATTCAATCCTACCACCCTACCGAAGGCAGTAAAACCAAGAGGGGCTGATGTTTATTACCACTTTGCGTTCGTTGTTGGTTGCCTTACGAAGGTTTGTAACGGAATCAATTCTTTTGAGAGGTCTGAGTTGGTTTGCTTTCATCCATAAACTAAACACAATCGCGTTATTTCCTGTCTATAAATACAAGAACGTTGGAACCAAATTGAATCGAAATTGGATATCTGTACACACGCATACACACACACACAGACACACACACAGACACACACACAAACACACACACACAAAATTCATGTTAGAGTGCATAATGGGTTACTATTTAGCAAAGAGTGAACTTTTAAAATAGTCTGTGTGTATCCTACATAATTGTTTTCATTCAAGAACTGATCAGGGGATTTGTGCGAAACTTGGTACATAAAGTACGTATATACATAGCAGTGGTCGTTTTGTGGCCCGGCCACGACGGCGTAGGAATATGCCTTAATTGCTTGCATTGTAGTGCTGTATTCTCCACTAGTTCCTAACTGTGAATGAACCGCTCAAGGCTACTTTTTAATTGGCTTTAAATGTCCAATGTGTTGGTGCCTTCTGTTCATGCTGTAAAGACTATAACTTGTTAATTTTGCACCTCAAAATTGAAAAACTATTAAAACATCGTTGTGTTTTTTTTGAAATACTTAGAGTATTCCTATGTTGCTCTCCTTTTCTTGTTATAATGCCCGAGGGGGTAGAGGAGCCAGCTTCCGCGTCCCGAGGTTATACAGCTGCTGCACTTTTAAAATTTAAACCCTACAAAGTGACTATTCAAGGACTGTAAGAATATCTCAATGTAGCTGGGCGAATTTAGATTGCATTGAAGGTCTTTAATCCACTATGTAAACTACATTGAATCATTGGAGTTCTGGACATAAATAGCATTGTTTGCTTTTACACTTACTTGTAAGTTGCACTGAAGCATGACGATTTCGGGATGCAGATTGCACTGGAGGAGCCTGATTAATGTTTTCGGACTACATTGCACCTCCAATCACACTTCATTCCATTGCAGTTCCATAAATTTACAGTAGAATAATTGCCATGGAAATGTTAATAAAATTCATGTTATTTATTCTTCTTCTTCACTTTGAAAAATAATACCAGGTGCTCTTGACGAATTTGTACCTATTTATACTTAGTGATTTTCTTGGAGTGCCTTCCTGTTTATTTATTGTGAAATAATTTTTTTCGTGTGTGCATTTTCGGCACTGTTTTATTTTGACACACACATTGGTCTGAAAATCCCTGAATAAACTGTGGATTAACTGGATAATAGGAACCAAAGCTTGCATTCAAATGCGAGTAAAAGGACGTGCATGCGTTGGTAGTTCGTCCAATGTCTACTGATTTGGCTGCCCTCGCACAGGGAGGAAAATTGGCATTTTCGATAATGATAAGTTGTATCTTAAGGTTTGCTATGCGGTACTGTCTTGAGATTACTTTTTACGAAATGCATGAAAATAGTAATCAGAGCTATTTAAATCCCTAACTGCAGTTTGCTTTGGTGCAATTTACGACATCCCTAGTTTTCAGTGCCATTTATCTGGATACGATTCCTGATTTTTCAGAACAGTTTATTTCTGCCCGTGCTGTTGAGCATTATAACAAGGTTAGTACCCATTATAGTATATGTATGTTACTGTCGCTTATGAGTAGATATGTAACGCGGGAGTTTTGGTCTTCCGTTGGTGGCTAGAGGCCTCATAGTCCACTAGGTTTATTAATCGTTATAGTTTGCAAACGATCGGAACTACTCTATTTGCTGACTAGAATATCTCATATTAGTTACAGCAGAAACAACATTATTTGTTTATTGCTTTGACTACAAGAATGACTAACCAGCAGTTATGTGTCGCATAGGCCAGCCAGGTACCGTGCGCGTACTCTCCTTGCTGACATTGGTTTTTCCTTGTTAGTTGTGGCATATTACTTTGCTTTTGCAGGAAACTGTTATTACTTCTCTTGAACACGAGTAAAAGGTATGATCAACTCGTACAAAACTTTAAGGATTTGGAGGAAGTGCATCGTCTATTTTGGGATGATGATACCTTATTCGTGGATGACAAATTGTATGAATCAGACGGTTCTGATTTTGAAGATGAACTGGAATTAAGATCTTTAGACTCGGAAGCTGATCATAAGGAAGAGGATAAAAGCAACTTAGGTGATAATAATATGTATTTTATAGATAACGTCATATGCGCAACAGTTATTGTTGTTATTATTATTATTATTATTATTATTATTATTATTATTATTATTATTATTATTATTATTATTATTATTATTATTATTATTATTATTATTATTATTATTATTATTGTTGTTGTTGTTGTTGTTGTTATTGTTGTTGTTGTTGTTGGTAGTAGTAGTAGTAGTAGTAGTAGTTGTTGTTGTAGTAGTGGTATTCACTCAATCACTGACTAATCAACACCACTTATTAATTACAAGAGAAAAAAGATAATAATAGTTTCAAATGGGAAATGTGGGTTTTCTTATACACAGAAGCAAGATTTAGATATTCATACCTCAAAAACATTTTCTTGTTTATGAGATCGTAACAAAAATAAAGCAAGCAACGCACATTTTAACAGGTTCAGTTTAGAGAAAGTTCTCTAGGAAAATGTAAACGTTCAACAGCAATATTCCGGAAACAGTTAAAACTATAAAGCGGTTTCATGACATAAATTATATATTTTATAATAAATAATTTGTATATATGCAAATTATTTATTCCCTGGGGCAAGTTTTCGCCTACCCTCTGTAAGCACCTGGTTCAAAAACTTAAAGAAGGACGAAGAAGATTTTATATGACGTTTTCAGAAAATTCAAAATGTAAATTTTGCTGTTGCTGATTTATTTTAAGTATGTGGTATTTTAATCAACGCCCTTGGAAGCAGACTTGAACCCTTTTTTCATTGGAAAAATTATTTTGGGTTCGTATCTGTAAAATATACTCTAATTGATTTAATACCCAGGTATTTATCATACTTCCGATAATGGAATTATGTTCTTTACACACGCACGCACACACACGCGTGCGCACACATACACAATGTTTGCCATTGTTCTGCGCTTCTTCCAGAGATATCTGCTACAACCACGGACGAACTATCAATATTATACTGACTTGAAAGCTTTCGATCATATTAAACAAAACCTGTTCTTCACTTGTAGGTAGAGAAAATGCATGCTTATGAATGTTTCTCATTTTCCGACTTCTGAAGGTTAATCTTTCCCTTTGGTCCTTGCTTTCAGGGTTAGGTTTAGAGTTATACAACGAAGGGGAACACCTCGCACGTTTGTGTCTATATAGATAGATTTACGAAGTGAATGAACCACAGGAGGCTACTGGCTGCATGGAGACAGACCGCAGAGACGCGTGGAGACTCTCAGTTCCATACTCGAAGAACCATCCCACTACTGGAGCTGCCTAGAGAGGATGATGTCGAATAAGCAGCCCTGTAGTGTGCACGGGAAAAACTTTCCTTAGGGTAAACATCTTCACCATCTTTTCGACACCACCATACGCCACGAAACCTGGAAGTATAAATGAAAGATCATAAGAAAACGGAATGAAAAGCTAATTATGGAAATAAAATCATGGTAGATGAGAAACCATCCCAGCATTCGCCTACCGACCAGGGAAAACCAGAATGTGTAGTTGATGGGTATTGATCCTGCAATCTCTCGAATGCGAGCCTCACATGTTACCACGGAACGACTCGGTCTATTGTCAGTAACTTGTGTTTTATGTAATGGATAAGAGTGACGTTTGTGTTGAATAACAAAATAATGGAGCAGGTTAACACTTTTAAATACTTACCCTGTTCAAAAACATAAGAAAACGTTGGTATTTGAGAAAATAAAATAAATTTAATTATTTCTGTTGTACAATACGCAGCACACTGGGAACAAAAGGAGAAAGGAAACATTGCTTAAATATTATAAAATGATGTCAGTTCCAACTTTATTATATGACTGTGAATCTTGGGTTTTAACAAAAACTATGCAGAAACGAAGAGAAGCAAGTGAGATGAAATTCCTTAGATACGTTGCTGGATATACAGTGTTAGATAAAAGAAATGAAGAAGTTAGAAAAGAACTAAAGATAGACAGCATTGTACAGTACATAAAAGGATACCAACATAATTAGAAAGACCATGTAAATAACATGCCAGTTACACGAATTACAAAAGCAGTTATCAGCTATAGTCCACTAAGTAGGAGGTCAATAGGAAGACCAGCAAAACGATGGCGAGAAGAATTTAATGGGGCGGAACAGCCGAAAGGTCTAAGACTTTAAGAAGAAGATGAAGAAGAAGAAGAAGAAGAAGAAGATCATCTTATTTATCTACATCGTCATTTACATGTTAAAGAATGCTATAATGTTTCTTTTCCATTATGATTACCTTTCTTTTTTGCAACTACGGACACGCTTAATGAGACATTCTTTCATTAATTGAGTCAATGCAAAAAATAAAATGAACAAGAATGATAATTATATCCCGACAATGATTTAACAAGAATGATATATTAATACAACTATTACGCTTTGTTTGGGTATATAGATTTTTACTGCCTCTACCGCGTACCAGAGAAGGTATTACAGATTAGTTAAACATTCAATTGTGCTATTGCAGCGAAAATACATGTTTTGAGGTCCCCTAAGCCCAAACAAGCGTTTTAGTAACCTCTCCGCGTGTATGTATGTGATTGTGTGTGCGTCTGTGTGTGTGTGAGAGAGAGAGAGAAAGAGAGAGACAGACAGACAGACAGACAGAGAGAGAGAGAGAGAGAGAGAACGCTCAAAACAAAATATTCGGTACATGTCAAAACTTCTGTTTAAGTTCAATATCTTCTAAAGATGCGACTCATTTTAAGGAAACCCCCCATTTCCAAACTACCCTTTACATTGAACATTTTTCGAAGCCTTATGTTCTCAAAATTACCCTATTTTATTAAAATATACCATATATTTAAGATATTGACATTACAAATAATATGTACAGGTCAAATTTTCTACGACTAGCCTGTGTTATCCTCTTCTTTCAGAAGAGATTTTGTATAATTTTGTATAACTGGTAAATTTTAAGAGAAAAACTAAAGTGTAGATCTCTTTAAAAGATACAATTTACTTCAAATAAATGTTTGTGGCATAAATCATGTCCAAGATATCTGTTACTATTGGTATGAATGTTTCTTCCGCTATTCAGTTGTTTCTCCGATATCGTGACAGGAGTACATTTGACTGTGGACTTGGTATCATCATAATTATTGTTACAAAGGCTTATCTCGATTAACATGAAATAAATAGAAAAGTAAGCTTTCGTAATAATTAGTTTATTGAAGCTAAATAAAAATAAGCAAAAGCCGGCAGAGAATTCTAAGGTGAAACCTATCCCACTGTTCAACAGTAAGAGTAATGGATTCCTGGGATAGAAGCATCTGTTCACCCTTATTCACTTCCTACGGGTACAACAATTTCAGAAGATAATTGAGTGACAGAAGTGTTTGGTAATTTACCAAAGTATTGCGATTGCGGATATACAAAAGGATTTCCTACCATTGGAGTCACGCGAAACCACCCATCCATGTGAGATGGTTTTCCTGTGTTTTCCACTTTCAGCCGCGCCTGAGAAACAAAATTCCCATGTGCTACTTTATTCTATGTGCCACAAGAAATCCACAGATTGGCATCTGGGGGTCTCAAGAATTAGCGGTCGTCTACCTACAAGGTTCGAATTGAACAATGTACGGTCCAAGAAATAACCTGAAGTGTTACATTCATGTGATATTTTCTAACCATTTCCATCTAATTTTACATAACATCTACAAACTGTTCTTTTGAAAACTTATATTTACGTCAAGTTAATCTTGGCAGAAATATTTTCTTTACACATTTTCTTGTACCTAGATACAAGGGGGATAAAGGAAACCAAATAGATGATGCTAACAACCGGTAGTATTACGCTGGCCTTTAAACTCCATACTCTTAGGAATTGGAATAGAAGGGATACGGAGATTGTTCGGCAGGGGAGCCAGGCTTATTGCACCTATGCCTCTAAGGGGGCACCCCGGGAGGAAAGATGAGGTGAAAGGAGACACCGGGCGGCCAAATCCAGACTAACGGTATAGACATTGACAGAGACCTGAAGTTTTCCGAAGTTTGACGACACCTCGAAGTTTCTGGTTCATCTGGGGCTCTTTTAGGGGGACCTCGGCGTGGGGCCCAACACCCCCATATGCTGCCCCCCTATCCGGATCCCACGGACAACGAGGGACATAAAAAATTCCTGTGCCAATATCATCCCTGCCAAGCTGCACCTAACGCCTTCGCTGACACTTGTGAACCAAAGGGATGAACGATGAATGGCACGAGTAGTGAAGTGAAAGCAAGGAAGAGAAAATTCGAGGGATGAAGGTAACCTACCCCATTTACCTGGTGATCTGGGGAAACCCCCGAAAAAATTCATGGGTCACGAAGGTCTGCCACGGGAATCGAACCCACGACCTCTCGCATGCGAACCTCACATATTATCGCGGAGCCATCCTACTCGGTTGCATACTCTTTTTGTGGTATCGAGAGATACAAGGAATAGCAACATCGCCGTAACAATTACAGAAGTATTCAAAGAATCAAACTAACAACGATTATCTCTAAGTTCCTGATTCTACAAAAAGATGCGTTAAATAAGTAGTGTGTTTTAAAGACTACATTTTCTTTGCAGTATGTTTTTGTTTGTCTCTGAAGATTTAACCATGATAAAATATTCCTTTGCAATTAAGCGGACTTCATAGCCTATTCCCAGATAATTCAAGAAATACACCTTATGTAGGATATTCTGATCAAAATCATAAAGACGTTTTTGACACAATAAAAAGTAACGAGAAACATTCTATGTTAAGGGTAGTTTAGGTGTGGAGGAGTTTCTGAAAAATTTTCATACTTTGTCTTTATTTTTGGAACTTACTAAATTTATACACTTAGATTATTAGTTATCCCACATTTCGTTTATGAGTTATTTTGTTCATAAACTCTTACACACAGCCATAGGACGCGTTTTCTTAAAATATTTTTTTTCGTGGATGAGGATTTGAGAGGATCTCAAAACATGTATTTCCACTGAAATCCCGTTATCAAATTTTCGGATGGAATGCAATACTTCTGTGCCCACTATGAACACTAACGTGGCCCATATTTCAAATGTGGTTTCATCCTCTACCAGCGTGGTCTCTGTTTTTTTTGGAGCATAATTTTATCTACTGGACTGACAGAATACTTCAACCACCACAAAATTCTAAATGTTTTACCCTAAATCTTGCACATTCATGCAACACTATAGTTTCCTTAAAATCGGTTTTCTTTCATTGCTATCCAATAGCGCCAAAAGCTGTAACTTTCCTCGGCATTTTGCTCATGAAAGCTCTCGTATAAATGTAGTAGCTGTCGCCAACTAACACACGTAAATAAACCTTCATCTCTTATTATAGAAGGAAGAATTATGTTGAAATTGTTTTACCTTTCTTTGTATAATAATCGCAGTGAAGCTGTTTAATAGAGGTAGTATCCGAACCACCCCTTCATTTTACATCGATTATAATATCGTTTAATGGTTCACATTGCACCCCTGAATTGTTTTTCAGGCCCGTCACATTACATACTGGCTAGGGAGAGTCAAAGGTTGTGGAAACTTACAGAAGGAAAAACACTGCAAAGATCTAGGGAATTGTACAAACCTTCATGTACGTCAATCTATCTGTTCCAGATTTACGTCTTTGACAATTTCCTGTACTCATTTAGGAATTATAACCGTTCTCACTCTGCTCTGTCTTCCCAGGATTCATCTTCTGATCTCCTTTCTTACATTGCCTGAACTATTCCTTGCTTCCATGTTATTTGGCTCTTCCCCTCTTCCTACGTCCCACTGGAGTCCATTTATGTATCTTCTTCGGCAGTCAGTCTTCATCCATCCTTTTCATGTGTCCAAACCATCTTAATTGTTCTGTTTTAATTTCTTCTACCAATGAACCTTTTACTTAAATTTTTACTTTCTCTACTACATAAAGTGGAGGAAGTATTGCATTCCACCCAAAAATTGGATGTGGAGATTTCAGGTCCCCTGAATGTAAGGGAAAAAAACACCAATTTTAGAAAAACATCCGTGTGTGTCTTTGTGTCTGTATGTCAGTCTGTGGACAGCATAACGCAAAAGCGAAAAGTCGATTAAAAACCAAAGTTAGTATTTTAGTTAAATGTCTTTCAAGGATGTGACACGAAGATTTTGAAGAGAATCCTTCCACCCTAAACTACTCTTTTCATGGGAAATTTTTACAAAATTTTTATTTTCGTGTAAATGGCTCTAACGATTTTGCTTAAAATGCCATGTTTCAGATATTTTTATGACAAATGAAATGTGCATCTTGAATTTTCTGGCTATAGCCCATGAAGTCCTATTTACTCTAGATGACTTTTGCATAACTGGTAAACCGTAAGAGATAGATAAAATCTTACTGTACAAAGAATGTAGATCTTGCTAAAACACACAATTTTTGTCTGAATAATTTTTTTAGACTAAACCATTTCGGAGATATTCCTTGTTACTTATGTGAGTTTTGGAGAACTTAGACTTCTGTCAAATGGAACATCCTTGTTCACTTTTTATGCGTTAACCGTGCAAAGAGAACGGAATTTGAAAGCTTTAAAAGATTTGATTATCGCTGAAAGCCCACTGTATTTCCATATTCTCCTTGTAGTTACAAGAAGATAAACAATAAAATAATTTCTGAAAATCTCAACTAACACGAAGAAGATACAGGAATAAGGGTTTGTAAGAATGGTTAGTACAAGAGTAGAGAAAGTTATGTGAGTGCAATAGATCAGATTTTCCCCCTTATAACTGTGTTCCTGATTTTGTCTCTCCTTGAGATCCTTGCAGATAGTCGCCAAAAAGAGGCGGAGAAAGATATACTTTTTCGGGCGTCAAAATCCTTAGCATGGCTTCCTTTGGAAGGGAAGTAAAGTCGGTGGTCCCGTGAAGTAGCGTTATGGCACGTAAAATAACCTCAAATCTGATAGAGGCAAATGAGCAAAATTAAACGGTCTTTCACCTTAGCATAGAATGGGACGCTGAGAGCCATAGCAGATAAAGGACGTCCATAGATGAAAACTCAATCAGCCCTCAAATGTTTAAGTATATCCTAGGTTTTATTCCACCTTTATTTTCTCTTCTACGATGAACTGCCAATGGTGGAACACAAAATCGAGCAAAACTGCAGTTCTATTAAATCTAAGTACAACCACAAACTACACATGTTTTGTTTATGAAATCGATTGGGTTAATCATTCAAATGAAATACTGCAAGCCTTCAAGAAATGCTACCAACTGTGTCACGGTAGTTAAAATTATTGAGCGTTTAACTGTATTCGCTAAGTGAGGAACACAGCCTGTGAACAGAAAAAAGAAACATACATTTTTATAATAGTTTGAATTGAAGCAGTCTTCGGCTTTCAAATGCACAATATGGCATTCTGCAACTAAAAATACTGTAAATGGCCAGTGGTTTCTTTCTTCATTCACAAACTGCTTTGGATATGTACACCTCAGATAGTTGTGTTGCTTAAAGTAGTAAGTGACGTGGACAGTCATATTTGCTCTCTAAATCCACGCTATAGGCTTTATCTTTACAGCAGGGATTTAGACTACAGATCTGTTTCTACATAGCCTTTGTTTGAACGAGCGGCCGGCCTAACGGGAATTTTGCCAGGAGCGGGAAGCACGCTAATTGCCGGCGGAGTCTGATATTCATAGCCCCTTAAATTCAAACGGAAGGATTTCTCAGCGCAAAACTACAGTAACCACGTATTATCGCCATAGAAGATATCTCGAATGGTTACCTTGCGCTGCCACACATATCTCACACCTTTTAAGAAATATTGCACTATCGCTCATTAATTCTTGCAACTCCTGAACTACAGTTATCTTATTTGGGTTTTAACTGAAAAGCTTTACTAATATTCCAAGTCAAGATGTTTTAAATTTCTGATTTTTGTGCAAGCATTCTCAAAGACTTCTTTGAACTTCGTTCGAACTTTTCTCCAATGTCAATGAGTTTTTCGCCTGTAAGAAAACGGCGATTTACTTCGGTTTCTTCTCAAGTTTCCCTAAATATTTCACCTTAGGCCCCGTTTCTCTATAAGGCACATGAAGAGCAGGAAACCGGCTATGAATCGCCGTCTCACTTCTCTAAAAGAGTTAGTTGTCACATAGACATTTCTGCATGAAGATTCTGTGAGCTAAGGTATACAGAAGTTTTGGTGTTACAGCAGCACAAACCATAACACTAAAACACGTGGCCTCACAACGCAACAACCTCTGTACAGCACGGACTTCGTGACAACTGATTAACCTGTACACGGAGAGCAGAAAAATTAGAGGGGGAACTGAAGCAGATAGAAACAGCACAGTGAAGGAGAAGCAATTTCCAACAATACGGTCAAGCGTCACAACGAAGTCTGTACAAATATTCCATTACCATATATAACAAAATTAACTGAACTATAGATATCTAAAGCACAGTACACGTAAGTAAAGTTTCTATAGTTAACTTACTATAAGTTAATGTGACCACCACCTAGGCGGCCCGGGTTCGATCCCAGGGACCCGCATGTGGTATTCGTGGTGGACGAAGCGGCGTCAGGGCGGGTTTTCTCCGGGTACTCCGGTTTCCCCCGCCATCTCATTCCACCGGTGCTCCATCTTCATTCCATGTATCATCAGTGTCACCGCCTGCGGTGCCGTAGTAGTAAAAGCGGGCGTTAAACACTACAAACAATGTGACCATATTTTCTGAAGCTGAAAAGGCACTTCTCAAATTATTATTTTTTTTTTTTTTTTTTTTTTTTTAAATTACCGTTAACCTCAGCCCTTTAAGTTAATGCAATTAGAAAATCTCAATATATAAAATTATAAATGGACCCCAATGAAACCAAGTTTAAGGGGCCTCCCAAAAATAGGTGGTTAGATGATATACTTGATCACATTAAGCATATGAAAATAAAAAAAATGGCCTGTTTGCGTGCAAAATAGAAAAGTCTGGAAATAAATAGTTGAGAAGGCCAAAACCTTTATAAAGCTGTAGTGCCTTAGTAAGAACAAGAAGAATTACAAAATCTAAAACCTTATTTACATATTTATCATTATTTTGTTAGTTATCAGAGTACTCAGCGTATTATTACACTATGACAAAGGCAATGCTATTAACATATACAGAATAACATTATGCATAACATTACTATTACTATAAATATAAAACCAAAACAATTATCTGATTATATAACTCATAAAACTTCTTGTTATTGGACATATTTTTCTGAAGAATGAATTGGCATCCTGAATCTTTCACGGAACTGCCTAAACAATACACATCACATTCCGACTGCCACTGAGAGAATGGAATCGAATTGTTGAAGCGAAGTGTGGGAGACAAAACAATGCCGGAGTGTGGCCATTAGATTATTTGTTGTCCATCGATAACATAACTTTCGTGCGTAGCAATTATGGACCTAAGGACTTAAATATTACGTAGCACAGCTTACAGAATTTAAAAAAAAAAAATAAATAAAAGAAAAGAAATGCTATTTTCTAACAAAACGTGATAAACAGACGTCCCGACAAAATCTATCGGGACACCGGGACCGCAGGTTGAAAAACGGTAGTGTCCTGTTTAAAACAGGACGTCTGGTCACTATATAAGTGGATGTATATATTCAATTACTTCAGCATATATCACTGTATAACATGTATAGTCCAACGTGAAGTTATCACAGAACTCTTTGTTAAGGAGAACTAAAATCAATCTAAAAATCTCATTTTCATAAGAGTAAATCATTCATTTACCACACAAAAATGTTGACCAACACAAAACTTACATGAATAAAAATATCGTTTTCCATTTTTAGTGCACATAGTATGAATTGTAAATAAAATAAGAAATATATTTAAATGTAAAGTGTTAGATATAGAAATTAAAAACCAGAAATGCAAGAGAACTATTTTATATTTACATGAGTCGATATATGGTGTTCCTAGAAGCGGGCAAGCAGAAAGGAAAATTAATAATAATGAAGCAGGAAGTAAATGAAAGGGCTACTATGGGAGACCTAATAGGAAGGGAAACTTTAATCAGTGCAACCAGAAAGGGATCCACTTATTAGAGGATGAATATATTGTAATTAATATACCCTCATATCATACTTATTTTAGATTGCACGCATTACACTATGTGTAGAATATTGAAATTTGTCTTAGGGGAGGCCCTTGTCCTATAGGGATTAAAGGTCATTATCCTTATTATTGTTGTAGTTGTTGCTGTTGTTTTAGTAAAGCCAACACTACCCTAAGAATTTAGCAATTTCAGTTTTGATTACTGCGCGGTTCCTTACTGAAGCGGGTAAACTTTTCGCATAACATCATGTAACATGAGTTAGTTTGAGGTTTTTTTTTTTTTTTTTTTTTTTTTTCCTCTACTACGTATAGTAATTAGGTGAAGTATTGTATTCGACCCAAAATTTCGATGTCGAGATTTCAACGGAAATATGTTTTGAGTCTCCTTTAATTTAAAAAAAAAAAAAAAAAAAAAGAAAAAAAAAAAAAAAAAAAGATTTTTAAGAAATGGTCCGTGTGTGTGTGTGTGCGCGCCCGAAAATGTTGATTCATTCAAAAAATGGCTCTAATGATTTTGATTAAAATGCCGTAGGCTTCAGACATTTTTATAGCAAATGAACTGTATATTTTGAATTTTCTGACTATAGCCTGTATAGCTCTTGATGACTTTTGCATAACTGGTAAACCGTACGAGATAGACTAAACCTCACTATACAAAAATTTAGATCTCGTTAAAACACACAAATTATGTCCAAATGCATTTTTTGTGAAGTGAACCATTTCGAACATATTCCTTGTTATTTGTGTGAAATTCGCAATACTCAAACTTTTCTGAAATGGAAGGTCGTTATTCACTTTTTATCGCTTGGCCGTGCAAAGAGAACGGAATTGTAAAGCCTCTATACAGCGACCAGCTTTAAAAGATCCGACTATCGCTGAAACCCTACTGTGTTCCCATATTCTCCTTGTACCTAAAAGAAAATTAGCAATAAGAGCTTCCCAATAGGTTCCACTGCTTTAGTCGTGATGTTAGAATTCCTGCATTGTCTTTTTTAAGTCTTAGATCCATGATCAAGTCATTTAACTCAGTTTGTATGGGAAACTGAGGTTAGGCGGCCCGGGTTCGATCCCAGGGACCCGCATGTGGTATTCGTGGTGGACGAAGCGGCGTCTGGGCGGGTTTTCTCCGGGTTCTCCGGTTTCCCCCGCCATCTCATTCCACCGGTGCTCCATCTTCATTCCATGTATCATCAGTGTCACCGCCTGTGGTGCCGTAGTAGTAAAAGCGGGTGTTAAACACTACACACACACACACACACACACACACGAAAGTGAGGTATAGCACCTTCTTCTCTGAGTCGGTCCGGGTAGCTCAGCTTCCGACTACTCAAAACAAAAATATGTTTGAATGCATTCATCCTCGTATGTCTTTTTGGTGGTATTCTTCTTCCTCCTCCCTCTCCTCCTCTTCTTCTTCCTCTTCTTCTTCTTCTTCTTCTTCTTCTTCTTCCTCTTCCTCTTCTTCTTCTTCTACTTCTTCTTCTTCTTCCATATCAAGGATTGCGTTTCTCCCGTTCCGAAGCCAAAGTATCACTAAAAGTGCGGCTTCCATCCGTTTTTGGGCCGTCCTACACCTCCGTCTTCCTCGTGGCTTATATAATAATGCTTGCAGCGGCAGACGCTCAGAGGATATTTTTTGCACATGTTCATATCATCTCTACTGATACACTCTCACTTCATTTAACCGTACTGTTTTGTATCTTCATTTCTTCTCTAATTTCTTGACTTCCTGTTTGGTCTCTAAGGCTCACCCCTAATATCGACCTTAAAAATCTCATTTCAACAGCTTCTATATACCTTTTATCACTTGCCTTTAGCACACATGTTTCATTTCCATATATCAAACCTGGTTTTGAGGCGATGTTATTCTTTATTCATGCTTTTTTCCCCAAGTATCTCCTTATACACCCATTTATATTATTATATTTTTGTATATTTCTTCCATGTCTCTATTTGTTTTATGTATTGATATTTTACATCCCAATATCTGAAAGTATTTACTTGTTCTATTATATTATTATCCATAACTATTTTAGCTCCAATATTATTTTTCCCTCTCATTGCCATTACTTTTGTTCGTGGTCGATTTAGCTATTTCATTCAACACTCTCATCTTCAAACTCCTTAGTACTGGAAGCTCCACTATGTACAGAATGGGTCTGAGACATGATGGCAGGTCCTTACATGCAAAAACATTTATTTTCTTACCCCTCCTATGATGGGAGAAGTTAACAGATATAGCTGTTGGAGAGGTGACCTGTTCTTTCTCGCCAAACTTTAAAGGTATTCCCGTGGCACAACAACCCATCCGGGCCAAGCCTACCACCCGACCACTGCGTCCCCTACCTCTGCCCACCACAGGCGTCATGTGCGGGCATAGTGCTGCAGATGGGACGTGGTCAGCGCCCCAGTCCCTCCCGGCCGGTTATGCCGTCTTCTCGTCCAATTACATTTCAATCAAGTAGCTCCTCAATTGGTCCCTCAGGGACCTATCGAGGCTGAGTGTACCCCAGACCAGGTGTCCCAGCGGTACGCCAGTACCGAGAATCGAACCCCCCGCTTGGTAAGCAGCAACGCTACCACAGCACTAAGGAAATGACCCGCCAAGTTTTAGTTACACCAAATTTCATGTTCCTGTTTCCTCCTCTATATGGGCTTCTAGAGTGGATATACAACATCCATAAACAGCATGTGGCACCCAGTTCTTGTATTGGTGTTCTACAGCCGTACCAAAATAAGACCTGTATGTTGAGCAGAAGTTGTTAGGCTCCTTTATTCTACGCTTCGCTGCTTTCGATCCCAGGAAGACGCCACACACAAAACAAATACAGTCTGGATCTTGCTTACAAAGACGGCAAGATGAAATAATTCATCAATAATATGAATCTGAAACAGCTTACATGTGGTTGAACCGTTTATTCATCTCATGACTTATCATGGCTAACATAATGCTCACCAATACACACAATTCACATAATTGGGCATAAAAAACAAAGAAACAATTATATGAAGATAGGGATATTCAGTGCAGTTTAGTCGTGACTTAATTCACACAAAATAAGCACAAAACTTCCTTAAGCAACTGGAAAGGTGGGTTGTTTTTTTTTTTTTTTTTTTTTTTTTTTTTTTTTTTTTTTTTTTTTTTTTTTTTTTTTTTTTTTTTTTTAAACAGTGTAGGTTAAGGTTTCGTCTGTAAATAAAACTTCTATTCTGGATTAGTAGTAAGCTGTAATAAAAAAGCTGATGTGTTGCACTTCTTTTACTAACCATTCTTACAAACTCTTATTCCTCTTCTTCTTCTTGTTAGTTGAGATACACATTTGCAGAAATGATCCGATTGCTTATTTCCTTGACGAAAGTTTGTTTTCCGAAACTGACACAAATAGCAAGGAATATCGCCAAAATGGTTCACTCTACAAAAAAAATGCATTTGGACATAGATTGTGTGTTTTAAGGAGATCTGCATTTTTGTACATCAAGATTTGGTCTATCTCCTACGGTTTACGAGTTATTCAAAAGTCATCCGGAGTAAACAGACCTACATAGGCTGTAGCTAGAAAATTCAAAATATTCAAAATACACATTTCCTTTGTCATAAAAATATCTTAAACATGTCATTTTAATCAAAATCGTTGGAGTCATTTTCAAGAAAATCAAAATTTTCGAAAACCTTTCCATGTAAAGGGTGGAGCAATTTTCTTCAAAATCTTCGTGTCGCATCCTTAAAAGACATTAAACTTAAATACCAACTTTGGTTTTTAACCGACTTTCCGTTTTTGAGTTATGCTGCCCACAGGCTGACACACAGCCTGGCAGACACACACACACGAGCGCGCGCGCGGACCTTTTTCTAAAAATACTTTTTTCTTATTCAGGGGGCCTCAAAAAATATTTCCGGTGAAATCTCGATATAGAATTTTTGAGTGGTATACAATACTTCCTCTACTTACTATACGTAATAGAGAAAGTAAAAAATATGTGTTGCATAAACATTACCTTCTCTAGTCGTTATTCTACAAATTATTCTTACAAAATCTCACCCTTCTATCTGTTTCTTGAAAGTCTAATATTTATTATACGCTTAACTAATGTATAATTTGACTGATTATAACACGAATATATGCTTAGCACGTCAGCGAAAGCGTTTACGAGTGTCACAATGAAAACATTACACACGTGTTACATAACTTTTATGCAATGCTAGCATTAAAATACGTAAAAATAACTAATACATTTGATAAATGTAAAATTATAGTGTATCACAGACCAGAGATGTATGACATAATATTATGGTTCCTAAGCTGATGTTTCATTTGTTTCAATACTAATAGAGGAAAATGGAAGGTCAAGAATACCCTAGGGGTAGGATGAGATGAGAGAAGGCACCGGGCGGTCAGATCCTGAGTAACGGTGCAGGCATTCACAGATGTCTCTAAGGTTTCCAAGTTTGACAACACCCCAGATTCTTTAGGTCTTCTGGGGCCCTCTTAGGGGAACTTCGGCGGGGTCCAAAGGATCCCATGTTGCCCCCCTACCCGGATCCCACGGTACGGAGAGAGTTCCCATGCTCATATAATCCCTGCCATGCTGCATCTAACACCTGATACTTGCGATCCTGAAAGAACCAAAGGGATGGACGGTGAATGAAATTATTAATGGCATGAAATGGAAGGACAGAAAATTCGGGAAATTTAATTATCCTTCCCAGCATTCACCTAGTGACCCGGAGAAACCTCCGAAAAAAAACCATGGGCCAGGAAGTCCTGCCATGGAAATCGAACCAAGTACCTCCACAATGCAAGCCTCACATGTTACCACGGAGCCTTCTCGCTCGGTTTGTCACCTAGAAAATACCGTCTTCTTCCCTAGATATGTTGCATTCAGTAAGCGTACGGTCGGGTTTCTTCAGGGCAGGGCTGGGGAACTTAAGGAATAGTGCAGCTTTTTCAGACGTGAAGTAATTCGACAACGTTGCGTTGAGGTTGGTCAGGGAATTGAATCGGCTTCTGGATTTAATAAGGTCGGTTGCTCGCAAACATGATGCAGGGTGGTATAATATTTTGGGAGATAACAATTCTGATTGGCCTATATGCGCACAGTAAAAACGGAAGAACACGGAATGCTATTTGTTTACGTTCACGAGACACGCCGCTGCGGTGTTCGTTTATGTACTGATCTAGTGAAAGTGACACCCACACAATCTGCATTGTTGCTAGCTTGTCTATCTCTTGTTTTCGACAAAACTAAAATATCTCCTTAGGAAATTGTCTGAGACAGAAACGTAAGATACATAATTGATTCCAAATACCAAGATCTACCACTGATTTAAATTAATATAATGACTTCCCTTCCACCCGGTATCGACCAAGTGAAACGAGTGTAAAAGCAATACTAATGTGAAATGACCTAATATAGCAGATGAACAGCTTCATATACCTGGGATATACCATAAGGTGCATTCAGGAGGTCATACAACAAAAATACATAGGTATATGCCAAAGGGGAAATGTAATATTAGAAAAGGCATCTCCTGTGGACCCTGAAAGATTGAAGTAAGGCAAAAGATTAATAGTAAAAACTAAGCAGTTTCACGAAGCAAGCAAAATACTGGATGTATTGTGTGGAATAATGGTGTAAATAGTAAAAGAAACGTAATTGATTAATTTAACAACGTGGCACTAATACTTGCTAAACATTTTGGAAAACATAACTTATAATGTGAATTTACACCCCACGTAAATGCTTAAACGAAGTTTATGTGCAATTGTTTATAGGTTTGGTCAACCGGGAAGCCTACGACTCCATTTAATTGTTAATATACCCGTTTTAAAATGGAACTCATATGCTTCATGCCAGCACGTACATCTAATTACCGGTCCAAGAAGGGAATCTGTATAGCATGATGCAGAAGCTTTTGGAAGCACTTTCGCTTACGCCAGCTTGGTTTAACAATAATAGTATTTGCAGCACTAACGTTTCTAAGATTTGCGTGTGTGAGCAGGTGTGACGGATATCAAAATATGTCTAAAAATATAGCTAATTACAATTGATACTACTGTTCATACCTAACGAATTGAATTCTAGTTATGTACTATTCATTATTATTTATTTGGTAACATTGGAAACAAAAAGACCATAATTTTAATCACGAGCTTTTATTAGCATTTACAAGACAACATTGCGATTAATTTAAAATATCTTTACTGGCCTCCTGAATTAAATTTGAAATAAAAGTTTAGACAGGCTTCACACTTTCTGTGACAGACCAAAAAAACATTGCATGCGACTAAGGAAATATTCCCCGGCTTAGTGCCAATATCGTAAGAAAGTAGACAGGTAACATGATGCTGCCAGTTCTAACAGATTAAGGGAACAACGAATTATGGACTTTTTAAATTTAACTTACGGAAACAATTGTTCATTCTAATGAAGTATACCAGTCAATTTTTATGTATATAGTTATAAATTAGGAACCTTTAATTAACAGTAATCCAGCAAGGTGGTGATAAATTTTTTGAGTATAAAGTATTAGTACAAAACTATAAACTTTTCAGTCTTTTAGTATTAGACTTTCTTGTTATTCATAATAACACAAATCTGCTGTTAAAGTCTGCAGGGTTATTTCACTTACTGTGTGCATGTGTGTGTGTGTGTGTGTGTGTGTGTGTGTGTGTGTGTGTGTGTGTGTACTGAGTGTCCCAAAAACACACACATGTTGTGCAAGATGGCAAACTGATCGATTTTCAAATAGGAATCCCTGTCCGGAAATGCACTGTTTGAACGCTGGAGAGCGTGGAAGTTTGAGAACAAACGGTTGTGACAATTTGTTAAGATTCGTTTTGGTATCTTAATATGGAAGTTATGCAACCTTTTAGTCACATGCGTACTGGGATGAACGACCTGAGCATAATAACATTACTGCGTATGCGCTAAATTCCTCCATAGAGCTCTTGGTGCGTATCTTACTGCGTTACTTGCGTAGTTTCCATTACAGTAACGCTTTAACAGCAGTGTGACATGTACCAGTACACAGCTGCTGCAATGGCCGATATGAGCTCGGCACACTTTGATGTAAATGTGTGGAATCACCTCAACGTCGCATATTCAAATCGATGGATTGGTAGCGGTGGACCAGTTCGGCAGATCTGACACACTTTGACTATTTTCTGTGGAGTCGTATGGAGAGTATGGTGTATGGCACTCCTGTGACGTCAGCGGAGGACCTTATGGCTCGAGTCTACGGAGCGATTGAAAATCTGCAAAGACAATCGCGCGTATTGGGTCATGTGCATGAGATTCACCACCGCCAATATAGGCTCTGCAATGACGTAGGAGGTACACAGTTCAAAACCTGATTGTAATGCAGACAGCTGGATGTTGGGTTTATTAACGAAATGTAAACGTGCACCCATCGCGCACTTCGATTTGCTATAGCGCCCAAACCGTGGATTTCCCGATATGGGTTCCTGTTTGAAAACCAATCAATTTGCCATCCCACACAACATACTAAGTATTGTCTGTATTTGTGGGATATTCTGTACACACATGTACTATCATTCACGAAAGTAATTACCCATCTTCAGTGAGTCCTGCGCGAAGGGTCACCTAATTCTCAGGCTACTTGCATAGGTGGTATGAAAATTATTTGTCATATGCTTCCCTTACTGTTCGGAGGACATGGCAGCCATGTCACCTCGCAACTCACATCGCCTCGCAGTTTGGAAAAGCAATATTTCAGCAATCCTTCTACATTAACGGGCAAACATTGCAGATTCAACTTCAGTGCACCTGCAGAACATATGTTCTTATGGTGTTTCTATTAAGTTGTGGACTAGAACTAAAATGATTCCAGTGTTGGTGCTAGACTTACAAAACATGAGCAGACCAAATGCGTGTATTCGCTATAGCTGAGCTGGATAAGGCGTGTTCTTTCAATTGAACGGTATGGGCTGATATGGGTTGGAATCCCATTTAACATACTTATTTTTATTTTTAGTTCTCTTTTTCTTTTTTCTTTCTTAACGGGAACATTATTATTTATATAGCCCGTGCAAAATATAAAATTATACAAACTAATGGAATCTATTCCTCATAAAGCTCCCTCCTTTCGGTTTCTTTATTCCGCGTAGCGTTGTAACTTTTCCCACCGTCTTATGAGTGCTGCGTACCATTAAAATTTTACAACTGAATACTTCATAAGATATTAATTGGAATTGCTGAAAATGAAGCAGGGAACACTACTACCTCTATTTTGAAACATTCCTCCTTAAATTAATATTTCTCTTTAAACATTCACATTCAAAAGCATCTCTATAAATTTCGTAGACTATTACCATATTAAAATATATAAGCGTGCAATAGTATAAATTACCAGATCTGGATGCTAGTGAATAGTATAATTCATGATACAGTAAACAGAACAGAATATAGTTGTAGAGTACTTGAGGATGAAGCAACCTTAGCAACCAGCAAAGTTGTCATGTTGTTTATTTCCAAGCAGACACAACGTTGCCATGTCCCCATTTACTCAATTTGCAGCAGTGTGCCTTCATTCGATTCTCCATTCCTGATAAAAAGCTGTAGAGAACTAAATACGTTAAACATACGAAAGACCAGGATCGAACCCCCCGCAGCTAGCAGTTCTGAATTTCACGAAGCGCTCGTGTCTATTCTTCACTGGGGCACTAGCGCTGTATCATATGATATTAAGCTTGCTGTCACTACCTTAGCAGCTTATTTCACTGCAAGATAGAAAGTTCGTGTGCACCTTTAGAAATGGTTTAAAAATTTGCTTTTTTTTTCCCTTAACTATTCGATTACATTTATATGGAGGCATAAGAAAAGGGAATGTTTTTATAACGAGCACGAGTATTGCAATGTTTTGTTTCGAGTTTAAGTTCGTTTAGTTGATTTTTATTAATGACAGACAATTGAGATTGAAATCACTAATATCAATAGTTAATTTATACTTATTACCTACTCAGAATATATGCCTATCTTCCAGAACAGGAAGGTCTTTAAGACATTACCTGCCTTCGAGAACCCTTTTAAAAAGCATTATTTTTAAAACATTATTTTATTTAATATTTCTGGCACTTAAAGGTGCTTTTAATGTAAGAGCTTCGTTTGTTATTGGCTTTCTGTGCAAATAAAGTGTCTGTCACAGCACAAGGTTTTGTGGTTTTACGTCCTGTAAATAAGAAGTACCAATAATCGCTTTGATTTCATTTACAACAGAATTTTTTTGAATGTCAATTTGTTTTTTCAATAATTGCATTATCATTGTAATTCACATTAAAACCTTATGATCATGAAATCTATGTAATCACTTATATTCCTTTCCAACTTTGCACACCCAAGTTTTGCTCAACGCCGCCGCTACCTCTGTGTATACCATTGTCTTTTTCGGAGCGCCTCATACCCATGACTACCTCCAAGGTCACGAGATTGCGCTTGGGTTGACATGGCTGCTCTAAAGAATGAGCCGGAGTTTACCTCTCGTGTATGAGCTATGGTTCTTTTCTCTGTGAAGTGGTGCAGAATTCACAATAAACAGAGGCTAATGCAATACCATTTTTAAGAGTATATTTAAGAGATGTGTTTTGTGTCTACAGCAATATATATAAATTAAACGAAAATTCAAATTTATCAGACGGCACGAAAGACTAAAATACTTTTGGGCACTTTTTCGCCATTTAATCTCCTATTAAACATGCTATCCTTACTTACAGTATGAATCCCTTCCGTAAAACATTTCACTATTTCACCATCTGGACAGAAAGTGGGACACTACAGTTTATCAGCATAAATAAGTTACTCACACCTTTCCCAAACTGGCACATTATTTTCAATCGCTTATGTATGGAATGTACTCACACAGTGCTTAATAAGACAGCCATGACTATGACTGTAACAAGGCAGCGGAGAGAGACACCTCACTTACCTCGACTCAAGGCGGATACTTTGTGGCTACAACCCCCATGAGGAAGGGATGAAGTGAAGGAACCTTAGGAGGCTAAAAGTCGCAGGCAGACAGGTCACAGAGACTCACAGAGATCTCTAACAGAAATTCATGTAGAAATGGAACCACTCCATTCGCCTACCAAGTTGGACAAACCACAAAAAAGAAACCCTGGATAGAGCGGGAATTGAACCCGGGACTTACCCAATGTGAGCCTCAGACGAGCCATCTCGCTTGGTAGATAACACAGTGAGTTAATAAGGTGTATTGTGGCACCGGGCGCGACGCACGACAAATGACGGTCGCGGCCAAGCTACTTTAACACCATATACCAGGCCAGCGAGCAAGGTCAGGCTACCTCGCGCGATTGCTTGTGTATACGTGGCTCACAACAATGGGTCCGGCGTATATCAAAGGTGCTCAGTCAAGCTTCCCGCGCCACTCACGCGAGCAAATACGTGACAACAATCAATCGGCAGAATCAAAAGCGGTTTTTCTCCACATGATTCGAGAATTGTCCGGCGGCCGGCTTGTTTGAAGTTCACGAAGATGAAGTTAAGTCATCCTTGCTATTATAAGGAGGAGAGGATGCAGCACAGAAGGACAACTGCAGACAAGAGTCGGCCAGTGTATCAGTGAGTGCGAGACAGTTGTGCGTGTGTCCTCGCTTCATGAACAAGTTTTAATGAGAATCGATTGATTGTATCGGATGGTATTTTTAGCTCCTGTTATATCTATTCCGCTTTCAATAAATATTAATGTATTCTTTTGCATTTAAAATACACAAATCCGTTTCTTTGTCCGATTAATGGTGTTACTGGGCCACTGAATCTGTTACCACCAAGTTACGCGTTCAGAGATCTCACGAAATACAATGCGTCATAAACGATATCCTTTCAGAGAGAAAGGAACTTGAATCGTAGAAGCCGTGTCGGCAGCTTGCTCATAAAGGGAACAGAAGCTGAAAACAGTTGAATGTGTTTGGCGGGAATGGCACACTGCTCTCCCTGTACTTCCTCTTGCGAAACCAAACAATACTCCGGGCAGAGTACATTAACAATGACGAAAGAGAAGGGTGACTTGAGACAAAACATTTTGTGGGGGAGGAGTAAGAAGAATGTAACAGGGGTTGGATTTATTTGCTTTGGGGTGAATATTAATGTCTACAGCTTTTATTGAAAGGAGGGGATGCACATCCAACCCTAAGGCTTCATGACGTCACCAGGAACACAAGATTGTTTTTTCGTGGCGCCGACTGCAACATTTTTAGAGATATGAAAAATAAAAGGTCTGTTTTATCTAACGCATAATGACGTTTTATTTCCTTTCTTCAAACGTCCTCTTTGTATTCGACTTTTAGAAATGCTTGCCAACAGAAACGAGATTTAAATGTATTCTGAGAAGAAATATGGAAATTCCTGTGTTCACAGAAAACAGTTTAGTAGTGAAAATAATTTTGGAAAAAATATATCTCAGCTGTCCCCTTGATTAATACAAACGTTGCCAAAATGCGCACAAGAATTCAACCCTGAGGTCTTTGCTTTTAAAAGGTATAGAACCCTATAGGATAAAGCTCACTAACAGAAGTAAACATTCACTAATCTGAAACAATTAGCCATACCTCAAACCTTTCTTTTGTAGTTTTGAACCATTTAACCAGTGTTGCCAGATCTACTTTTTTGGAAGAAGATCTCCTTATGTTTTTGCACATCTACTTTTCTACTTTCGGTTAATTACAAAATCCTTTTTAAAGGCAATTTATAATTGCCTAATTGATAAATAATGCAGTCATGTTCATTATTACGGTGATGTCTCTTTCTCCCGGCCTCTCATGAGAAACACAAGATAAGATTAAACTACTGCGTAATGCCTCTACGTCTTAAGAAATGAAAGGAGCTGCCCATCACCTAATCAGTCCTATGATTTACAAATAAGTCGCTATCGCTACTAAGAGCTTCTACCCTTCAGTAGCTTCTCACCCCACCTCAGTTTATTATAAATACTGGAGTAGTAACGTGCGTCTTTCGCGTTTCACAGTGCACACAGTAGTGGTTTTCGTTGTGCTAAATTTATGTGAAGTGCTTAGTGACCATTAGTGAGGAACCAAGTAAACAGGCTAAGTACTCACAAACTTACAAATCCAAATGGGAACAATCCAGTAGTTTAAAGGGGTGGTTATTGAAAATTCAAAAAGGAGATTCGTTTGCACATTGCAAGTCATCTGGCATAGACATTAACATTGCTTCTGTAGGTAAAACAGGACTAGAAGAGCCTACTTTGGAGGATGCCATGAACGTCCATTGGTGAGTCTTTAAGAACAAATTATTTTATATTTTCAGGCCTATATTTACGTTTTAGTGTTGAAATTTAAGCATCATAATGCTCGTTCCAATGCAGTGACTGATCCAGGAGGGGGGGCAGGTGGCAATCTGTCCTGGGTAGTGATAGGGGGGCGAAAGACGAAAAAATGTCTTTGTTCAACAAAGATAACAAAGATAAATAAGCTCTAAATAAATAATATTACTCACAAGTTTCGCGTTCTCATCTATACGGACGAAGGAGGGCTATGGTTCGTTCGTGTTGCAATGCATTCGAAATTCTACTTCTTTCTTCTGTTTTATCCGATTCGCGTCTACTTCTTTCGCTTCAACAAGAATGGCAACACTGCATTTAACAGCACATCTTAATTTCATTTTGAGTTTTTAAATCTTAAAACGAAAAATCTGATCTGTAACAACCACACATGTCCCATAATTCTGCATAATTATATAAAAATCGACTGTTCTATTAATGTTATATTATTACAACAAATTTTTCCTCGAAAGTAGATCGACACAATTCACATAACGTTCATATAATATGCGAAAACAACATTCAATAGTTGCAACATAACTTGTAACCATCTTACGCGAAAGAAAAGAAAAGCAAAATCCCAAACTTTAAACACGTTTCCTAAGATGACGTGTTTGTACTTGGGAAAATGTAAGGATACGACAAAGAATATTTTGTAAATGTCTAATAATAAGGGGAAAATGTGTTTGTCACAAATTGCGTATGTTAAAGACACCTACGTTTTTTGTGTGTCTGATAGTTTGTTTCAAAGCTGTATACATTTCAATAAGAAGGAAAAAACCCACCTCTGTGGTGCAGGGAAAGCGGGTCTGTCTCATATTCAATAGATTCCTAGTTCGAATCTTGGTTACAGTGAGTTACCGGATAAGGTTTTTCTTCAAGGTATTTCTTTATCTCGAGAAGACAATTTCGGGTGTCTTTAATTTCTATGTGCCTCTGCCTCATTTGAGCATGAATTCACTGATTTAATTCATCGTCGGATAGGACCGGACGTAAAACTTTGTAAACAGAATGAAAAGGGAAGGTCACAGGCTGGGATGAAACATTCAATATGTGCATCTGTTAGTTATGGAAACATTTCAAGAGTACAATATCCTGGGAGACATTTTTGAGAAGGCTATTTCATTCGTACGCACGCATTTGATACCGACCAATAACGTTTAGCGATGCCCCGGATATCCACCAATTACGGCTGTTTATCTTATAGTATTCTCGTAAGGTTGCAATTTTAACAAATAGAACCGTAATACATAGTAACAATATGCAAATGTCAGACAATAGAATATGACATCCAATTGTGTTTTTAATTAATGAAATTTCAAATAGTGTCCAAATTAATTAAATTCTTAGAAACATGTATTTTTGTCATGTTCGAATTTTAAGTTGTTTTGCGATTAACCATATTCACATGTTGGTAGCATTGGCTAGTATTCCGTAACGTGGTATATTGTCCATTGATTTAGTTTGCCGTGATCTGACAGCTGACCAATGGGAATTTGATTTTAAGCAATGCAAGTAAGAAAGTAATTATTACTTGTATTGATGAAATATTCTTAATACAAGTCCCACTCCAGATTACAAGCGAACGCAGATAAATTTGTAACCTATGATAAAAAGTAAAGAAAAACATGCTTCAGTTGGGGGGTCATTTGGTGAAAAATTCTGCCTTGCAACAGTTTTCGGTCTTCAGACAATGCTTCCAAAGCGCTTATTTTCTCAGGGAACCACACAAAAGGTGCATTTCCGGTAAAAATTCAATATCAAATTTTTGGGTTCAATACAACACATCATTTACTTTATATTAGAAATCGGTAGAAAAAGCATAAATTAGGACATACAAGTTTTCTCGCATGTTCCTAAATTCCGCTACTGACTTATTTTCCGCCATTTATAAATAAAGCTCTCTTCATGTACCTTAAGAGAAAAATACGTTCAAAATCAAATTTACTTTACTATAATAAACCCAATGCCATAGTGTAACATCGTGACTACTTCGAATGCCGGGAGCCTGGGTTGAAGCCCCTGTTAAGTGGAACTGCTTGTATATTAATTCTCCGTGCTTTTATTCAAATTAAAGAACCAATGAACTCTTTGGAGTTAGAACTTTAACTTTTATAATGCTCTTTCATCAGCCATATACAAAATGAGAAATGTTCTCCGCCATGACTGTCTTGCTTTTTCCCAAATTATCTTTATTTGTCTGCTGGAATTTTTCCTTTATTTTGCATGTCTGTCTGGATGGCTCAGTTGGATAGGCGTTGGTCTTCTGACCCCAAGGCTGCGGTCTAAAACCCGGCCCAGACCGTAGTTTTTAAGTATACTTAAAAGCGACAGCTCATGTAAATGAACTGCGGGAAAAAATTCCGGCACACCAGAGGCGTTGATATGATCTTGGCAATTGACACCGCCCATAACAAAAAATAATTTCGTTTTTCTTTATTTTGTTTCCCTTTGTTCCCGTCTTTCTCTTTATTCTGCTATCTTAGAGAGATGCAAAAAGATATTTGCACTCCATCCTCGAACCCGCAGTGCTCCACACCAAGGAACACCAAACCAACTTTCATTGGCGAATGAAAGTGCAAAAGTAAGATGCCTATTACTTGCTCACAATCTTGGGTTTTATTTAATTTATCGTTGAGATAATACTATATAAATTATAAACAATAATGCCTAATTTTAACAATACTAATAAATGAGAAAATCTCATTTTCAAGAGGGATTTCTTACAAATAGATATACCTCGCAGCACAAGAGTCCTTTCCGGGTCAAGGCCTACCGCCCGGCAGCTGTGTCCATCTCGGCCCATCACAGGTGTCATGAGTGGGGTGCAGTACTGAAGGTGGGACGTGGTCAGCGCCCCGGTCCATCCAGGCTGATTATGGGGTGTTCGCAACCAGAGGACGCCACTTCTGAATCAAGTAGCTTCTCAATTGGTCCCTTAGGGACCTAACGAGGCTGAGTGCACCCTGGACCAGGTTTTTCAGCGAGAGAAA
The DNA here is from genome assembly GCA_030765045.1 of Tenodera sinensis. Taxonomy (NCBI): domain Eukaryota; kingdom Metazoa; phylum Arthropoda; class Insecta; order Mantodea; family Mantidae; genus Tenodera; species Tenodera sinensis. Next base: position 171,829,433 of record CM060962.1, on the reverse strand, counting down.
TTCACCTTGTTAGTACCGGAAACCAAAACCAGGTCTCCCACATAGTACATAGACATACTTAGTAGAAAAATATAAAGAAATGGTAATATTATTAGAAATTATATTGGTGACAAGAGCAACAACATGTAATGTTAATTTTAAGCTAGAAAATAATTTTAATTTTACACAAATGATTTTGTAACTCATGCTAAGAGCTCAAAGATTCCTGATATTTTTTTTAATTGTGTATTTTAATGTAACAGTTCTGCATTTTGTGATGAAGCGATATCGCTACTGCCGTTGAAGGTTGCAGTTGTTAATACAAGTATCACAAACGTTCACTTCGATTAGTTTTTATTTAAGATGAACCTAGGGACGGGTATAATAGTGTCTGCTCCAAATTCACTGTGCACGCAACCCGCGTAACATTCTTGCTGGTTGGAGGAGTGGTGTTCCTTCGCTTCTTAAACTGTTGAAAGTGGCAGATTGATACTGTTAACGATCAGCGCGTTTGTTTGAAACAGAAAAGAGGTGGTCTTACATTTATTATGTGAAATCGGAATTACAAACGTTGTCATCATCCGAACATACGAGATTCTGGCGTAATATCTGTAACAGCAATATGCAGTTGCTCCGAGAGGTGGTTATCTGAAACACGAGGTTTCTATGATTTTTCTATGTTCAGCAGAGAAAAACAAATGTTCACAGACGTATGTGGAGCAAAATATTGTTGCAACAGTGTAAGAGAAGCAGCACATCTGCTCAAACGAATGTATAGTACTTTACACAGTTCTTTGAACACCTCTGTGCCAACTAAATCTCTGCACTGATTTTTTGTCACTAGATCTGTTTGTAGATCTATGAGTTCACATTGCAAGTGAACTCTTACGTTGATTACATATACAGTTAAAGGGTGAACAAACATTGAAATGTCATTCTCAAGATTCCTGGAATCATGGAATCTATGTGAAGTAAACTCGATTTTTAATCCTTCAAGAATGGGAATATAACTAATTAGTCTATCCTCTGCCACAGTACCAAGTGATTTTATACATTTGAAATAAACACTTCATGATTTGATTTGTTGATTAAGAGAGTTGTCACATGTCAAGGTGTGTTTAGATTGTAAACCTTCTTTCTGGAACTTTGGCACGTTCTAAATCTGTAAACATAACAAAGAAATAGAAATAATAATAATAATAATAATAATAATAATAATAATAATAATAATAATAATAATAATAATAATAATAATAATAATAATAATAATAATAATAATAATAATAATAATAATAATAATAATAATAACAACAACAATAACAATAACAATAACAATAACAATAACAATAATAATAACAATAATAATAATAATAATAATAATAATAATAATAATAATAATAATAATAATAATAATAATAATAATAATAATAATAATAATAATAGAAGAAAATATACACAACATATATAAAAAGTAGTTCACAGAACACATACACATTTTTTCGTTGAATGCGATATTTACAATAAAGACGTTCAATGTTGACTCAAAGAAAACCATGTAATATCTTGTTACAAATGAGGTAGGCGCTCAATTAAGGAAAATTGAAGCTATTAACAGTGAAGCAACAGAATGTGAAATGAGAGCAAATTAGAAACTAAAACCTTCATTTATCTCATTAATATTGCAAGTTGTTCAATGGTGACTAGTTTCAAATTGTACCCAACTTATTTTCAAAGCTATCCAAACAAATTACCATAGTATCAGTTTTGATCATTTAATCATGAAATAAATCCAGAAGTTAAATTATTAAAACAATTAAATGGATCTATAGATTTAATGGTTTGGTCAAAGATATTCATTTTAAAAACAAGAACCGCGTTACGAATTTTGAAATATCACCAATAGATTGTATTTATAGGTTTTTGTTTTCAGAGGTTGGTGACAAATAGATTTTTTAAGTTGAGTATCGGTAACTAATTTACTGCTGAATGACCCTATAGCACGTGAATAAAGAATATGACGTAACATTATTTGGAACAGGTGTATTCTACGTCTTTTGCCTCCGTAGATTATATTCTACTGCCTAGTTTAAGTGATTAGAACTGCATAATTTCTTCTTCTACTTCTACTACTACTACTTCTTCTTCTTCTTCTTCTTCTTCTTCTTCCTCTTATTCTTCTTCTTCTTGGTTCTTCTTAGAAAGACCATTTCTGCACTCCAAATTCTGGTTTTTATTTTCTTATTTATTATCCAAGGTTCATTGCCATATAAAAGTGAGGGAACAGCCGCTGTTTTATACATTTCATTTCTTGTTTCTTTTCTTGTTTTTCGTTTTAATTTTCTGCGAATTGTGCCGCTTATATATTGAAATTTCGCCAATTATCTCCATGCGTTTCTTGACTTAGAGTGAATTCACAACTTAGATATCAAAGTATGAGACTTGTTCTATAGCTTTATCATCTATTACTATTTTCGGTTTTAATGTTTGCTTACCTAAAACGCCATTATTTTATTTTTCTTTTAGATACTTTAAAACTATACTCCTTGCATATTTCATTCAGATAGTGTGGAATGTTGTCAGTCATCTTCCTTTGTAATATAACGTGTAAAATGTTAACACTTTTAGTGTTGTTGAGTATAATTCTTCATCGTTTTTATCAACAATTAATGAACTCAGTACTATGTTAAGGTAATCAGAGCTCCGGTAGACAAAATCTCGTTTGTCTGTGCTAGATGAGTGTGTTTTAAGTAGAGCAGCTACCGTAATTTAATTAAACAGTCAGAAACGTCCTAAAGGCAAGAACTTGTATGTGACAGTTTTGAATTCTTCAGTTAATGCCTTATGTATACAGATAAGTTCTCTAAGGCTCAAGATAATCTACAGGTTTCTACATTAATTCCAACCCTCTGGCAGAGGCTAGTGGAAGTTGGACGCAAGGAAATTAGTCCATAACAGGGCGATGTTGGTCATTCTGGGGTAGCAGAGCCGCAGCAGGGCTCCCTCGACTTTCACATAATCCTCTTAATAACCTTCAGATATCCTTGGAAGACCCTTGGCATTGTTCGCTATAGCCACCATGGTTTCCACTGACCCTCCACTTTTACAAGGGTTGTATGTTGCTTTATCGATTTCCACAATAAGCTTCCTGAGCAGCAGATGCAGCAATATCATTCCTAATCTCATTACTTCAACAGCGGTGATTTGCTTCATTTCTTACATGGGGGCTCAATTCTAAAACCAAATCCATTTAAGGGCACCATGACGTAACAACAACCCAATTTTCACTAAAAAAAAAAGCTCCAGAGTGTTACAGTTTTTAATAAACTTCCCTTGTTTACATCATTATAAAGACTCAGTATTTTGGGATACCTTGAAGCATTATTATCATATCCTACAAGAAATTAAACATGTTTATTCCACAATAATATTGGCGCAAAATGTGTTAAATGAACTGATTATTGTAAAACAGTAAAAACCCTGGGGCGCTACAGCCCTTTCTGGGCTAAGGCCTATAGCCCTGCCCCTGCATCCCCACCTCTGCCCATCCAGACGTCACTAGTGAGGTGTAGTACTGTAGGGTGGGACGTGGTCAGCACCCCTGTCCCTCCCCAACCAGGGGCCGCTACTTTTCAATCAAGTAACTCCTCACTTAGCCCTTTAGGGACCTAACGACGCTAAGTGCACCCCGGACCAGGTCTCCTAGTGCGGGAATCGAACCCGGTCTCCCGCTTGGTAAGCAGCAGTGTTACCACCGCGGTAAATACACGACCCCTGAAATATAGTACTAACTTTATTTCCTACTACTTAGATCCACATTTGTGACATAACTTTGTTTCAAAGTCCTCCATTTTTCAACGTGCACTAAAAACACATAAGTGGACGAAATAAAGTTATTGATATTTTTAAAGTTTATTTTTGACACATTTTTATGCACTTCAAATTGCAGAGGGAAATTTTTACCATCTTTTATCTAATTCATATTTACTAAATTAAACAATACAACACCTACATTCAGAGAATCTCACTGCATTAATTTTAAAGTTCTTATACGTAAACCTGTGCATGGACAAAACCCTTTGAGATCGTATCTTTAATAAGTAGTTCATGAGATAAGAGTAATTGAACATGTGGAAACCGAGTTTGTTGAAAGAAGAAGAAGGAAATACAAGTATACTAAATGCAGAATTATCTGATAACTATGTGAACTAGTTTTTTTTTTTTTTTTTGCAGCTTTTCATACCCCAGAAACGCTAAGATGAACGCGGTAAAATTAAATCATTGCTATTTTGTTTACTATAGGGAGGAAAGTTTACTGTCGTTAGTGGTGTATCAAGAAATATTCAATGTTATGAAAGAGATCTATACTTCCAAATATTCTTTTTCTTCATCTGTGTTCTATAACCTATATTTGTAATATTTGCGTTTTATTTTCTTTTGCTGACGAATGGAGGAAAGCCTAGAATAAAATTTAACATTTTTGCTTATTAGCGTGACGTGTCAACCAGTGTTGCGTTATCATCATTCTGTCCCCTGTCCACGACTACGTTTTCTGTAGGTGAATCAGTGAAACATTCTGTCGATTATTATTTTGTTGTTTATTTTGGAGGTTTGAACATAATTTGTATTTTTGAGTTATTTAATTGAGGTTTTGAAGATTTTAAACTTTGCATTGTTTGTGTTATGTGATGTTTATGTGTATTCTTTCAAATATGTGTAATTTTGTTTATGTTTAATTGTTATTTTGATTATTGTATTCTATATAATTATGCATGAGTGTAAGTGAGGTGTAGTGTGGAGTAAAGGAAGTTAGGAGTGAGTTAGTGCTGGGTACCAGTACCAAGATGGCCACCGGATTACGGCGGTCATATTTTGTTTTGTTATGGGTTTTTGATATTTGTAGATTTAGTGGTAACTGGTTACCAGTTATTAATTTTATTACTGGATACCAGTAATAGTTTTATTTAAAATTTTTTGTTTTTTATAAATTTTGATTTTGAAAGATAGAGTCCTTATAAGTTACTTCATAACTTATAAGAGTTTGTGTTTAAAGAGGTGAGTTTTTAAAATTTGTATAGATTTTTTATTAAATTTATAAAAGTTTTGAATAGGTGTGATTAGGGATGAGATGGAATGTTTTTTAATTCATTTTGGTAATTTGTTGTTTTTTTCTTTTAATTTTAGTTAGAAGAGGTGTGGTTTTAGGATGTTAAAATTATGTGTTTTAAATGATTTTATTTTTATTTTATTAATCTGTAAATTTTTGAAGTGTATATTTGTCTTATATTTGTAATAAAATAATAAAGATCTGAATATTAGCCCCGGTTTAAGAAATTAGGTGCCGGAGTCCAGTATGCAGATTTTTATTTTTTATTTTTTTTATTTTATTTTATTTTTTATTTTATTTTTTGTCGATTATTATATGTAAACGAAAACACCTAATAATGATAGGGAAGAGGTGACCGGTATTCATGTAGCCTCCGGATTATTGATTGATTGATTGGTTGATTGATTGATTGATTGATTGATTGATTCATTGATTCATTGATTCATTGATTCATTGATTGACTGACTGACCGACCGACCGATTGATTGATTGATTGATTGATTGATTGATTGATTGATTGATTGATTGATTGATTGATTGATTGATTGATTGATTGATTGATTGATTGATTGATTGATTGATTGATTGATTGATTGATTGATTGATTGATTGATTGATTGATTGATTGATTGATTGATTGGTTGATTGATTGTTTATTTGTTTGTTCGTTCGCTTGTTTGTTTGTTTGTTCGTTAGTTCGTTCGTTCATTCGTTCGTTCGTTTGTTTGTCTATTTGTTTGTTTGTTCGTTCGATCGTTTGTTTGTTTATTTATTTCTCTTTGTTTCTTTCTTTCTCTCATTCACATTTTCTTTCTCTCTTTCTTCGTTTCTTTTGTTCAATCTCTTTTTCTTTATTACTTTCTTTCTGCTAAACAATCACACTTAAGTCATAAAGTCATAAAGAGTAGCCAAACCGAGGAAGATAGCCCTTCGGGAACGTGAGATTCACATTCAGGAGGTCCCGAGTTCGGTCCCGTCTACCATTCACTCTGACCATGAGTTTTTTGGCGGTTTTCTATGGTCGGTAAGCGAATGCTGAAGTGATTTATGTTCTATTACAATTTTCTTACCATTAGTTCCTTTTGATTCCAATTCCTTCGGATGTTTCTAGAGCTCTTTTAGGTTTTGTGGTGTGCGGTGGTGCCGGACAGATTGTGCGGACGCTTGCTCAAAGGAAAGTGTACATCCATGGATGTTGGAGGGCTGCTTGTTTTACGGGTGTTCATCGCCCTCACTGGACAGCTTCAGTACAAGGATTGGTCCTGGAGCATGGAACTGCCATGGACCTTAACAGATCGCAGAGTATAATATTGACATTAATTGAACTACGACATTCAAATGGCACAATTATAAGTTTAACTGCCTAGAATACGATTGACTTTTATGTTGGCAACTGTGAAATATTTAAATGACAAACCAACACCTGCTGCTTCCCCCACCTCTGCGAATCACAGACATCATGAGTGGGGTGCAGTACTGGAGATTGAGACGTGGTCGGCGCCCCGGTCTCTGTTGGCCAGTATATACAGTCTTCGTGACAAGGGTCGCTAGTTCGTAAGCAAGCAGCTCCTTAGTTGGCCATAAAGAGGTTGATCGCATACCAGTCCAGGTCTCCCAGCAAGAGAAAACCCCATGTCTGTTTCAGAAATCGAACCTGGGTTTCCTGCTTCCTAATCAGCAGCGCTACCACGCGCTAAGGGGAGAAGCAATTTGTAAAGTATTGGAGATGGAAATTAGGCAGGAAAAGTATATATTATTAGGAAATTAAAACATTTTCCCCCGCGGTTTGAACACAACAAAGCGTATTTTAGTTAACTGAAGTGGTAATATGTATAATAATTAACTTAAAACAAACACAAAAATGGTTTTGTACACTGATATGTAAAGACCGGAGAGATGTGCGCTCGCATGCGATACAGGTTAGCTGGACGTAGAGTATGGATGACGTCAGAAGTGCAGCACGGCCATCAAATGTGCAAACAACTGCCACTATAGAAGCAAGAGTCGGAAACAACGTAACGTAGTACTCTGTGAACTAGTGAAGCATTGCTTTGCAAGGTTTGCAGACGCAAGGTCAAGGTGTAACATAACGTGACTGTTTTTTTTCTTCTCACAGCGAGCTGCAGACGTGGCGTGATAGTGTTATTTCATGGTCAGGCTATATCTAACTGCAGTTGTTTACATGCGCGAGCGATAACAGTAAAATCCATGTGCAGTGTAGCTATGGAGAAAACGCACACGTCTCCAGCCTTTACTGATATGTAAAGAAGTGGATTTACTGCTAATACTTTAGTACTTATAACAAGCGTATTATCCTTTACATTGTGTAACGGGTGAACACTAGTTTTCACTACCATATAAAGGACATATACGAGTTACAAGGAGCATTTTATATAATCTCAGCATTATAAATAAATTATAAATTTCAAAAATTGGAGAATTAGGTTTTATTTTACCTTCTTGTTGCCTAAAAATGACGTTAGTATAGTTTTACAGCAGGCGAGAGAGGACTGTTTAGTTATTTATTGTGGTAAGCACATTTTGTATCTTTATTCATAAAATGAATGGACATGATTATTGAGTTATAGTCTCCTGTGGTTCCTTCACCGCATCTGTTCCTTCTCTGTGCCTATAGTTGTAATAGATCTATTGCGGCTTATTGAAGTAATTCATTGAGACCTAAACAATTGTATGCAACAAGTTGTCACACATTTTGTCAGTGTAGAAGAATCAAAGAACTTGCAAAATAAATTTCTAGTCCTTTATGTACTTCGAATTTGCAGCTTTTCCACTGGTTTTCCCTGACTCAGCCGAGAACGAATGTTTTGTTTTAGGGAAAGCTGTAAAATGTAAAGGGTACAGACACAGAGAAGGCACCTCGCTCACTTCGACCCACATAGATCTATTGTAGCTACCACCCTCCAGAGGCAGGGATGAAATGAGGGAACCGAAAGTGCCACCCAGGGTCGCAGCTAGACAGGCCACAGAGACGCGCAGAAATCCCTAACAGGTGTTGAGATCTCTTCATCCTGGCGCCGTGCTCCGCCAAGCAGCAATTACACCGCGGTTCCGGTTTCGCACTGAGATACCCCTAAAAACAATCTTGATATCCCCCCACCCCATTATGGTGCAGTATGGTTATTTTTGGTGATATTCCATCCGTTAGGTTGCATTAGTGCCGCCAACTGTTCGTAACATATAACCACGGTAAAGCTACTGCCATAGTTGGTGTTATTGCGTCTGTTATGTTGCCACAGAAGCCCTTGTTTATGCACGTGCTGCAGATAGGCCAACCGATAGATTTTAAAACAAGATTTTGTTTAGACGCCGAATTAATTAATCTGTGATCGTACTGTTCGTGTTTGCGTGATTTTGTCTTGAATTGTTTTAGAGCAATATATGCAGCTACAGTTACTGTTATTTTTGTGTTCACTACACAGATGTGCATTAAATACAGGTGGAAGTGAAATAATCCGCCAGAGTTTAACAGCGAGTTTTTCGTATTGTGAATAACAAAATACTCTTATACCAAATGGCTGAAAAGTTTATAGTTTTCTAGGGAAAAAACAATTTTATTAAAAAAATGTATCATCACCTGGCTGAATTATGATTGACTAAAGATTCTTAATTTATGGCTATATTCATAGAAAACTAAATAAATGATAACCTTTTCCTTTGGTGTACTTCAATCGATTCAACGATTTTAATTCTGTTAGAACTGACAACATCGCATCAACTGTGTTTACTTTCTTCCGACATTGGTATACATTGCGCGAGTGTTTACTTATTTGCATGAAATTGTTTTTTGTTTAAGAATATTGTGGTGGATAGTAAATTTACATTATCAATTATGCTTTACTAAAGATTTAGTAATTATTAGTGCCACATGGTTAAATGTAACACAGAATAACGGTATTAATAATGTAAGAGGTGTTTCACACATGAGTAACATAACCTTTGAAGTGCTGTAACAGTTGCAGCACATCCGTTTGCCAGACGATATTAAAACTGTACATTTGTTCACTCCAAGTGCCGGTGCTGGAAGCAAACTGACTTTACTATTTATTGTGAAAATGAATGTCCTGCTCGCTCCCAGCTATTCAGTAAATAAACTTCGTAAGTACAGTTGTGTTTGATTCGTTAATAATATTGATATCTCATCATTGTTTCAGGATGAACAATGCATGCAGTTCCTATACGAGAAGGCTTATTAAGAATGAGCAGGTTGTGTACGGATTTGCGGGTAACCTTCACCAGTTTATTTAACTACAGTGTAATGATGTTCTTAATGCTAGCGACAAAAACCTGCGTATCATCAAGCAGGAGTAACGTTGGCAGCAATATTGCTTCCAACTGGGCGCATGCGCAGTAAGTAGATTTGGACATACCCTGTATGCATTTTATTTTAAGTGAATTTGTGTCTTTCTGGCCGTTTAGAGCTTATTTAAAGTTAGTATTTATGTTTCCATGAAATTTGTGATTTCCTAAAGGATGCAATACCGCAACTGATGTCGAAAGTTAGAAAAAATGTTTGCGTGACGAAAAGTGAGAAGCAGACCAACAACATTTAATTAATTAAAACATGCGTTCGTTAGCTTATCATGGCGTAAGCCCTTCAAATAGAGCAGGAAACAATTCTGGCATTTAAATATTTAAATAAAATCTTGTTATTACGCGGAAATGTAGAATTCGAAGTCAGTTTGCATACAATACAGTGAACAATAACCTCATTTTCGTGGTATTTTCTGGCTCTCTTGCCCAGCGGCAAAACATCTGAATTCGATTCATGGCCAACGTTACTTAAATGGTTTTTATGCAGCAGTGATAGCTACGAAAGAGATACAGGAAACCGAATCGATAACTAGATGCTTGCAAACTGATCCCAAAGTTTTGGCGTTGAAATTGCATACTTTTTAACGATAATGTGAGAAATAACCGAATAGCAAGAGCAGTTTAAAAATAACAAAGTATTTCGGGTTAAGTTTTTCAATACTTTCCACTTATATGTTATATTTTGCATAAAGTCACCTTCCATTTATAATAAATACGGTACCAATAATATCGGATATCTCGGAAATGATTGAAGCCACAAAAATTGTATTTGATATTAATGGTGTGTTGTAAAGAAATCTAGATTTACATACCTCTAAGGGTTTACCAGTTAAATAAAATTATTGCATTCCTTATAAATAGATTTCACAGGTTCTTCTTAAAAAATTCAAAATTTGCATTCTGTTAGTCGTGTAAATATTTGAAGATGTTGTGTTTTAGTCAAAATGGTTAGTCATTTTGAGAAATTCAAAGTTGCTGAAACTTTTCAATGTCAAGCGTAATTTGGATGCTCTTTAAAATTTTCGCGTGCATCTTTGGAAATTACCGAAATCAAATACCATTTTGGTATTTATCAGAATTTTTCTTTTTATGTTGTGCTGATCACAGATACACACAGGGCTCTCAAAACATGTATTTCTACTGAAATTTCGATATCGAATTTTTTCTGGTTGGAATGCAGTATAATCTATTTCATAATTAGACAAACATCGCAACTAAGATGCCCACAGAAGCGAAGCGTATCACGTGATTTACTCCACGCACGACCTCATCCTTCATTGGCTGGAGTAGAGTTCGTAGCTACTCCGCTTCCATCCAGTGGGAATCGATTCTTATCTGCGTAGCTTCAGCCAATAAGAGATATCAGAATATATTTCCCACGTGGAGTAAATCATGTGATAGAGCTGATTCCGCTTTAGTGCTGTGAAAACCTTAGCTGCTATTATAAAATGGACTATATCTTCTGCACGTGCTAGTAGAGGAAACAAAAATACACAAGTATATTATCAATTTTGATTACGTTAAGCAACATGAAAGCTGCATCAGGAGATAACCACACTTGCACGTGTATGATTTCTTGTTTGACCCTTGCCAAGCCTCGCTGCCCCGGGTTGTGACCATATCGTCCGGATGTAGCAATCGGAAACACAAACCCTCCTGGCACTACGCACACCGTCTTCCAGTAGTTGTGTTCTTGGCAGCATGTGAATTTGTAGTGACGCGTTGTCAGCAGGAGGTGTCGACCCATCCGGCCGAGATTCTGGGGTTGTCCAAAACTATTAAGTCATGGCATCCTTTTCAACAGTACAGTATATCTGGTTTACCGTTCAAACAAATATGAAAATTGTTTGGAGTAACTCAATGCTAAATTTTCGACAAAATTTGAATTCTTTAAAATGCTCGTTGAAAAAGATTTCAACCAATGTAGAATATGGATCCCATTAAATGAGTGCACGCATAGGAATTGTCAGTAATGATAAGCATCGGAGTAAGGTAAATAATTTATTTATTTATCATTTAAAACACATTTTGACATTATATAACAATATAGACATAAAATAGTCACACCCTATACACCGCATATTAAATTTAATAAATTCCACTGTTAAGTTGATAGTGTAAACTGTGAGCATAGTCCTTAAAAATATACAATTAACACCCAACAACTTTTTCTGTTCTTTTCTGGCTTGAAGTGTACAGTATTTTGTCAGATTTAAAGTGTTGTTAATATTTAGCTGTTTATGCTAATTTCACGGGAGGAGTATATAATGTCAAGGTCGGTATACTATCTGTCAGGGGTATAAAGTGCAGATATTTGTACTACTAATTAATGACAGTATAATGAACAATGTTACTTCGATATTTGCTTAGTATGCGAACTTATAACTTTATTTATTAAGAGTAGTATGTTTTGAAATTGGTATCTCCAAGTAGACGTGGTAAACATAAGCTACATACATATATCTACGTGTTTATTTTTTCAGCAAGCTTGGAGAAGAAGGCGTAACGCAAGCATCGCGTAAAGTATGTTTTATTGGAACTGGGCCCGAATGCTTTCTGCAAAGCCAATGACCACCCATAATCTAGGCCAAGAAGACGTGCATTGAGGTATGTACACGTGGATAGTCTATATTGACAGTCGTTGTTCATATTGCCGCGCAGTTATGACCAAAAGAAATGAGGTAGTTAACTGTGTTATTGGTTTGTAAGAGAACTGTTAGACAAAAGAGAAAAGCAAATAACACAGCGAAATTGATACATAATAAGATATAATTTATAAAAATATTGGTATCTGTTTATACCTACATCTAACGCCCTGTATATCCAAATGTGTAATAAAATATGCTAAAATAAATTATAGTGGGTACAGAAAATCATTTCATGTATGTAATACATTAGATTTTTTTCGAGAAAAAGTTTAATGATAAATAGAAGTTAATCGCTAATTACAATGTGCAAAATTTTTAAAATAATTTGCAAAGTAAAGGGTTTAACAATTTACAAATTTTCAACACTGGGACCTTTAAATAATACTCGATTTTTACTATTGGCGAATTATTTTGTTGCAAAATCAGGTACGTATTTAAGAGCACGAAAATTAATTTTTGTGATAATTAGGTATGCTTAAGAAATATGTGATAAATACTCATCAAATTGTTTGAAATTTCAGAAATAAAGTCTCTCAATATTGAGTACCCTTAATAAAACTGTCGTCGGTAGAATTAAACAGGCGCTATTCGAGCACTATTTTAATCGAAGTAGTATACCATTTATGACACGGCAGTAAGGGGCATAGTAATAATTAGCTTGTCCACATGAACTTGTGACGTCACAGCCATTGAACGCTGGAGTAAACGTGAATCTAATGATGGATTTGATAGTTCTTATGTGCAACCGAGTTTTGGTTTCCAGTTAATCTAAAACGACCCGTAACAGTGTATGGTTTATTCTTCCTTTAGACAATGTCTTCAAGGGAAGCGATAAGTAAATTTTGAATATTTTATACAACCCATTCACCTTTCATTTTGCTCTACCACTTACTTGTGGTAAGGGTAACTTCTGTATTGCATAGAAAATTCAATATTAATATTTTACCGGAAATGCAGACTTGGGGCCCACTAAGTTATAAAACATATTTAGATATGTGTGTGTGTCTGTGTGTGTGTGTGTGTGTGTGTGTGTGTGTGTGTGTGTGTGTGTGTGTGTGTGTGTATGCGAGCCCGTACATATGTGTCAAAACCACTAGAAATCATCGGATAATAGCAAATTTGATATTTAAGTTCATCTTTTAAGGTTAGGATACGAAAGCTTTTAAGGAAATTGTGCCACCTCAAATATCCGTAACATGGAGCGTGATTTCTTTTTATTTTATGAAAAAGGCACTAAATCTTTTATTTAAATTGCCATAATTTTACGATATATATGGATAAGGTCCCCAAATATGGCCCCCTTTTCTGTTATTGTTCATAACTCTCGCATAGCTTGCATGAAAAACAATGTATGTTTTGTTATACACTCATGTTAACCCACAAGATAAGATATTAAGATATAATAAGGTATTAAGATATTAATATATAATAACTTGGCTTAGAAGTTAGCAAATAATGATGAAATAAAAAAGTGGCATTTCTTTATTCATGACAAAGGTGTTCCAAATATGGCCACTATCGTGCAGTACATAAAAGAAGTTGAGAGTAAAGCTATGTGAATAGTTAAACACACATAAATTCGCAAAAGTGATTTAAGTTTGGAAAATAGTTTTATGTTAACAGCTGCTTTACAAACAAATAGTGCAAATAAACGCAATTTTAAGTGGAATGGCACCCTATTTGGCATACATCACCAAGGGGGAAAATATAGGAGAAGGGCTTGTTTTTAATATGGCCCTTGTTTGCGAAGGACATGTAAGCTAATAAACTGTTCTACGATAAAGCAAAGAATCCTAGGCTTCTGCGCTGAGAAATCCTGGTTTGTAGTACCTACTTATATTTCAAGGCAAAATACGTTTCATAACAAAAACATGTCGAAAACTCAACTTTACACTCAAGATTAACCACAGGATTTAGGAGTGCTACAAATAAAGCTGCTTCTTTCTAGCACTTTTATGCACTACTACTAGCGCCTTCTGTTGTAGTTCATGTAAGTGAAGTGCACCACTCCTTGGAGGGTTTACATAGGGTGGCCATATTAGACAGGGTGGCCATATATGGGTGTTTTACCTTACCTGACAAAAATAAGAGAAATAACTTGACCTTTTTGCGAATAAACTGCGATGTCCCTTACGTTGTGAATGAACGTCTATACCTTTAATAACAGGGACACCGTCAGAGAAAGACAAAACTCTTTATGGAATAGTATAGCGTGGATCTCGCTGCTGCTGCTGTTGTAGAATTAATCATTTGTGAAATACTCTTTGTTATTGATTATTGGTTTTCTTTTGAAGAACTAAGTGACTATCTATTTCTCTGGTCATGTAAAGATTTTGGAATTTCAATCCCAGCGTACAGAGATCCGTTTTTACTTCCTTTTTCACGTGCATACTAGGTAGAGAAGGTGTGGCATTTTATCCAAATATTCGGTAAAGAGCTTTTGCTGGAAATACACGTTTTGATGTCCCCTGAATTCAATAAAACTATTTTTAGAAAAAGGCCTGTGTGTGTGTGTGTGTGTGTGTGTGTGTGTGTGTGTGTGTGTGTGTGTGTGTGTGTGTGTGTGTGTGTGTGTGTGTGAACAGCATAAGGCCGGTTAAATACCAAACTTGGTATTTCAGTTCAGCATTTTCCAAGCACGCGACACAAAGATTTTTAAGGACATGCACCCATCCCAGACTACCCTTGATATGGGAATTTTTTGATTCCTTTTTTTTTTTTTTTTTTTTTTTTTTTTTTTTTTTTTTTTAATACTTTAGCCATTTTGATAAAAAATACTATAAGTTTAAGGCATTTTCATGACAAACTACTTGCATTTTAATTCTCTGGGAATTTCCTCAGAAATCCTCTCCAATTGAGTGACGTTTGCATAACTGGTAGAAAGTAGAAATACCTAGATAAAATCTTACTAAGCAGAAGGGCCGCGCCGTGACCGAGTGTTTAGACTATTCGCCTCTCACCAAAGCGGCCCGGATTCGATCCCAGTGACCGCATGTGGGATTTGTGTTTGACAAAGCAGCACAAGGGCTGGTTTCCTCCGGGTTCTCCAATTTCCCCCGCCATCCCATTCCAACGGCGCTCCATCTTCATTCCATGTATCATCAGTGTCACCGCCTGCGGTGCCGCATGTGGTAAATGCGGGCGTTAAACACAACCATAAAATATTACCCATATAAAATAGATATCTCTAAAACACACAATAAAATTAATAAAAATGATAATTTTGTGGAATGAACCATTTCACAGACGTCTCTTGTTATATATTTGACAGGAATGTGTTATTCGGTGTTCATTTTTATTTTTTTTTTTTTTTATTTTTTTATTATATATATTTTATTTAATTTTACTTTTATCTCTTATGCAAGCAAAGAGACTTGAGTTTCAAATCTATTGACAGTAGGGTAGTTAAGACAAAGCTATCACAAGATCCACAAAATGGTCGCCGTGAGTGATCTAACGATTACTTGCTAAGGTGGTAGGGGAAGCAGAACGTTGTAGTTAGTCTAGGGATATTTTTTAAGACAGTTGCTATGTATGTATACAGGCGGGCAGGCGGGCAGGCGGGCAGGCGGGCAGGCAGGCAGGCAGGGATGGATGTAGGTAGGTCGGTCGGTAGGTAGGTAGGTAGGTGGGTGTGTGTGTGGGTGTGTCTGTGTGTATGTGTGTGTGATGTGCGTGTGTGTGTATGTATGTATGTGTTTATGCACGCTTATGATAGCTGAGTATGTTGTTCGTTTTATCGTCTGAAGCAAGAACTTATCCTAACCCAACCAAGCTAATCTAACCTTAACCTATCTCTTCTAATGATTTTGTACTTCCTCCTTATTGCTCAACCCTACTCAACCTAACCTAACCTAGCTCTTTTACTAATTTAACCTAACTTAAGCCCTATAATTCTACTCTTCTAACATAACTTTACCTAAGCTAACCTAACTTAGCCTAACCTATCTCATCCCATTTTACTTGAGCACTCTATTCTGCTATAACCTGTTCTAAACGTCGCACATTAACGTTTCAGGCATAACCATTTCACCTTGCTTTGCAGATATTTTTCAGCGCCTGTTATACTTCGAAGGTATTAACCCTCACTGGCATGCAAATCTTAAGGGCTTTCTAAACATTTCACGGTATGTTAGTTCTATTTTACGAGTTTAGTAGATATTTTGGGCACTTCTGTGGTATTCTGAACATTTTACGATGTTTTTAACGTCTCTCTTGATTTTTTGAGTGTTTTGTGTCTTTAGCATGCTTTGATACTGTTAATGAGCGTGTTAGAAAGTCTCGAAAAGTAACGTTTCAAGCACAGTAAAGGAAAATAATTAGGAGTGCTTTATAATTTTTGTAAACTCGGCATGATTACAATTATTTATGGTTAATTATGCATTAGTACGACAGATTATACATACATATACATACGTATATACACATCCATATTTATATACATATATAGATTACTCAGGACATAAGCGCATAAGTTGCTCGGTAGTGCTCACAGAGTAATAAAGTCAGCCAATGCCCATTTTAGCACCATTCCGTCCAGACTTCAGTGAATTTCCGTAGCCTTCTTCATAAAAAGGAAATTTTGCTAAACAAATGAGGCTTGTTATTTATTGCAATTGTTCCAACACTATTCAGAAGCTGAAAGTTGGAATCTTTTTTCCACGAACATTAGGACTTAAAATTTACAGTTAAAAACGATAAAGTTTACATTTATAGTATGGTTTATTTCTCCATTCAAGAATACCAGGACTGAATATAATCTGCGGATGGACATTTGATCCTGAATGGATTTCTGAAGAATGTGCAGAAGTCAAAGAAATCTCGCACATACAACAGTTTTAAGACAGGATTTCTCGGATATACATCAAACTCTCGTCATTCCAACTAAAGTTAGAAAACTGAACGATGAAGAAAGAGGTCTTCCACTTTCACAGTTGCTAATTGATTGCTTGTGCATATGGATGAAATTAAATACTTCGTTTTCAGCGAAGATGACACTGAAAGTGTAATATTATGGACTGCAGAATTAAAGAAACTACTGAACCCGATAAAGAAGTTGGAGCGTGATGCTTCTGAGTCCATGCCTTCTAAAGTTCACTCCATTTCATTAGATTACTATGTTCACAGCATCAAGAAGGTGTCTGATTTGATTAACACCATTAAACTTTACTTTCGGCACCTGATACCTAATTCCAATTATTGGCAATTTGGATTTCTTTCATGATTGCAAACATTGAATGTGGCGTCATCTTTGGTGTATATACTCCATGTTACTCCATGTTACACCGTAAACAGTTTGGGAAATACGACTGGATATATTTGACAAGTTGATGACTATCGCAATGTGCTACACGACCTGGACGAAGAGGAATATCTGACTCCCCACCTGAGTCTGCAGGACCTGCATAATGGCTTCTGCATCTCCAAGATTTAGTGTTCAACAATATGGAAAAGTTGAAAATGCTGGACTTTTGTGTGTCAAAAGGTCAAAATTACTGTAGTAATTTGTATAATGTTAATTTGTCACAGCGAGAGGAAACAAATATCAAAACAAATCAGGACCGCATACTGCATATGTGACTAGTTAAAGAAAGGAAGAAATTGAGAAAAAATTAGTGTATCTGATGTAATAATTCTGCAAATATTTTAATGCCTTATTCAATAAAATAAATCCAGCTAACCATTTATTTGGTATTTAATTTTAAGTAAAACTACCTTAGTTGCCTTCTTGCTAAAATAGTAAAAAATTAGTCCTTTATGCAATGAAAATGCATATAAGAGTGGATTTAGAAATGTTTGAGCAGACATTGTGCTGCAGTAACCCACCCACCATCTCTTTTTAACGAACTTACTTTTATGGTAAAATCAACATGATGGTTAATATTGCACGTAGCCAGCAGATACTACCAACCCAACCATGTTGGTGTAATACACGAGACTAGGATGTTATTCTCATTTTTTATTTATTTTCCTCTTCTAAAAATAGGCGTTATGTGCACGCTACGGCGTCACGGTCTGCATTGTGCTCATATTCGTTTTTCCCTTTGTTGCTTTAGTTTAATGACACCCTTGGATATTCATAATATTCATTTAGTGAGCTCTTTCTTAATGAGCTAAATATTGAAAAGAACGAACTTCGGACACTCTAAACATAAGCAGTTTTAATGAAATAGTGCTAGTAAATGAATGCAACTTGTGGTGATTTTCAGTAACTAGTTATCGCTATCGCTAGCTCATTTCAATCTTGCGTCATTTACGCTCAAATGTTGGCGGCTCTTCACGAGCAATTCCGTGGATTAAGCGTCTACTACTGGCGGAACCGTGCACTAATCGGAGAAGATAGGCATGGTAATATATTGTGGTAGCTACTACATATAACCAATCCGGTGGCTATATTTTACTACCGGACGGTTGTAGAAAAATGTGATAAAATTGAAACAAAAACACCCACTTATCTTGGGACTTTGCCGTTGTAGAATGTTTTCTATTGCAGGAAAGTGATGGCGAAATGACAACAAACATTGCTATTTTCCCGCTATTGACCATGCGCAATGTGGACTGCCAAACTAAATGATAAGAGAAATCGGCTGAGTTAGAGATGTTTAGATTTGTTGTTCTTCTTGTTCACATCTGACTCATATAAACGTAAAGTGTAATTTTGATACTGAATTTAGGAAACAAAATGATGTGATTGAAAAGCTTAGGCTTACATAAATAGTGAATCATGAGATCGGTAAAGAACACATGGGAGCGAAGCCAATATGCATTGGTGTACCTCAAGGTAACTAGAGAAAGAAGGTAGGCCACTCCGGCACAATTGCTGCCATTGGTTGCAAGCAACATACGTCACATGGAGGTCTGAGAGCGCGCGCAGTTCAGACAGCAATAGAAAATGAGCGCTTTAAACCCGTTTCGACATATACCATTTAAAGCATTGACTGACAGTTCCAGTGCGTAAACACTTAAGCAATAATTAATAAAGTGTAGAAAAATACAGTGATATGTGATAGAAAAGATACCTTAACTGAAAACACATTAGAAACGTTCGTCAACACATTCTACTTATTACAAACCAATTTTACGACCGCCACCGAAACTACAATCAAAATAAGAAGTAACAAATTACTGTCTGATCTTAAAAGTAGACTTACATTTGGTCATGTTGTTGCAGAAGAAGTAGCTGACGCCCACTGCTGACACTTCCTCGGGTTCGTTTTTGTCATACTTACAGCTTTTAGTTTGTTATTTAAATGCCGTATCCTAATGAAAGTGTGGGTCCTGACGTATAGGGAAACAATTCTTTCATCCAATTCAGGAAATTTAGAGCAAATCATGCCAGTAAGCGCTTTCATCACTCCAGCACATTTTGAAACATAAAGCCATGGAATCCCACAAATATAACTTCAAATTCCTTCACCTTTTGGTACCACTGTTCAGTCGGCCGAACAAGTTCCCCCTTTGAAATAACTGTAATCCAGTCCTGTGGCACTTGTTTTGGCAAATTACAGTCACTGTCTTTGCTTCCCAAATTTTCTGTCTTAGAAATTAGTGCGTTAACACGCACCATAAAATGCATCTCATAGGGCAATTCGGCACGTTTTATTATGCTACTTCGTGCCATTTTAAATACGCCCTGACTCAGACAGAATGACTCCAACCCTTTTAAGATAAACAGAAAGATAAAAAGAAGCGAAATACTATGACCTTTGTTTTGTCAAAGACTGTGCACCGCCTTATCCCAAACCGTACTGAAATTCAGGTATAACATGAACGAAAGGCTAATGACCCTTCCTGTATAGCTATGCAGTGCTTCTTTCACATTCGGGAAATACGGACAATATTTTCTTTCCCATTTTAAAGAAAAGGAGCAAGGTGCTGGAATTCATGGGCGTCGCGAAGGGGGGGGGGCAAGGGAGGGCCGCCCCCCCCTTGGAAATTAATGAACTTAATGTGCTGACTATTAAACTATTCTTTTAATTTTTATGTAAAGAACAATTTCTGTTTAGCGCAAATTTATACGGTTATCCGCAACAAATACTATAACTTTTGACAACAAAATAATGAATTAATATTATCTGGTTGCAAAATTCTGACATTTGCCGCCGCCCCCCCCCCCCTGGAAAAAAGTCTGCCGACGTTCATGTTATTATTGTATCTTGCAAGTTAAGCTTTAAGTGGAGGGGATTGCAGTGTTATAAATCATTAAATAAGCTATCAAACTATGTATGTTGTGTCGTATGTGCGTTGTTATTCTTTGTACTGATATCGATATTCATTTGACATGTATGTAAATGTTAGGTTATGTTGTCCCATTGAGATCGTATATTTAAATTGGTATAGTTCCATGTATAACGTTTTAGTAATAATATTTTATATCACCGAATACAGTATTTTAGGCGATTATAAAAACAGTATATCAACCTACCTTATTTAATGTAAAGAAAGCTGAAAATCTGGGAGCAACTGACTGCATTTTCTCAATGTACTATAGTCTACTGTCATTTGATTTTAATCAAAATCGTCAGAGCCATTTTTGAAAAAATTAAAACTTTCTATGTAAAGAATAGTCTGGACCTTCTAGAGGGTCCTGGATTAGTCTGGGTGAAGTTATGCTGTTCACAGACAGACACTTTTCTAAAACAGCTGCTTTTTTTATTCATGGAGTCTCAAAACATGTATTTCCGGTGAAATCTCGATATAAATTTTTGGATGGAATGCAATAGATACCATACTAACTTTACTATGCACACGTGACAGAGAAAGGAAAAAGTAAATGCGATAGAAACACTTGACTATCGGTAGCGTAACTGCAAACTCTAGGTTTTTCAAAACAATTAAGCCACAGCTTTCCGAGAAAAATTAAACTAATTTTCCTGTAGGTTGCAAAGCAATACTTAACAATAAAGCATTGATCATTATCTGTTTGTAAAAGTGAATGTGGTCGAATTTGAACACATTTGAAATATTTGTTGTTTATTAACTAGTAGGGTAGGCTACTGTTTATTCCATTGAAGTTCGAAGGAGATATTCATTACAAAAATTAAACGCATCTTATTTGTGTAGTGAATATTACAGATGCAATGCGATCATTCTATTATGTTACAGTACCTGGGTGACCGAGCTTCGCTCGGATTTTCTTTTCTTTTCCTTTTGATTAATGGTTTATCTACTTATTTAGATAAACTTGAAAAGCAAAATGTTAGCTAAATATAATTTTTTATCCTAATTGTTGGAGCTGTTTCCATGACGAGACCTTTAATATCCTGGCTTGTTTGTTGAAACTGGCCCATTAAAAGAGAAATTATGGCCAAAATAAGGTTTAGAGTAATTGTAACTGTTACTCGTAAAATTGCGTTTTTTCCCCCAGGAATGACGCCTATATAGATAAACTTAATAAGCAAAACCCTGTCTGAATACAAAATTTGATCGAAATCGTAAGAATTACTCATTTAACTATATAGGAATATAAATATAGTAGGTACTTTAGCTTTTGTACATTGGCACGGTGGGACTTTTGTTTTCGGTATGTTTCACTCGCTTTTGTTCAACTGAAATACACGTTGCCATAGAATTTCAACATCAAAATGTGGTTTTCAAGGGAAAGCAAAATTCTTGCAGTAATCCAATTCACAACGAAAATCCAAATTCTTCAGTACGAAAATGGGGAAGCCCGCAGCACCCGAAAGCAGAACAAGTGTTAAAAACAGAACTATCCATAAAAAGCAGTGTATGTTAAGAGCGTTCGATGATGTGTCGAGAACTCTTACGAGCTGTCCAACTGACACGAACGAAGAGAAATTGTTTACTATGGATGAAAACCAAAGGAAAAAGTTTCTAAAGGCATTAAAAGATGGGGGCTCTATAAAAGTTGTCGGTTCCGTTTGTCGGAGAAGAAGATCGTGGTGTCGGAGGAGAAGCTGTTCAAGAAGGAGAAGAAGTTGTTCAAGAAGAAGGAGGAGGAGTTGTTCAAGAAGAAGGAGAAGGAGAAGTTGTTCAAGAAGAAGGAGGAGGAGTTGTTCAAGAAGAAGGAGGAGGAGGAGAAGTTGTTCAAGAAGAAGAAGGAGAAGGAGAAGTTGTTTGAGAAGGAGGCGTAGAAGTTGCTCAAGAAGAAGACGACGTAGGTCCCGTTGCCGAAGACGAAGTGGAGACAGAGATATGTGATGGAACTTAACAGTTACAAATCAAAGCCGGTATCATTAAGCATCAGCTATAAACCTTGCAAAATTAATTAGTGTATAAAAATAATCGTTGTGATACTACTGTATTTAGGCTTCTAAATTATACAAGTAATGTTTACTCAACTTCAGTAAATATATTTTGACCAAGCAATTATACCTGCATCAATTTGTGAAAGTGTAGAAAGCGTTGAGACATTGTTTACACATATCTGGTTATTGATGGTAGGAGTACATAGAGTCTCTAACACAGGTTCCTGTGATCCTGCTCATATACTCACACTAACCTAGGTGTGCTTTCCTAATATGGGCTGCACGTGAACGGCACGGGGCCGTTTCACATACACATAAGCATATACACATTCTCAACTCTGTGTGCAAGAACAAAATCGTATGCAAGATCGTGTGGCAAACTATTGTATTTCTTTTGATTAATGTCCAATATTTGGCTGTTCAAATATACATACTACCCAATTTTTTGACAGGAAAAATACAAAGATGCACATATTCACTTGTTAAATCCAATTCATAAAAGAAATACAGATCGAAAGTCAGGCATGTGTTGAGTATAAGAACAGGAACCTATTTATTGAAAAAATCTAACACTTGGTTTAAAACCTTGCCAATCTAGCGGATTTCAATCTCTCCATTAGATTTATACTCGCGTCCGCGCATGCGCTATAGCAGCAAGATGTCGTGAGGATCATAGGCTCCAGAATTAAGGTAGTTAGTCTAGTTGTTATTTATTTATTATTATTATCATTATTACTATTACTGTTCTTCGTCTTCTTCTTCTTCTTCTTCTTCTTATTATTATTATTATTATTATTATTATTATTATTATTATTATTATTATTATTATTATTATTATTATTATTATTATTATTATTATTACTATTATTATTATTATTATTATTATTATTATTATTATTATTATTATTATTATTATTATTATTATTATTATGATTGTTATGATTATTATGATTTATTATGATTATTATTATTATTATATCATCGTTACTGTTATTACTATTATCATTATGGTTCTCATTATTCACCTTGAAGACATGGGCGTCGCGAAGGGGGGGAAAGGGGGACCGCGGCCCCCCCCCCCTTGGGAATTAGTGAACTTAATGGGCTGACTCTTAAACTGTTATTTTAATTTTAATGTAAAGAACAATTTTAATGAGCACAAATTAATACGGTTATACGCAACAAATACTATAACTTTTGCCAACAAAATAATGAATTAATATTATCTTGATTGCAAAATTCCAACATTTGGCCCTCCCCTGGAAAAAAGTCTGCCGACGTTCTTGCTGGAATTACCTTGCAATTATACAATACTTTGATGATATTTCACAAATAAACGTAATTTGCAATTAATCACATTATTTTACAACCTCAAATCAGATTTTCTCTAGTTTTGATCATTGAGGTCATCTATGAAAACTCGCAATATGCATAACTAAAATTATTTATAGTTTAAGAGGTAGAACTGGAACTTAAAAATTCAATGCCACAACTGGGATTTGAACCACAGACCTTCCGCTTGCCGGGCGGACGCTCTAACCACTGAGCTATTGTGACAAACTGCCAGAATGGCATTAAATTCTCAAGCCAGTTCGTATTTCTCCTGGTAAACCATTGAATTTTTAAGTTCCAGTTCTACCTCTTAAACTTTGTCCACACACGGCTTGTGTGTTTAAAAACACCAACAGTAAGTTTGTTGGCATAAATAAATAATAATTATTTATAGTTGTTTAATGTATTAAAATATGCACAGCATATATTTCAATGATAAAAATCTGATGTGCTATATACAAATGATTTTCTTTGCTCACTCTTGCGCAAAGTATTCTTACCAAGGCTTATCCTTCTATATATTCATGTTAACAGAGATAAACTTTCATTATACATTATAAAGGATTCATAGGTGAAAGCGATAGACAAACCTTCTCCCCCACCCCCCCCCCTCTCTCTCTTCGTGTCAAATATATTGCTATTTTCAAAAATGATAGCTGTCGTAATTGTGTTATTTATTTCATTTTCCTCTGCGCTGCATTTTCATATTGTTGTAAAAGAGTAGCCACACATCTATTCTTAGAAGAACAGCTCAGTCAATAAAATACTGTCTTAATAGGGAAAGAATGTCAGTATCACATTCTGTTTTCGTTTATTACATTATTATAAGGCCTTTTAATAAGGGCTACGTTGCAATTATAACCTAAATCCTAAAGAAAGTGGAAAAGGCGTGTTGAAAGCTCTTAACAAAGTAATAATTGCACGATTATGTGGCACACTGTTGTTCCTTCCTCCTACAGATAATTTTCATTTCTGTTTTACGAAATATTACACAATGAGAGCTTTGTTTTTGTTCAATTAAAACGCCTGCGTTGACATCTCATGTCAGAAAACAAGAAAAGTAGAGTAGAGACACTTAGATACTACCATGGGATTTGAATTGTACCGTAAAATGTAAGCTGCACGTGTGAATATCGGTACTACGTGACTCCCGTGTGACGTCATCAGCAGACAGCTCTAGGAAGAGCGATTGCGCGGGAAGCGGGAAGAGGCCCCCCGGGGTGTACCTCAAGGTACCTAACCTAAGCATTGTATGCCTTGGTATGACGTTTGTCGTTTGTCAGTCGTTGGCGAGGTTTGTTATTTCCATCTTTTATGTGCATTTATTTTAAAACTTCTGGAGTTAGGAATTGCATCTGCCAGTTAGTTGGTAAATCACATTGGCTTCTAGAGCTACCAGGCAGTAACAGCCTAAATGGGCATATCTACTAACTTCATAAAAACCTTCAGTTTCCTAGTTCTAAAGAAATTACTTCCAAGTATCGCAATCAGGGGCAGACAAGAATAAACTGCCTCTGCATGAAATCTTATATTATTAAATAACTGTCTAAATATTCAGTGTCGTGCATTAATTGTAATAAGAACTGAGTGAAATGCAATAAGTCAAAGTGATTTTATTCTCTTTTATCAATGTCAGTCCCTTACACTGAGAGAATAAAATAAATACCCTTTTTTTAACTTTATCTGGAATTAACAACAAATATGTCATAGCCATGCTGAAACCCATAATTTTAAAAAAGATCTAAGGCAGAGCAAGAACTGGACTTAGTTGATACAAATTTAAACTACATGCATAGCCCCGCTTCTTCATGAAATGACGGAGTTTGTTAGGTATATAGTGTAACCCTACGCTAAATAGCCTCACCTTTCACCTTTCGCTATCTTCCGGCTTTTAGAGGCCCCAATAGACGGTGGACAGAATTAAATTAAACTTCGTTCTAGTCTGCCTATCTAAATTAACAAGAAACAGAAAAATAAGCTTTTTTAAGGATAGTTCCTAGAGAAGTGGGTAGGGAAAGTAATGCGAATGCAAATGTTATTTTCACTTTCTCCACTAAGTACCTATAGTAAGTAGAGGAAGTACCTATTGTATTGCGCCCAAACATTCAATATTTCACCGGAACTACATGTTTTGAGGCCCTCTCAACCTACTAGAACGTTCCTGTATGTGTACGGGGGGGGGGGGGGGGGCACGTACTGGAGCCGTACTGGCTGAACCGTACAGTAATCGAAAAGATCACTATGGCAGTACGTCAAAATGTTTGTTGTGGTAGCTATTACACAAAACCAAACCGGGGGCAATATGTTACTACCAGGTGGCTCTAGAAAAGGTGTTCGGTAAATGTTATTTTTTATGCCAAGAAACTTACTGCTGGTGTTTTAAGAATTCAAGCCGTGTCTGGACAATGTTTAAGAAATGGAGTCAGGACTGAAAAATTCAGTGTCATAACCGGGATTTGAAAAACGAAACTACCCCTTAACGCGAGGCTGCTCTAACCACTAAACTACCATGGCCAACTTGTCAATATGACATTAAATTCCCCAAACGATTCGTACTTATTTTCCTGGCAGACCACAAGCGAATCTCACAACAGAGATAAAATTGGTAGAATTGAAACAAAAGCACCCAATTACTTCAGACTTACTCACTCTCCCTTTATGTATTGTTTTCTGTTACAGGAAGTGCTGACGAAATGACAACCAACATAGGTGACTATTTTTCCGCTGTCCGGGTCGCAAGGGTCGCCCTTGGTAGAGGTCGTGCGCCAGGCGTCAATATCTGTAACTATTAGGGACTTCTGTGCGTCTCTGGGCTTCACCGGTTCCGCTCTCTGATAAGCTTACGGTCTCACTTGGGGGATGGTAGCGCTCAATAGATCCAATTCGGGGTCGCACTGTGTCGAGGTTTCCCCCCTCCATACCACAGACCATCACACATCACACCTACAGTTGCAGAAGCTGAACTTGCAATGTTTGCCTGCTGATGTAGAAGGATTGCTTTTGAAAACTGCGTGGTGAGCCCTCTTGCACAACAGGCTCTACCGACTGAGCTGCGTGGTCAGTGTTTCATATTCCCTTAACTGCAGCATCAACTCTAGAACTGATCTTTATTCATAGGTTAGCCCGTGTGTGTCGGACTTGACTTCAAATCACTAAGAGATAGACTCACCAAGGGCTGGCGTGGAACACATGTGATAAGGAGATTCTGCCAACAGCGAAATCATACCTACAAGAAACCACAGGCACCTTCACGTTTCGGTGCCCTCGGATGCACCAAGTAGTCAAGGGAACATATTGCAATCCATCCAAAAATTCAACATCAGAATTTCACCGGAAATATATGTTTTAATGTCCCTTGAATTCCTAAGGGCATTGCTAGGAACATTTCCATGTGCCTGTGTGCATGTGTGTGTGTGTGTGTGTGTGTGTGTGTGTGTGTGTGTGTGTGTGTGTGTGTTTGTGTGTGAGGAGCATAAGTCAAAATCAAAAAGTCGGCTTAGAACCAAGGTTAATATTTAAGTTTAATATCTTTCAAGGATGCGACAGACAGATTTTGAATAACATTCCTCCATCCTAAACTACCCTAAACATGGACAATTTATTGAAAACTTTAGTTTTTCAAAAATGGCTTAAACGATATGGATTAAAATGCCATAACTTTGGTTTTTAACCCCCTTTTTGTTTTTAACTTATGCTGTCCACAGGCTGACAGACACACTGGCACAGACACACACACACACACACACACACACACACACACACACACACACACACACACACACACGCACGCACACACACACGGACCTTTTTCTAAAAATGCTTTTTCTGGATTCAAAACATATATTTCCGGTGAAATCTCGACACCAAAATTCTGGGTGATCTACTGTATGTACTTTCCCTACTTACTATACGTAGTGGTGAAAGTAATAATACGTTCATGCCGTCATGGTATATCTTTGAACACAATGCACAAAAATTGAACGCTAGTAGGAAACATAAGGGTGTCGGTGCAGATTATGTTTTATAATTCTACAAACTTTAATATAATGCATTCCGGAAGTATTTACCATAGTTCTGGTCTTTATCTGAAGTTCTGAGACTAAATTGTTCCCTCGTCATTATATACCTTATGTAGCTCCATTTTATATGTTCTGTGGGCCAGCTGCTACACGAAGCGTAGTTTAGTGGCATAGCTTCTTCTCTACGTTTCAGAGAATATTGGATCTGAGTGTGCTTAGTCTGAATCCTATTGTGGATAAAGCAACTTATTGTTTTTATTTCTGATACACGCTCAAAAAAGCCAGCACACCTATTTCCCACAGGTACATTATCCATTTATCCATTTTCACTGCTATGTGTTTTATTAGATTAAGTTTTTTCAGGATTTACTACTTTGTACATTTAATGACCTACAAAACTCTTCTGTAAATAAAGTAACTGACGTTCCATTTTTGTCTGAAAATCCTGTAACAATCAACAACTTCTCTTCTGCAAGTAGGTATATCCACTTTATGCATTACAATGAAAGTTCCTAAGTAGGTAATCATCAGCTTACGAAATTGTACTGTAAAGTATTCATTGAGATCCCATTTCTGCAAACGATGGAATAAATTTGTGCTTTATTCATTATAGAAAGAAAAATTAATGTTTTGAAATTACCACCAATCTCATTAAATGCCTAATCGTAACTTTAGGAAAAAACGCTCTTATTTTGTGAGTTTTCTTCAATGAAAATTGGAATATTGTCACATCCCAGTAACCCTAGAGCAATGGAGTAGCACATTTTCCCGTAATAAACACTCATTTTATGAACAGCGAATGCAAAGTTCATTCTGATAAAGTTTAATTGTTCAGATTAATGCTGGTTCTGATACTTCACTAACGGAGATATACAAATAACTATTTGCAACATCTAAACACAATCGGTATGGTGCATTTTCTCTTTAGTAGATCCCTCCTATGGAAAGTACATTAATACATATACAGTTGAACCTACTTTATACGTAACCCAGTTCTAAGTAATTCGTATTTATACGTACATTTTTGTAGGTCCCGGCAAAATGTAATTTAGAAAGGTGTTAACAGAACCTTATTTATACGTACTGGATTTATACGTAATGGATTTATACGTAATTCTCTGTTATATGTATTAAATTTCAGTGAAATACAACTGAGTTGTGGTTAATTATAATGAGCATACACTACACGCATCCTAAAAGAAACTCCAGGGGTATTTTTCTTATCTCTGTTGACAAAGACGTAAGCTTGATGGGCGGCTTTCGGCCGCGGAAACAAAGACTAACACGTTGTTGGCAGAGTCGGTGGCAACAATGTTATAGCAACAAGCGAGAGAGAGAGAGAAGTTTCAGTATCTGCTGTTTATTATTGAACAGTGGTTTTGTCTTTAGGTTCTTAATTGCTTTGAATTAGCCATGGAGAACAGAAAAAGGAAATCTTATACACTAGGTCAACAAGCAAAATTCAATCAAGAGCTAGAAGTTAATCCAGCAGAAAATACAAAACAGAAACTGTTTCAGATTTAGGAATTGCTTATACCGTGGTGTGTATAGTCATCATTAAGTGTGTGCACTTAATCCAACAAGAGTGAAACATTCCAAATTAACTGATTTCTTTGAAGGAGGATCATGTTCAAAATGTTTTCTTCGTACATACCTTTGTTGTTTCTAAAAGCCAGCACACGTTGGCACACTTTGGCACACTGTTGTTTAAAAAAAAAAAAAAATGCATTATCAAAATTTAATCTGTAAGTAATTCTGAGTTACAAGTGATCTTTCTCTTCCCTTGGTACACGCATAAATCAGGTTCAACTGCAATTATATTTGATCATTGCTGATCAAATACACATATATACAAAAATTCGTGCAATAAGAATCAGTAATGAAAATTTGCTTGTCTGTTTGTTTGCTGAATACAAGGAAGTTATCCAAATTAAGATAACATAAACATTAAGACATTCCTCTCCTTCCCAGGATAGTGGAACAGTATTCGGCCACACGTTGGAAAGACCATTTGAAACTGTTTTCGCCAGTCGTCGATGCAATTTTGAAGTCGAATTAGCTTTTTGTAGGTCACAGTTCATACGACAGTTTGAAGCAACAATGCTTCATGCCGCTTAACAATGTTTAAAACTCTTTGTTGTGTAACTCCTTGCGGTCGGTTGAGCATTGAGATTCCTTTACCTGGGTGTGCGTGGTGTTTTTTTTTAGAAAAGATGACACTAGTTATGACGATAACGTATTTTAATAAATGTTTCCAACATGTTCACTATTTGAACTGAGACGTTGCCGACCAATGGCAGTAGATTATAAAACAATTCACCAATCAATAAAACTGTACACTTATTTACATATCTGATAAATGCTTTGCTATGATATAACTCTGTGTCCCGTTGGTTTCAACGCACTTAAACGCTCCAAAGAATTGTGATATGTTCACTTCGACAGACAGGAGTGCGGGCTGCTCTGAATTAAAGTGACGCTACCAAAAACCATTGCAACTCTATTCAGCTTTTGAAATTCGCGCTTTTTACGTTTGTTTTCCCTACTCATTTTTATTAAAAAATATTTCCTAGTTATTATAATTATTTAAGTCTTTTTAAATCATTAACTTTCTGAATATATAATTCGGTATCAACTGTCATTGCCTGTTTTTATTTTTCAGGTTTTTCTCAGTTCTCATAACTAGTGAATGCCAGGGAGGCACCCTAAACTTGGCCCTGAAGCATTTCCTACCCAGATGTCTTTGCCCAGTTATTTCATTTCGTGTATCACAAGTCTCCACCGCCTGCAATGCTATATGTAGTATGAACGGTAGTTTGAACACCATAGAAAAAATCTGATATAAGCACTTTTATCCATTGTTGTACAAACTACTCTTAAAAACGGGAATTCTTCTATTTCATTTAATCGAAATAAACGTTGGTGGAAATTATTTAATTACATACTAAGGCTGACACAAAATCTAATGGTGGGTAGCTCAATACAACATCCACTAATTGTAGGCTTCCCATGCCTTGCGGTGATGTACACGCTGTGAAATCACACTGTAAAGCCGGTAATTTGAGTATCATTTGAGCCCACAAGTTTATTTCCACAGCAGGAAAGAGAATAGTGGTGGTAAGCTATCAGTCATCATTAAATTTTGTGTCTGCCATAGCTGAAATACCCGGCGTTAGCCCTGGTTTAACGAGTTATCCCTACAGCTTTCAGACTTGGATTACACTTGCCTAATAGTCTTGCGTTTCTTTGGAAATATCTGAACCATTGTTACCTCCCGTCACAGTATCATTACTAGGATCAGCTCGAGAGATCACTAGATCTGCATAGTTTACTGGTTACTAGGCGTCTCCGCACAGTGAAGCAATGTGTCTTTGACCTGAAAATTGGATTATGATGTGGGGTAAGTGCTAGAAAAATAATAGAGCCTATTTTGTACATAATAAAACAATGAGAGATATGCTGCTTGTTTGTAAGGTAAGGATTTTAATGAGTCTATGTCAGCAGGATTTCACCGACGATTCCCCGTTCTCTAGCGCAGTAGAGACAGCCCCCAAATGGGTTACCATATGTTTTAAAGATCCTATAGTATCAATTTAAGAACCATCAATATAACCTTCGTTATCCTCAGTAACCAATATGCACAAAACCACTAAGAGAAAACAAATTCAACACAAAAGAGAGACCAAATTTGATTGTGTTACTGTGTTAATACCAAGGCCACAAGTTTTAGTACTGCATCGTGTGTAGGAGTGTTGGTTATGCCGTGAGTGTGATCACCCAGACCGAGAGGCAAGTCATCAGCACTGAGCGAAACAGCCCCATGCACACGGTAAGGTGACAAAGAATTGTGGCTTGAATTATTACTGATCGATGTCAGAGAGGAAATCAACGAATATTACATGAACTCGCTGTTCCTTTGTTACTTTGTGACGCGATGAAAACGTAAGTAATTATTCTTGTGTTGGCAATATTCGAACTACTATGATTATCGTTGGCAAAGATATGGAAGGTCTTGCAAGGTCCTGTAGGCATTACATAAACTTAAATAATTAATCGTGTGAAATGGAGCGGAATTTGGATTTCTAAGCAACATAGTGCCTTGTGTCATAGGTTATTTAGTGCCAAGTTTGGTTGAAATAGATGCACATACACACACACACGAACATAGGTACCAACTTTTATCTATGCTCGTATGTGTAAATTTATGTGGGTGTACTAAGATTTTGCTATAGGTACAATAGGAATAGGACAATACGGTAGACTTAAACGATAGTCAAATCTTTAAAGAGCTGCTCGCTATGTGTTGGCTTTGACATTCTATTCTCTTTGCGTGGCCTGGACATAAAAAACTAATAATTTCCTATTTGAGAGTAGCATAAGTACAGGGAAATTCAAACAAATAACAAGCCCTATCTCGAAAATGTTGATCTTCACAAGAAAATTCATGTGACATAGTGTATCTTTTGTAAAATTTTATACGTCTCTGGCGCAAAAGTCTTCCCCAATGAGAAGGACTTTAGAGAATATTCCCAGAAAATTTAAGATATGCATTTCATTTGTCATGAAAATATCTTAAACATGGCGTATTTTAATAAAACTTGTTAGAGCCATTTTTGAGACAATCATAATTTTCGAAAACGTTCCATGTAAAAGGTAGTTTGAGGTTGGGGACTTTCCTAAAAATCCCGTCACGTCCTTGAAAGATGCTGAACTTAAATACCACGTTTGGTATTTAACCAACGTTTCGTTTATGTGATATGCTGTTCACACACACACACACACGCGCGCGCGCACGCACACACACACACACACACACACACACACACACACACACACACACACACACAGAACACTGGAACTTTTTTCTAAACATTTTTTCAGATTCAGGGGACTCGATATCGACTTTTAGGATATAATACAACACCTACCTGCTTCCCTACTTCCCTACTATACGTCGTGGAGAAAGCAAAAAAGGCTAGCTGTGTCTGTTTTAATCAGCAAATAAATTTTAGTTTCTCTCTTGGACACAATTGGGCCTTTAAACGCTGAACTTGCATTTTGTAATAACCAACGGATCATTTTCAGTCGAACCCCGATACCTTAATTCCTTCACTACTACTTACCACATACAGTGGCCACGCGGTGCTGACAAGGACATGGTAAATGCTTTCGGAACGAAATGAGGGAAAAGAATTAGAGTTGTATGACAAAGCACCCCAGAATTTGCCCAACGACCAGGGAAAACCACGAAAAACCCAAGGTCAGAGTGAGTGGGCGGAAATCGAACTTAGGACTTCCGGAATGCGAACCTCACACGTTACCGCGAAGCCAACCCGCTCAGTGAAAGTGCGATAGGTAGCAATATCAGCTTTTATCAAGAAGACAAAAAGACGATAGCAATAGGAAAAGAAATAATATTATCTGGGAACTAATGATGAACGAACTAGGAGGTAATTATTATTTATTTATGCCAACAATCTTACAATGGTGTATTTAAACACACAAGTCATGTGTGGGCAATGTTTAAGAGGTGGAATCGGAATTAAAAAGTTCACTGCCATAGCCGGGATTTGAAACACGGATCTTCCGCTTATCCAGCGGCTGCTCTAACCACTAAGCTACCATGGCCAAGTTGCCAACATGGCATTAAAATTCCCAACTGATTCGTACTTTCCCGGAAGACTACACATTACAATACCCCAAGGGCGACTTACAACCTCAAGTGCTTTATGTCCAGGCCCACTTCATCCGGCATTGGGGTAAGTAGGTAACCCTTCGTGCGTTAAAAGAGTTGCAGATTGCACCGGGGTATATCCAGGCAGTGAAATTTGTTCTACCTGTAAGAAAAGACGAGCGGGAGAGGAATTCCCCAGGCCTCAACTATGGTGTGTAGCGCGTGATAATAGACAAGAATAGTCTAGAATATTTTTCACTTCACTGACAGGATCTTTATTTTCCAGGGATCAGGCTCATTTCTGTATATGCTGCTGTTATTGTCTCACATTACGGATTACAAATTATAAAGTGCCGTCACAAAATCCATGCAAACATGAGGGCACGTAATGTTTCATTGGCATTTTTTTGATTCTTATTAATATTGTTTCACTTTATTATCATTTTTAGTTATTATTATTTTTGCTTGTTATTACTATCGTTATATTATTGTATTATATTATTTCTGCTGTTTATGTTATTAACATTAATATTACTTTTACCACTATTTTATTCCTATTGGAGGGTTTATTATCACCATTATGTGTATCACTACTGTTATTATTATTATTATTATTATTATTATTATTATTATTATTATTATTATTATTATTATTATTATTATTATTATTATTATTATTATTATTATTATTATTATTATTATTATTATTATTATTATTATTATTATTATTATTATTATTATTATTATTATTATTATTATTATTATTATTATTATTATTATTATTATTATTATTATTATTATTATTATTATTATTATTATTATTATTATTATTATTATTATTATTATTATTATTATTATTATTATTATTATTATTATTATTATTATTATTATTATTATTATTATTATTATTATTATTATTATTATTATTATTATTATTATTATTATTATTATTATTATTATTATATTATCGTTATCGTTATCGTTGTCGTTGTCGTTGTCGTTGTCGTTATCGTTATCGTTATCGTTATCGTTATCGTTATCATTATCATTATCATTATTATTATTATTATTATTATTATTATTATTATTATTATTATTATTATTATTATTATTATTATTATTATTATTATTATTATTATTATTATTATTATTATTATTATTATTATTATTATTATTATTATTATTATTACTATTGTTAGTAGTAGTAAGTAGTAGTAGTAGTAGTAGTAGTAGTAGTAGTAGTAGTAGTAGTAGTAGTAGTAGTAGTAGTAGTAGTAGTAGTAGTAGTAGTAGTAGTAGTAGTAGTAGTAGTAGTAGTAGTAGTAGTAGTAGTAGTAGTAGTAGTAGTAGTAGTAGTAGTAGTAGTAGTAGTAGTAGTAGTAGTAGTAGTAGTAGTAGTAGTAGTAGTAGTAGTAGTAGTAGTAGTAGTAGTAGTAGTAGTAGTAGTAGTAGTAGTAGTAGTAGTAGTAGTAGTAGTAGTAGTAGTAGTAGTAGTAGTAGTAGTAGTAGTAGTAGTAGTAGTAGTAGTAGTAGTAGTAGTAGTAGTAGTAGTAGTAGTAGTAGTAGTAGTAGTAGTAGTAGTAGTAGTAGTAGTAGTAGTAGTAGTAGTAGTAGTAGTAGTAGTAGTAGTAGTAGTAGTAGTAGTAGTAGTAGTAGTAGTAGTAGTAGTAGTAGTAGTAGTAGTAGTAGTAGTAGTAGTAGTAGTAGTAGTAGTAGTAGTAGTAGTAGTAGTAGTAGTAGTAGTAGTAGTAGTAGTAGTAGTAGTAGTAGTAGTAGTAGTAGTAGTAGTAGTAGTAGTAGTAGTAGTAGTAGTAGTAGTAGTAGTAGTAGTAGTAGTAGTAGTAGTAGTAGTAGTAGTAGTAGTAGTAGTAGTAGTAGTAGTAGTAGTAGTAGTAGTAGTAGTAGTAGTAGTAGTAGTAGTAGTAGTAGTAGTAGTAGTAGTAGTAGTAGTAGTAGTAGTAGTAGTAGTAGTAGTAGTAGTTAGTAGTAGTAGTAGTAGTAGTAGTAGTAGTAGTAGTAGTAGTAGTAGTAGTAGTAGTAGTAGTAGTAGTAGTAGTAGTAGTAGTAGTAGTAGTAGTAGTAGTAGTAGTAGTAGTAGTAGTAGTAGTAGTAGTAGTAGTAGTAGTAGTAGTAGTAGTAGTAGTAGTAGTAGTAGTAGTAGTAGTAGTAGTAGTAGTAGTAGTAGTAGTAGTAGTAGTAGTAGTAGTAGTAGTAGTAGTAGTAGTAGTAGTAGTAGTAGTAGTAGTAGTAGTAGTAGTAGTAGTAGTAGTAGTAGTAGTAGTAGTAGTAGTAGTAGTAGTAGTAGTAGTAGTAGTAGTAG